>JAODKC010000002.1:17842639-17857882 GCA_026777985.1 Mormyrops attenuatus
ACACACACACACACACACACACATTTGTATTCATATCTTTCTGGGGACTCTCCATTCATTTCTATGGGAAAAACCCTAATTCCAACAATGGCGACCTTAATCCCTACCCAGCCCTAACCTTAACCATAAGTAACTGAACAAAATAAAAGACTTTTGGAATTTTTACTCTTTTGACTGCATTCACAGATCTTTGTGGGGACACGACAAATGGTCCCACAGTGTCAAAAAAACATGTTTTAATTACATTGTGGGGGACATTTGGTCCACACACACACACACAGACTCAACCTCTTAACCTGCCAAGACAACTGCATTCACAAAATGACATGTGACGCTTGCAGGTTAGCTGGGATTCTTAGGGTGAGCATTAACTCCTGGTTTTATTATCTATCAAGCATTTTTCTGGATGACTATGGGAGGAATTTTCCTTTATATAATATCAGTTAACCTACCTAAGCATTTTTTAACCAAGCTGAGAAGATTCTGTAGAAATACACGTTTTCCACTTCAAACATTCCCCATTTTCATCTCAAAATGTGTCTGACTCAATGGGACAAGTTGACTCCTGTTGATGCTACAGTCCTGTCCACCCTACATGCCATGGGACAAGCTATTGACCTTGTCACACAATATACTGACTTGCAAAGTGCTACACCAGTCAAGGGACATTTCAAATCTAATTTTTCTCCATTTGTTGCCTACCAGATGAGAACCTAAAGGTATCAATTCATGCTTCATAGTTCCAAAGGCCAGGTACGTAACACCAGAAAGCCCAGTATTCTCATGTAACAAGCCTCAAAATCATTTGTCCTCACCTAAGGACTCTCTACAACAGAGGATTGCATCTTCAGTCTCTACACTATAAGCCTCTAGATCAGGGGTGCCCAAACAGTCGATCGCAATCGGCCAGTCAATCGTGGAGTAGTTCTAAGTCGATCGCGAAGTGCATCGCAAGCGTCTGTGCACTTGCGCGCCCATTTTTCAATGTGCAGCTAATCGTGTACTGTGAACATTTAGCATGCTAACATGTCAGAAGCCAAAAGATCAAAAACGTGTCATTTTAATTCAGAGTGGGAAGAGGATTATTTTTTTGTTTACTCAAATTCGAAGTCCATATGTCTATACGCACAGCAGTTTTTTCCTAGCTGCATCTTCCCAGTGCCAGCAGTCCCACTAAGGTAAAGAAATACATTCATTTACAGTTTTTCAATTTTGAGAATTACCTGGATTTGTTTGGATTTGTTATGTGCTGTGTAGCTAGAGTAATAACAGAGTTAAAGAGTAATAACTATGGCTGCCTATTTGAACTGGTAGATCTCGGCACACTGGCCACTTGAAAAGTAGATCTTGAGTTAAAAAAGGTTGGGCAACCCTGCTCTAGATCATCAGTCCTCATACAGTATAACAAGCCTCTATGCCACCAGTTCTCACATAACGAGTCTCTACATCATCAGTCCTCATGTAATTAGTCTCTACATTAGCAGTCTGCATTGTCAATTTCTATACAGAGTCCATACATCATCATTTCATATAAAACAAGTCTCTACCTCAACAATTCTCACATACAGTCTGTACATCAGTACTCATATATCTTTACATCACCGGTCTGCATCATCAGTCTGTACACTGTGAGTCTCTATACCACCAGTGGCTACATTGTGAGTGTCTACAGCATCAGTTTTCACATAATTCTGTACATAACCAGGCTGGCATCCTGTCCAGGGTGTACCCCTGTCTTGTGTTCCAGCCCCTAGCCCGATATCCCCTTCCAGAATGACTGGCTGGAAGATGGTTGGATGGATCACCAAGCTGCTAGAATCTCTACAGAGTCTCTACATCACAGATAGCCAATCATATCCAGAAAGGGCTGTTGGCTATGCAGCTTTTCATTGCAACTCCATAATTAGATTACTAATTAGAGGACTGATTGACTGAAGAGTCCTCACACATGGGTTTGAACAGCTGATTTAAAGGGTATCCCAAAACCATGCACACACACTGGCCCTTCGCGGATAAGAATGGCCACCCCTATTCTGCATGACCAGTTCTCTTAATTCACAGAATTGCAAATCCTACATCAAATTTTAGTTCTTTGTGATATTCGATCCCTAAGTACTAAACTAAAAATATCTGATTGAGAATTGTCCTGTTTTCATGAGCATTCAGTCCTTTCTTTAGAGAGATCTAAGCTTACACAGGTGAATAAGAATTACCATAACAAGGATACAATTTACCATTGTCTTTCAACTGGCCTCTATCTGCAAATAATTTAAATAACAGCCATTCTGCATTAAAAACCTTACAGCTGAGGTATCATTATTCAGGCAGTGAATCTAAAGAACAACTGTGAAAATGAATCCTGAAACGCATTACAGAGGAGTTCAATTAAAACAAATGCATAGATTATGGAAAGGGCACAAAACAACATCAAAGAGTTCAGATGTCCAAGTGGGAACTATTGGTTTCATTATCAGGAAGCAGAAGCTGCTACATACCACACAGATACTGTACAGAAGAGTGTGTCCCTCAAAACTGGATGCCCGAGTGAGAAGGAGACCAAGAAGATGCCACAGAGAGCCATGATCACATTGGCAAAGCTGCAGATCAGTAGCTCAGAATGGACTAATGGTTCTCCAGCTAACCAAACCAAGAGGACTGCAAACACTGACCATGCCATGAGGGTGGCACATGAGGTGGATAGTTCAGGTCCAGAAAGTAAAAATCCAGACCAAGATTTTGTTCCATCCAAGCAGTTGAGTACTCTGTGACTGTGACTTTAGGCTCAACTTCCTGGTTGAAAGAAAATATCGGTCTGGATTTTTGCTTTCTGAACCTGAACTATCTGCCTCTGCTTACCTGAAAAAGAGCCACGTCAAAGCACATCTAGGGTTTGCCAAAAGCTCAGTGGTGACCCAGTTGGATTTTGTGGTCAGTTAAGGCCAAGATGATGCTTTCTAGCTGAAATTAAAAGCAATATATGTGGCACAAATCTAATACTGCCCACATCTGTCAAAACACCATACCTGATAGCTATAGCTGGTTTCCAGCAGCAAGACTGGGAATCTTTAATCTGAAGGAAGAACAGATGGTGCGAAATGCAAGAAAACACCGAAAGACAACCTGCTTGGCTGCTAAAAAACTGAAGCTTGGGAGAAAGCTTCTAAGTCGCCGAAGAACACAAGGGTGAACACCCTACAGTGAAAGGCTGGATCGAAATCCAATTTCGAATCTGCGGCAATGTGGAAATTGCTGTGCGCACACGTCACTTGACTCAACTGAAAAACAGGAAACAATTCAGGCTGGAAGAACAAGTCAAAGTCACTCCTGAATAGCGTGCAAAGCTAGAACATTCCCACCCCAAAAGCATCAATTGCTCCTAAAGGCGGCTTTACAGAAAACTCAAACATTATCATTCAATGCTGACTTTCAGTACTTCGAAATAAAAAATATCACAGAGAACAACATTTTAAGATTTCTAACTCAGGAAAAGTAGATGGTCAATAGTTTTGCAAGGCACTGAAATCGTTATCTACCAATAGTGTTCACTGTATTCTCTCCTTACCTTACTAGCCTCTGAAAAACCACTGTTCCTGAATCAGTCTGTACATACTCACTGTCATTATATGGTCTGTAGAGCATTACTATGTATTACTGTTCACCTTTGTTCTACTTAATCAAAGCTATCTGTGTTCCTATCCTTTAAAGGAATTACTAATCAAATTTGACCTCTGTTGCAGAGATGAACTCTGTGAACACTGTTGCTTAAGCTGTCCACAGTCATGTCCTCTAAAGAAATACAAGCCACGAACACTAGAGATATTTCACTGAGCCCCCTTTTCTGCAGTGAAGGATACTGGGCTCGACAAGTTCCCTCCTGTGGGCTTTGAAAGGAAAATGAAAGGAAAAGTGATTCATCCCCCTCTGCTCTCTCTCAGTTTTAGCTGTGCAGCTGAAATTAAAATCAAACAACTGCTTAATAGGAACCATGAAAACCTCAACCAGCACATTACATGGTATCTCATTATTACTGGGGTGCGCGAATTTCACTGTGTAGAAGTGTGTGGCTGCATATGTGCGTGTGTGAGGTGCACATTCACAGTGATAGACGCGTCACAGACCTGTCCTTCCCCAAAGTGCTGGAGGAAGGGGGCAGTGAGTACTCCTCCACAATAATCATTTCTGTATGACTTTGGCACTGCTGTAAGGAGAGATCATCCCAGACACAGATCAGAGGACATGGTCATTAACAGGCTCGCCAAGGTGTTCACCTGCTTAAGGGGCATGGCCTCCATTGCACCGCTGCTGACAACTGCAAGCCAAGGCATCATAAAGCTCTTCCTGTCTCTTGCTGCTACCGCCCACCCCAAACACAGGCACAGGATTAACGCCCCAGCAGGTGAGAACACATCGCATGTGTGGGACGCCTGCGGCAGATTAGGGTTTAACGCCGGATTTATAAACAGAACAGCAGTTTCAGGCAGGGGTGGGTGGGCGGAATGCACTCCACACGCCAGGACCCCACAAGGCGGCCGTCCCCTTTCCTGCAGCGCGGTTAGGAAGGCGACCTAATGCCAAGACCCAGCCAAGTCCTGTCACACGCATGATCACGTCCTGTGCGGCTCGCGTGACCCGCCAAAGGACGAGCATATCGGGTGTCCCGACAGGGAAAACTGTGCCAAAAAAGCCAATTAATTAACTTATAGTTGCTCAGCGAGGATTAAATGTGCCCTCCCATGGTTGCCAAGCAGCGGGCAAAGGAAATGGCTCCACAGTCACTAATATTACCAATGAAACTGTTTTCCAGCACCTTCCATTTAGAGAGGGTTCAGGGTCTCTGTGGGAAACCTCAGGAATGGTAGGTGGGAGCTGCCTGGGGGGCTGGGGGGGGGGTTGTTCATCTCCCATGCAAGTGAGACCACCGTGGGAGCAGGGAGCACAGAAGAATGATAAAAACTGATCCAGCCCGTCAAAATGATGAAAGAGTGACTTTTCAAAGCGAACTCAAACAATGCATCTCGGACGGTCACCGCAGTAACTTTATGTGCCACGGTGACCTCATGCACCACGGTCACCTCGTGAGCCACAGTGACCTCGTGCACCAGCCCTGGTGTCCAGCTGAGAAGCCATGCCGTCTCTATGGAAAGGAGGTTATACTATATGGGCTGTGAAAAAGACCAATATTGGAGAAAATAAATAAGTAAATCATACACAGTGCCTGCGGTTGCCTATGCTGTACTTGGTTCAGACTGGCGGTGGGGGGGGGCATAAACTTGTCAACTAATTGTGGGGCTTCACAGACAACAGAATAGAAAGACATCTGTCATGGGTAGTGGTAAAGCACCAGTCAGTGCGCTACAGCCTTAATTGTGGCCTGTGGCCCACATATCGCCCCCTGCTGGTCTTCTCCTGCAATGTGGTTCATGCGGCTGAACACACCCAGTCACGGCAGAGAGACCGGACCAGATTTTCCGGGCCTTGTTGAAGGTATTTTTTTTTTCTTTTGCCAGAGGGCCGCCTTCCTGCCCCTCGCTCCTCGTCTGTCAAGTTGGCTGCCCTCACCACATCAAACGAGCCAGATCATTCAGATCCAAATGAGGACAAACACCCCAGGCACCCCGTTCCTCCCAGGACACGTCCCGCCAGGTGGCTGAAAGCCACAGGGACATACTGCACACGCTCAGTCAAAAATAAGTCTCTCAGAGCATTGTGTCCATTTAGAGCATGGCTGAGGGGCAGCATCACCCCACCCACTTGGCTCACACAGTCCTTGTTTGTGCCTTTATATGGCTGGATGTTTGCCGAAGAGAGTCAAAGGTACAACAGCGATTCCGGTCCTGGGAGCTGACGCCTGGAGACCTCTCCGTTCCTCGGCCACTGCAGAGGGAGCTGGATACCATGAGCTATTCCGCTGACCCTTCATCATTTCTTGCGTGTGCTTCTGTGAAAACATTCAGCCTGGGACTACCCAGCATCCTCAGGCCTGCCTGACCTTGCGCTGCAGGGCGGGGGTGGCTACAGGGCCCGTGACAGCAAGTCGGGAGGGGGCCCCGGAGCTGTGCTCATCAGCACAACCGAATCCAGCTGCTTAGGGCAAATATTCAGCAGCACAAACTAGCAAAACTCTGGTGAGATGAAATGAATAAAGGTAATCCAGGCTTAGAGCTGCAGCTAAATGTAAACATATTAGCATTTTGCTCGTGTTTGCAGACCAAAATGCCAAACAGAGTCCCCTCACTGGGAGATGAACCTGGCCTTGACTGCCAGTCAGAACCCTCTACAGGGGGGATGGAGGGTGGGGACAAAAAGCCCACAATGGACCCCATCACAGCCTCTGACCTGGTTTCCACACAGTAACTGTGGCAAGGGGGGTGGGTCTTTCTCCCTATACACACTTTTTGCTAATTTGGTTCTGTAGCTCTAAATAAGAACCATACAGAACATTAATTCTCCAGAAACCCCCACAGCCAAAAGTAATTTATCCTTCCTTGTAAGGTTTGTATATTACACCTCGTCGCGTCACATCTTACAGGTGAAGAGCTCGCCTGTGACGGTCGGGGTTACACGCGAGGCGATGAGGACGCCTGTGCAGCAGCCCCCCCGCCCCCCTGGGTCTTTCCTAATGGGTGGGACGACCTTGCCAACGGCTGAAGCACCTGTTGAGATTGAACGTCATTAGTGTCAGTTTAGAGGGTCATTGGAGTGACGGAGTGGAGAGAAACCGATGGCGTCGGCTGGCTGATGCCCGTGGAGCACGGGGGGGCGGGTCACCGAGGCATTTGCAGTCCCTCAATGGTGTGATTCACCGTGCGCAGGCAAACACTCACCACTAGGGGGCGGGGCTACGGGGCGGCTCTGTTTACCTAGCCTAGATGTGCTGGCAGCACAGATGTGGCTGTGTAACCCGTCTCTCCCTGCCGTGTGGACAAGAAACACACCACACACAGGCACGCACACACACACACACGCACACACACAAATAAGTTTGTAATTATATGTTTGTGGGGACTCTCCATTCATTTCTATGGGGAAAACCTCAACCTTAACCATAACCATAACTAACCAAAGTAGAAGACTTTTGGCATTTTTAGTTTTTTCATTGCACTCACAGAGCTTTGTGGGGACCTGAAAAGTTGTCAAAATAACAGGTTTTTATCACATTGTGGGGGGCATTTGGTCCCCAAAATGTAATATAAACCTAATCCACACACACACAGACATTCACAAACACTGTCACATTCACACTGTCACTCGCAGATGCTCAGGTACATAATCGCACACAGCTACAGTGTTTCACTGACTGCAAATTAAAAGCGTGCAGACAAAATTACGCACACAGACATATTTACACTGCCACAAACACAAAGGCTAGTGGTTGTAAATCCCTGGAAATCATCTGAAATACAGCATAACATGAGGCTTTTATTTCATCAATGTTTGGATCACATTGTATCCTGGCAAAACCGTCATGAGTGACACCTGCCACACATCCCATCACGCACCTACAGGGGTGTGGATGGGGAGCCAGAACTATCAGCCACATTAAAATGAATGTTAATGGGAAGTCGCTGGGAGACAGCGATGTGAAGGTGCATGCACATGCGTGTGTGTGTGAGTGAGCCACCTCTCCACCCACTCGTATTTCCCCGAAATAATGGTACCGCTGCTCTGTGCAGGTTGGCAGTTTCCACTGTAATTACCATGATGAACTTGGCACAGGGACGTCGTTAACATCCCCGGCCACAGCAGAGCGCCGCGCTGGCCTGCCTTCTCCCACTGCTCAGCACAAGAAGATCCCGCGCCATGACCACCGTGATGGTTTCGAGGGGCTCATCAACGTTTAGGGAAAGAATAATATTTTAATAACTGCATACTCTAATTACATAGCACGTATTCATCACACAAGACTTCTGATTAAACAAAATTTAAAACCAGCATGGCGAAAATGTACATTTTTGATAATTTCACTGTTTACTTGATAATATTATTAATTATTTTTACAAGGCTATTATTTCACAATAGAGCATTTGTGAGGAAACAACTATTGATGACTATTGTACATCAGCACAGAATGTATTTTGAGTCCTCGTGCGCAAATGGCTGCCACACAGGCAGCCAATAGGGGTCCCGTTAGAAGATGACGAGCCCCACAAACTCAGTGCCCACCAGCTGTCCTCAGGGACCTATTCCAACAGCCTCCCTGGTCACTTCTGTCCATGGCCTCAGTGCTCGTGATGGAGTTCTCGGATCTCCAGATCACCCAAAGATCATTTCAGCCTTCTGCAGCAAACTGGATTCCAGGGGAAACTTCCAGCGTAGCTGGTACAGACAGCTAATCAATTAGGCTGGAAAGGTAAGGCTGATTGAAAACTAGCTGATGCGTAACCAGGTAGAAATCGAATGTGGTATCGCTGTCAGCCAAATTATGGGGAAACACGCAGTACCTCAAGGACTCATGTCAGGAGTTAGTGAAAAATGGAAATGGAAGAGATACCTCACTCTGAGGCATCACTGACATGTAACCCTATGACCTCAATGGCCACAGTGACAACTGGCCAGGCTGAGGACTTGCGTGAACACTAAGTGAGGCCACCAGCCATTGGAAAATATCTATCATCATTCACCAACGCCAAGAAATCAGGTGTTAAGCCGATCCATGGCTACCCAGCAATGCTAACTGCATGGAGGTGCCACGCGACATCATGGCAGAATTGTAACAATGTTTCCCAGCATATATCATAGACCCAAATCATTGAAGTAGCAAGGAGCTGACGGGCGACAGTCCAGCCGTCAGCACCACGGCAGGGCACCGGCTGGTGGCACCCTTCCTTTGGCTTCCTGTGGCACATACAGGCCCAGCTGCACCCAAACATTCACTCTGGACTTCAGAAATCCCACCCTAACCCTTTAAATCTTTGCTACTCCAGATAAATCTGCCCACCAGCTGTGGGTATTTCTGCGCTGGAGGGAATGCTAAAGCCAGATCCACTGCAAGACCCTCCCCACCATGCGCGCACGCACACACACACACACACACACACACGCACGCACGCACGCACGCACGCACGCACGCACGCACGCATGCACACCCAAACCTCACATGCACAGGGCCAGCTATGGATCAAGGCTACGGTCGCACTGAAAACAATGGATCTGTTTTCACCATCAAATTTCTCACACCCAGATGGTTTTATCCAGCTGAAACATGTGGTAATCAAAGGGTGGAGCCCACAGGTGGTGTGAAGGAGGGGCAGGGACTCACCAGGTCTCTTCTCAAGCTTCCGGCCACGGTTGCTGCACAGCCGCACCTTGGAGATCAGCACCAGAATCTGCTTCTGGCAGAGAGACTTGTTGCTCTTGGGGCATGGCTTGCGTTTGCTGGACACCTGCCGGTTGGCCTGCGGGTCCTTCACCTCTCTCCGCTGGCGGATCAGGGAACTGGCAAGGGCAGCCATGGCGACCCCCTCAGACACCCCCGCCCGTCCTGGGCGAGCAGTGAGGGGCCGCGAGAGGAGCTGGTGGGTTGCGTTAGTTGGCCGTTATCCCCCCACCGTGCGGTGTGGGGTGGTGGGCTCTAGTGTCCCAGGTTGGGGTCGGAAGGTGGCAGGACTCTTTTGTCGTTTGATGATCAGGGGGTGTGGCCTAAGGCATAACCACTCCCCTTAAGCACCACCCCCAGCAGCAAAACCATACAAAGGAGTGGGGGGAAAAGGAAACCCATGAGGAAGTCACATGATTGAACCAAAAAAAAAGTCCCAAAAAGGTATGTCAACAGTCAGGTCAGGAGTGGAGACAATGTTTCCAACGGTTAAGTCCAGCTGCCTGAAGGTCTCTCCAGCTTCCCTGGTAAAGTTGGGATGTGCCGTCGTCAAAGGGATTTAGAGAACAGGCTCTGTGCAAGAAGTCCAGCCAATCAGGTGAGAGCGGAGGTGATAGGCTGACACTTTATCCCAGAGTTGCCAGAGTTACCAAGACACTTTAATTAAAGGGGAGGGGAGGGGAGGGGAGGGGGGGGGCGTAAAAAAAAGGTCCGATCTCCTTTCTCTTCCAAACTTTCTGTGCCCCCCCACTCCTCTTTTCCTCCAACCCTCCTTCGCCCCCAAAAAACTGAGCGAAGTACAGAAAAAAAAGAAATGGAAAGAAAATTCAGCCCAGGGTTGCGCTTCGAAGCAAAAGGATGACAGAGAGGAGGTGCCGCAAACGGGAAGCGAAGGCAGAGGTGCCTGGTCCACCCCGTCAGGCACACCCCCCACCTCGGAGCCCGGCCCTCACTTACCCCTATACAGGGCGTTTGTAAATTCCAACGGCCGGCAGAGACAGAGGTGACATTCATGAGCGGCTCGCACGGGGGGTGGCAAGAGCGGCGCCGCCTGCACACAGATGCAGGGGGCAGAGGCAGCGGGCAGATAACTCTCTCCGGTGAGTTCCCAGAGGCATCCAGCCGTCCTTCAGAGGGGGAGAAAGAGCGACTGGTGAAAGGAGTGCAGGCGGAGGACAGGGATACGGATGGAGGGACTGGAGAGAAGTGGAGTGGAGGATGAGTGGGTGCCGCAAGCTGGAGGGGACGGTGGTGGGTCGTCTCACCTGCGCTACGCGTGCAGCTCCTGGGTCCTCACATTCTGCTCTCCATATCCGCTTCAGCAGCAGCAGCAGAGCGACGGAGCCCGCGAGAGTGTGTGCGCGCGCGTGTGTGTGTGTGTGTGTGTGTGTGTGTGTGTCTTCAGAGCCGGGACGCTCTCCACTCCGCTGTCCGTACACACACATATGCGTGTGTGTGTGAGTGTGTGTGACTCCCCTCCGCGCCGCTCAGTGTGTCACAGAGCAGCAGAAACATGCTTTACATGCTCCTGCTCCCTTCCCTGCTCCCTCCCTCCCTCTCTCCCTCCCTCTCTCTCTCTCTGTAAACCCTCCCCCGTCTCCCTCCTTCTCTGTCACTCAGAACCCCTCCTTCTTTCACTATCACTCACCATTCCTCTCTCTCCACATCCTCACTCCCTTTTCTCATTCATCCCTTCTTTTCTGTTTCCCTCTTTTTATTCCCTCTCGTCTACCGTCTCCCCCTCCCTCTCCCTCAAACACCCCCACCTCCATTTAAAAAAAAAAATTAAATGCCCTTGATGTTGGCTTAAAGCGACACACTGCCTGCGATGGCGTGTGCCGGAATCGCCCTGCGTAGTGACAGGCGAGGCAAGGGGGCTGCAAGGCAGAAGATGGGTGGAGGGTACACACACACACACACACATGCACGCACGCACGCACGCACGCACACACACACGCACACCTACCTCAGGAAAAACTCCCTAGCCCTGGGCTCCCCATTCACAGGAATACCATCTCCCACCCAGTGGAAAAATTCCCAAAATACGTAGTGCAGCATGTTAATGTGACAAAAAACAGGGAATCAGGGGACCATGGGAAGTGCCTGTGTATTGTGAGGGGCCATTCTGAGTGTAGGATGGTCATTTATAAAAGTCATTAAAATATTATCCTTAGTATTATTCAATAATAATAACATTTATTTTTATCTGTCACCTAACCATATATCCTGATTAGCTTTAATACAGGAAGCACAAGGCAGGAGACACCAAGGGTGGGATCCCAAGCCATGGCAGCGCAGCCCCCCCCCCCCCATACACACACCCACACCCACATATGTACTCATATCTTTGTGGGGACTCTCCATTCATTTCTATGGGAAAAACTCTCATTCCAACAATGATGATCATAAGCCTAAACCCGCACCGCAAAGGGAGAACAGAAAACATACACAGAGCGCTGGTGTATTATTATTATTATTATTATTATTATTAGTAGTAGTAGTAGTAGTAGTAGTATCATCATCATCATTATTATTAACACTCAGGGAGAAGAGGAAGACATCAGGCAGACATCAAGTGATAATGACACAACAGGGTTATAGAGTGACAGATATTCACTCAAGCACAAAATTATATAACACAAATCACTACAGCTGGCCTTACCATAATAAACACACAGGTAACTAATTAGCGTAGTAGCTTGTATTTAAGTTATTATTTAAAAAATCCCTTTTACTGCCAATTCTCTTGTTTGTTCAATGAGAAGGGAAGGGCTTTTCCCTTAATGTGGTTTTGGGGACTGGTGTCCTGCTCTCACTCATTCATGCTGTTGGAGTCACCCCCCTGCTGGCCATGTGTGGCCACTGCAGGGTTACAACAATGACCCAGAGGCAACCCTTAGTGAAAAAAACTGAGCAGTACTGTAACACAGCTGGTGAAATACACAAGGGAAGAAGGTGCTACTGCTTAAACAGATGACCTGAAGTCCTAGGAAGGACACTGCTATTGTACCCTTGAGTAAGTTAAACACCCTGGATTGCTGCTTCTGAGTCACTTTGTTAAAAATATACAATAATCAGATGAGCCACTAAAGGTACAGCGAATCACAGCTGCAACAGAACCTGACACATCTATGTATCTACACACCTGCTTAGCTAAACACACGCTGGCGTGACTGAGCCACCCGGTTCGAGGGAATCCCTGCATGTGGCCGAGGCGAAGGGCTGAATAATTCATTAAAAAGCACATAAGTCAGACACTTCAGAGGGAGGTTTACCGGCATCCTCAAACAAGCATCCCTGCCCTCACCCCCACACAAGGACATGGCCTGGCTTTCCGGGGCCCCTGCGCTCCCTTGCCGACCAGGGGGATGGGGTCCCCATGGTAGACTTCGCTGACATACCCTGCTGTGGGGATGGCCCTGGCTCACCTAACGTCACTGACCACCTCAAACCCAGCTTCCTGATGTCCTGGAAGAGTGCTGGTCTCCATGTCTACGCACCCCCCTGGTGCAGCCAGTTGAATTAGTGGCAGCTGTTCACGTCCTCATTCACGTTCACGTCCGCGTTCCCGTGCTAACTGCAGGCGACGCCGATGTAATGTGACGAGGATATAAGCGGCGGGAGGTGCGGCGGGAGGTGCGAGGGCAGCAGTGTCAGTGTCATTTCTACACCTGTCCCATCAGCCGGCTCCTGTCTCAAGCCAGGCATGACGTGACACTATTATTCTGATCTTCTGATGCAATTATGCTCAATGGGACACCTGCAGACCCCCCATGACTCCCCTGCCTCACAAAAAATTGACCTCGTTCTGTCATTCCGTCTCTTCTTTCTCTCGCTGACCCCCCCTAAGCAAGTGGCCGCAGGCCTGACAGGGGATCTTTGACTCCCTCCATTACATTTCAATGCGCAGCACCTTGTTTTGGCCCAACGCATTTATACTGACCGCATTTCCTCCCCCTGGAGCAGCACGCTGGTATCCATAGCGGGTGGGGCTGTGGCTGATCCCTCATTAAAATTTATTCCAATACGTTTAGACGGTAATTGTGTAGCACGTGGGCTTCACACATCCTGAAATGTGTTTTACTGGGGCAGCTAGTTTGTCACGAGTTGGCAAAGTGGGCTCGATGCATCGCAGCACACGCACACGCGCAGCTGGGGGGACGATGAGCCTCGGCAGAAGTTAACACAGCACTTGATCTTCCCCCAGATCAGAGAGAGGACGCTCTCGGAAGAGCCTGCCCCCCTCCTCCCCCCCCATGCCCATACTCAGCCACGTAGGGCAGCCGGGAGAGCGCCTTATCTTTAGCACACTTCCCATGAATACAGAGGATGCGAAGAGCATCAAGGGTGGGGGAGAATCAATAAGCAAGGACTGGGGAGAATTACATGAGCATGCTAAAACTCGGTATCTATCTCTTACCTAACTGATGTGATGCACTGAGAAGCCGACGCAAAGGCAGCACTGAATTAGCATCAGTAATTCACAATAGCTAACAAGTCACTGTTAAACTAAGGGTCAGACCAGAGGCTTTATCTGGGGATGAACACACATGAACATAGCCAGCAAAAGTGGAATAAGTGCTGTTTACAAACGACCAGCGGCTGGGAGCGGGGGGGTCAGTGTTAAACAGTGGCACTGTCAGTGTGCTGGGAGGGTTACCCAGTGCTGTGAGGGTGCAATGGGACAGACTGGGAGGGTCCAGTATTGTGAAGGTGCTATGGGACAGACTAGGAGGGGTACACTGTGCTGTCAGGGTGTTATGGGACAGACTGAGAGGGTCCAGTGCTGTGAAGGTGCTATGGGACAGACTGGGAAGGGTACACTGTGCTGTCAGGGTGCTATGGGACAGACTAGGAGGGTTACCCAGTGCTGTCAGGGTGCTATGGGGCAGACTGGGAGGGGTACACTGTGCTGTCAGGGTGCTATGGGACAGACTGGGAGGGGTACACTGTGCTGTCAGGGTGCTTTGGGACAAATACGGACTCCTCAGTTTCAGAGAAGAAGATGTTTTTACGAGGGCATGTGCAAAGTGACGATCCGGTGGATAGGTTTTTCTTTCGGATTGACTATGATGGGCCAGGAAAGGGGACAGACATACCCGACATGTTTACCACAAAGGCCCAGTCTACCCGGCATTACATGGGCGGGGGCCAAAGGAAAACAAAACCAAACTCTGTCAGCATCTTTGACGAGAGCCAGATGGGACTGCCCCCCCCCCACAAAAAGAAACCTGGAAAATGGAGCATAAATAAAGCTGATCTAAGGAGTTTCTTCACGAAGTGGTTATTACTTAAGACATAAACCCCCATCGGCCATTAACGGAATAAATTGGGGGGCGGGGGGGATGATCACGTCACTCTATGGCTTCGTCCCAGTACGGAGGACATACCGGTTGTCTTCTAGCCCTGGGGCAGAGTGTATTGGGTCTGAGAAGATTTAGCAGGACCCTGGAAGCTAGCACTGGGGCTGCTCAGTGAGGGAATCCCCCCAAAAAGGGACACCCGAAAGACAGGCAGGTAAATCACTTCCCCCTAACAGCACGTTTATCCTGCTCCCTTCTGGCAATGTAAAACATGGACAGAGCCCCACCCGCAGAATCACCCTTGTGCCCCCCCCCACCCCCAAACATAGCTATTTGGAGAGTCATTGAGGTCTGATGCTGTGATTCCCCACCAATCTGCACAGCTCCTTAATTCCCCAGCAAAGCCCTCGCTTTCGCAAAAGCCTGAGCTGGACCGGCCTGCCGGACCAAGTCAGTTATTTGCTTCAGCTTCCAGATCAGCTCTCTTGCTCCAAAATTCCCTAACAAAGCCTCCACCTGGCCCTTCGCTGCAGTGTCTGAGGGCTGCTGGAGGAAGATGGTGTTTGTGTGTGTGTGTGTGTGTGTGTGTTGGGGGGGGGGGGGGGGAAAACCAAACTGCAAGTA
>JAODKC010000002.1:17882932-17908720 GCA_026777985.1 Mormyrops attenuatus
TATATATATATATATACACACACACACACAGACACACAAATTATTTTAAATGAATATGTTAAAAATACATATCACTTGCCTTTAAAAAAAATTGCTGGTGTTGATGTCTGGCCCGTTATTTTTACTGTCACTGACTCAACGTTTGAAAAGCAACACTGAACGTATTATAGCGATAATTAGGGCAGCTAATTGGGAACCCACATTAAAACGTGGATACTTAATGAACTGACAGACACAGGTGCCTTTTAAGTCGAATACGGCTAATTTAGCAAACCAAACATCGCGTATATCCAGCGAAACATACAGGTAGCCTGGATGCCAATTTACAACGTATAATCAAGTGAAAAAATATTGCATTTAAGATTCGTGATATTTTAATCGGTTAGTCAGAGCAATCAAGGCACAAATATGAGGGGGTCGCATTCGGTTAGCTTGCTAGCATACTAAAATATCATTGTGAGCCCACCATCTTATCCGATAGATTTAAGACGCCGCCGCGTTACCTGCATAGAAAGCTAATTATTTTAGCTCTGCACGTTTTCATAATCGTTTGATTTCATGAAGATTTCCCGATTATCTTGGCGTATCGATTCCTTTAACAAATTAGCCGTCTTTCGTTAGCTACACTGTATACCAGGTGGGAATTAAAAGTACATCGCCCACTAATAGTTGTAAATTCTACTATTATTTGGTTACTTTAAAAATATGTACGTCTGTGTTATGAAACACACACCCTTTATTCGCAGGTTGTCAATGGCTCTAATCTTCTAGGATTTGTTTTGATTTTTGTGCACAAGTCCGATTTCTTCCCCCCGTCATTTCCAACAGGTCCTTAGGCGCACACCTTCCCCTGGCAACAGCGACCCCGGAAATCTAGTGTGCCTGCTGAGCATCTTGGGAGATGTAGTATGACGCGCATGAACGAAAAACTACAAGGACGTGTCGCTTTATACCAGGGGTCACCAACATGGTGCCCGCGGGCAACAGGATGCCCCAAAGGACAACATGAGTCGCCCGCGGACCTGTTCTAAAAATAGCACAACTCACCAGTGAGCAGCGTCTAAAATTTAATTTTATCCTGTTGCTATTCTTTAATCACGTTTGCATTTATATAGATTTGAAAACGACAGTATCTAAAAAGAATGCATTTAACACATGTTTATTATACATGAAGTTTAGACAAGTTTAGAAGGGCGTTTCAAACTGGTAGCCCTTCGTATGGCTCAGTACCCGTGAAGAAGCTCTCAGTTTCAAAAAGGTTGATGACCCCTGCTTTATACTTTAAAGCATGTAGTTTTTGATACCCCATCTTGTTCCCTACAAGAAACACAGACGCACATGCATGTACAAGTGACAGTAGGAAATGGGGTCAGTGCACAGGATGAGCTAGCATGTAGTGGCCCTGAAGGAGTTGTAGTTAAGGGCTAGGGCCTGGTTTCTCGATAACAGTCACCATCTTACAAAGACTCACAAAAGATATATCTTACGAGATGGTTCAAGGGAGAGTTTCTTAAGTGCGACCTTAATATGCACCGGAACACCTGATTAATTGACATCGATGGCTTGAGAATTGATTATTCTCTCCATGCAGCAATTGCTTTACTGCCACATGAGAGAAAATGGTTTTTTTTATAAATATAATACTGCTATAATGCTTCAAAATATTGGATTAATCAGAACT
Organism: Mormyrops attenuatus; assembly: GCA_026777985.1. Classification (NCBI taxonomy): domain Eukaryota; kingdom Metazoa; phylum Chordata; class Actinopteri; order Osteoglossiformes; family Mormyridae; genus Mormyrops; species Mormyrops attenuatus. The sequence goes on from JAODKC010000002.1 coordinate 17,884,614, forward strand.
TGGGCGGAACCAAAAATAAAATACAAAATTACCAAGTTGAATCATCTAGTCATAGATGTGATTTTCACCGATTGGGTGCACAACCTACTTCCCCAGATTGTAGTATCACCATTTTATTTTTATTTGTTCTGTAAAACACCTGCATGCACCAATATGTGTGCATGTCATTGATACTGGTAGGAGCAATGGCACAATAGCCAAAAGAAAAGTTGCGTTACTGTCTAATCATGAGAGAATGTCCTATGTGCTTCAGTATTGACTACTAAGGACTATTCCAGGGTGATTTTTGGGGAAAACATATTAGACCTACATGTAAATGAACCCGCACCATCGACTCATCAATCTCATGAAGCTTTGATATACCGTGACTTTGGCACATTTACAGAGGTGTGTGCATCCCAGCGGCGTCGGAAATTGGGGGAACACCTCTACCCCAATATCGACAGAACCCACTCCCCCCTTCCTTCTCAATTAATAAATAAATACGTTATCAACAGCACGTACCTTAAGTTTCATTATGAATCCATGCATTACTGAGGCCAATTTGCTGCACGTTCAGAGCACAAGGACGAAACCTATTGATGACGTAGTCATGTATCAGACGAAATCAAGTTATTTTTAAGTGATGTTTGCTTATGAAACTGTCCCCATAATGATGTTAGTCTTATTTGAAATGAGTAGTATGAGCCGACAACAGCAATAAGACACAGCTAAGAGAGGCTCAGGTCTTCCTTACGAAAGAATATCTTACAGAAGATATACTTAACTAAGAACGTTTTGTGAAACATGTTGGAGTGTTATGAGACAACTTAAGCTCACGAAGGACCTAGCGTTAAGAAGGTCTTGAGAACCTGAGCCCAGGTCATTCAATTTCTCAATGTTTAGACAGACAGACAGACAGACAGATAGATAGATAAAAGTCTGGCCTCAAATAATGGGAAAAAAGCTGTGCAGTATCCTGGTTCGAGAGACTGGCTTTGCCCAGGAGCTTATCTAGAAATCCTGGGCCCCCTGACAAAATGTCACTTTGTGCCACCCAACTCAATTTTACATATAATATTACCTATTGAAGGGCACCTGTCAAGTGTTGGGCCCCCTGAATCTGCCAGGGTATCCATGCCCCTCTGACGCCCCTGGTTGTGCCATTTGGAATCTACAGTGTAGAGTTTTCTTCTGTCTTCTTAATTTTTGGATGTGGTTATGGTATGAAATTGACCAGTGAAGCCTCAGATCTTCACAGAATACCATAGGACTGAGTGACAGGGATTGTGGATTAATAAATGCACACGCATGCTCTAAACTTATGAAGGATGAGTAACGAATCAGAATGTGGAAATATTTGTGTCTATCCACTACCTATTTGTCGATGCGGAGGGGATGAGCGCACCAGTCCTGTATGTGTGCTTCCTCTGTCAAGCATGGAGGTGAAACTGCTTCAGTCTGCTGCATTGCTGGTGACCTTCAATTCCTTAGAAGTGTCAAGCAGCACGGCTGTCACAGCACACTTCAAAGCAGTGGCAGCTGGTCCATAGAGCTAGAGGACGGAGTACCTCGTCTGGTCTTGAGATTAAATTGTGATAATCAATTTGGTTTGTAAAATTTTATCATCATTCAAAACATCGGTTTATTTTTCAATTCTTTGGAAAAATGCAGTATTGTAATATTGTAAAATGTATTATCTTCTTACTGCCTCAGATTTTTTAACCACCAATCGACGTTGCTTCAAAGGCAGGCCAGAGGTAATTCTAGTAGAACTATCTGCTGATAGAGAAATGGGAAGGAAAACTCAAAGTGATAACTGTGAACCCATTAAAACACTAATTAATTGCACAGTTTTCTGTTATTAATTATAATTAATCACACCTAACATTAAAACTTACAATCATACACACTGAATCCCTAAATTAAAGTGCAGTTAACACAAAGGGATGAAAATAGATCATTCTATCAAACTCACTACTATAACATATCGGTTTCCTCTGATTTTCACAGTTAGCTTGAAGACAGACTCAAATTATACAAGTTATAGTTAATCACCTTTGTTATATTGCCATTTATTTTTGTAATAAAAGATATTTCATCAAGTCCAGGGCAAGAGTTGAGGAAAAATCGACGATGCCAAAAATCCTACTTAAAAATTGATTGTTTATTGTGGGTTACATGCAGTAAAGTTGAAAGACTGTAAACATTTCATTAGTTGTATTCTTTGATTTTTGCCTACCTATTTGGTGAAAATGGTTAAAAATAATCACATTAGAGCAACAATTGACATAATTTTAATATACCATAAAGGTTAAGATAAAGCCTTTTGGTCTTCACAAAAAAACAAATACTGAATTTCATTGTAACATTTTTTTTTCATGAGAATGACACAAATTTTTATATTTCTTTAATGGTTTAACTTAATCTTATTCATTTCCAACAAAAGAATTACTTGCAAGCAAGTACAAGCTGAATTTCAGTGCTTTCAAAATGGCATTGAAGAGGAATATACCACATGTACATATTGCTGCGCTGGGGGTACCCATCATGCAGTGTGGTGGCATGCTGCACTAATACCAGGTGTGAATAATGTAAATTGTGGTGTGTAGTTAGCATGTATAGTGTTGTTACAGTATAAGTAGATAGTGTGGCCAGCACAGCAAGCAGTGTGTGCATGTGTGTGTGTGTATGTGTATGTGTGTGGTAGTCAGAGGGAGTGGTATAGGTTCAGTAATGCCATTTTTTGTGTTTTCACACACTTTGGCCACGTGTCTCCCATTCATTGCACCGTCACCCTGTATGGTAAGGGTGCCCCCACTCAAAGTTGGCACAAAACTATTTAAGTCCAACTGTGTGATTGAACTAAAATCTAAAACCTTATTGGGCAAACGGCTCTAAAAGCAGCAGCCTGACAACCACTGGAAGTGCTCTTAATAACATGAAAGATCTTAAGATTGTAAGGCATAAACCTCCAATAAAACTGAAGAAAAACTGCAGATTATGTTATTTTTATCTTATGTATGCCTCCATCTGGCAATTTTAAAAATGAAATAAGACAGGGACCTACATCACAAAGCCAGATTTGTTGCTTAGCTGGATAACTTGTTGGATTAAAGGCGGTCTGGGTTAAATGGATTTTATTTTCGTTTCTTGTGTTTAGCTCAAGCTACCTAAAATCTGACAAGTTATGTAAGCAAGAAATCCTGCTTCATAATACAGGCCCCAGGTAACATTTCACCCAGAGATGCTAGTGTTGCGTTTGAATTCTGGGATTCTGTACAACAACATAACCTAAACTCTCACATTATTTACAACCAGGAAAGAATATAGGTCTCAACTGAAAATCTTTGCTCATACTGTTCTCCAATTTGGGTTTCAAAATACTACCATGCGTTAATGTGATTAAAGAAATAATAACTCGGTGTGACATTAAAATTAATGCAATGCATTAACCGTTTAAATTTCCCAGCCCCAGTCATAACCTGACTTGCCTAGTCCCAGGACCTCAGTCCCACAGAACTCATATGGGGCAAAGTGAACAGGAGAGTCAAAGCGAAGGATCCCTCAAACACTCTACACCCCTGGGAAATGGTGTAGCAGTTTCCCAGGTGATTTCCTGCTGAAGCTGGTTAACTGTGTGCCTTATATTTGTGAAGCTGTCATGAAAGTAAACAATGATTCAGAGTCAGCTTTATTGTCACATGACACTATTTTAATAGTCACAAAAGCATACAAAGTTCCGATCTTATGTTTTGCATATTGTAAAAATTTCTATTTACAGAAAATATGATTTGCATGCAAATGTTGGATTGCTTCTGTACAGTAAGTGTATATAAAACAGTTTACTAGCCCACATGTAGCTTTAGTATAATTATCACTGACACAGTTATGCTGAGCCCACAGTGGGAAGCATAATATCCAGAAACCTCAGCTTGAATGGGGACCCACATGGTCTTATCCTTAGACTCTGGGCAATTTGGAGTCACTGAGACATTGTTATTTAGGAAAAAACCAGGCCACCTGCACAGAAGCCTCCACATGGATGGATTCAACCTGGAGCTGTGACCCTGCCGTGGTGTGGCCAACATCTGAGTCACAGCAACTTAGAGGTTTTACCAAGGCACACAGCCTGTTATTCCAGGTTTGCTCTGTAAGGGGCGCCAACTCATCACAAAGGACTTGCATACCAGGGGCAAGGCAGAGTCACCAGTTCACCTGAATCATATTATTAAATAGAAATGCAGCAAAAACGCCAAATATGAATGTGAAATACATAATACATGAATTCTGCATAGGTGACCAAAATACCTCTAAGCCATTTGCTATTTTTGAAATAATTGGCTAGGTGGGAATAATAATCGAGCCTGGAACAACATCATGGGACCGCACAGGATGGTGAGTAGGCATTCCCGAAGGAAGACCAGGTTTGTCCAGGTTACCTACGGCCAGTTATGCACAAACAAGAGAATTCTGTGTGGGAGAAAGGAGAGCCTGGAACAGGGGAATAGGATAATCGCTCTGCATGTGACTGAGGTGATGGTGTTAAAGGACAAAAGCCAGCAGGACATACCTGCATGCATGGCTTACAATTGTGTTCCTTTACACATGCAATTAGCTGCATCCGAGATTACTGCTTTGGCCAGGAGGGAATCCTTGGGAGAGCAGGTAGGTAGATGTGACCCTTAAGATCAGCAAAGGGCATGTTTCCCAGGGGAGGGAATGATGCTGTCTCCTCTTCTCTCACTGCTAACGGGGACAGAGACCGGGATGAGATTAATGCATCGAGAAATAAGGGAGCATTTTTGCTGACTGGGAAGAAAGATGAAATCGTGACATAATGGCACTGTTGCTAAGAATCTGAGTCTGGAATTAGAACTTTGATTGGAGTTACGGTTTCGAAAACAAATCAATTTAGGCCAAGTTATATTTACACCAGAGGGGTGTAATATGAAGCGAATTTACTGGCTTAGCAAAGTTTCTTTAGGCTTAATTCTGAGTAGGTCACTTTTATATTGCCATGGTACAGTGGAGGAAATAAGGATTCAGCGTGTTTGCATTGTTTTCATTAAACACATTTTGAATGAAGATATTCTGATGTGATTTAGACCAAACACTGGGTTAACTCAATAAATCGACACAGATAAAGAAACCGTAACATTCCAATCTATAACAAAAAGTTATGTGCAATAAAATGTGAAGTGAGAAAATATTGAACACACTAACTGAAATTTATTTAATAACTGGTGAAGAAACCATTGTTTACAATGACAGTTTCAAATAACTTCCTGTAGGAAGAAGCTCATCTCTTATAGTGTCCAGGTGTGATTTTGGCCCATTCTTCTACAGAAACAGTTTTTAAATATGGAACATTCTGTGGTGCCTGCAGGTAAATCTTTATTTTCAGATCCTTCCACAAATGTTCTATTGGGTTTAATTCTGCTGATAAGCCAATAGAGTCTCCTTTGCAGTGTGTTTTGGATCATTGCCCTGCTAGAAAGCCCACTGGTGCCTCATCCTCATCGTCCAGGTGGATGGCAGCAGATTCCTCTTAAGGATTTCTCAATACACGGCTCCACTCATGTTCTCTTCAATAAATGGTGTGTGTGTGTGTGGGGGGGGGGGTTACAGTGTGAATAGCTGCATAAGTAATATGTCTATTGAAAAACGTGGACATGCTGAATACTTTTTTCCCCCAATGCAGTAAATGCTGCACACCTAACTTGCTCCAACCAGGGTTAATCCTAGGTTTGGACTGAATCTTGCGTAAGTCCTGCCCTTTCACCAAAAATATATCTATACAAACCACCCTTTCGCCAAAAAGCCTATAAAGAGCTGTCCTTCGGTTAAACACATGGGGTGGGTGATACCAATGATTTTCTTTTCAATCTAATCCAATATATCAAAATTTTATTCCAATACCAATATTTGGTGCCCATGTCAGGGGTGAATGAAATCCGCTAGGGGTGGAGGTACTGACTTTAAAGTTTTAGAGCAGAGGGCCATTGCCTGCCTATCAAAAGACAGGTCTTACTTTGCAGTACTGACACTGTGAATGTGCACAGACAGATTAAGAAACGTAACAAGCTGATCACCACCGTTATAGTACTGTTTAACGCTGATAGCAGCAATTAGAGTTAGTTATCTGGCCCTATTGAGTTAACTCTGGATATGCAAATATCGCTTTGCAACACACCCTACAGGAACAACAGAAGATAAAGAAAGACAACTATATTCACCTGAGTGTCTCCTTCCCTCCGTCCCCCATGAACCCCTCATTCTTAGCATTCGATTACTAAACCCCAGTGCCCTGAAGTATACCACCACCCCCCCCAACAGCACATCATACATGTAGAAACAGGTTTCATTTCAAGCTTCCGAGGGCATGTCATCATGTTTTGTTCCCTCTCCACAAAGGGGAGCTCAATACACATACTTAACTCCAGTGTTTTTAAGTTATCTCAATCCCAATCTTTGGGAAGGGTTACGTCACACGTGCGATCAAACTGGAAAATCTGACATGGCTGGTGCTCAGTCAGCACACGGCCCTCCGAAAAAATCAAGGCCTGAAATATTTATAGGCCGTCTGCTTGTGTGAAATAAACATATTCCGTCAGTGGGGACTGGGGGGTGGGGGCTTGAAATAAATGAGGAAAGACTATGAAGGCCAATTCTACTGAGACATAATTAATCTGAAACCTCTCCTTCTCTCTCTCCTCGACCAGATTCAGCACCGCACAACCAGCAGTGGCCCATTAGGACCGTCTGCTCATCATTCGGTGGGCTTGGGCAGGTCAGACTGGGGCTCATATTATGGGATACACACTTAATGCCTGCTCTGACAGGAAGCATGGGACAGGTACGGGCCCACAACCACCACGGGCATGCTATTAGGAGCAAAATACGACAACCGAGAAAAAGGGACTTACAGTTACAACCAGAGGCCGGTATGCACAACTGACTGCCTCCATTTGGTTGTGGGAGGGAGATTCTTCTTACGTCCACCAATGTGGCTGGCACGAGGCCAACGGCCAAGCCTCCACGCAGATCTTTGGGGCTCAGAGATAAGAATTCGGCTCAGTGATGCAGTTTGGATTGTAAAAGCCTTAAAAGGAAATAAATCAAGCCATATACTTCATAGAAGACAGATGGAATTCTGATGTCGAGTTAGCAACATGATGTTGTGTGAGTGGTGATCACCGCTTCAGCGCACTGCCTGTCCGGTGTCCCTGAGGCTAACTTTTTTGTCTGTTCTGATCCCACCCCTTGACTGGCTGACATAAATGTGACGCCGTGGGGTTGGCCATCAGGACTAATTATGCAGTTACTGTCAGGCTTTGCCCCATACTGTAAATACTACATATCTGTAAATAGTGTAAATTGTATAAAGTGTATTCGTGCATTTATGGTAACAATAAATGCCGTAACTGTGTAATGTTCACCATGGAATGCGTTTGTTTTGTTAGCATGTAACTGTCGTGTACACTGTCTCTGTCAGTACTCTGTCTGTGCAGGAGCTACTAGCAACTTCCATTTTGCAAGAGCTGTCATCTCCCTCATTAAAATGACTGACACACTCACCACAATATGTTCATTTGCACTCTGTATGTGGGTTTGCTGCTTCAAAAACATTCTGCACCCTCTAGGGTTGTGGTGTAACACAAAACAAACGTAACAGCAGCATCATAGTATGCAACAGACTGTTCTCGCCAATGTGTTCAATTTTCTTGTGTCTGGCCAACAAGTATACAGCCACCTTTACTGAATACACATGTGTTTTCACTGTCGATCAGGCGATATCGCCTGCATTGCCCATCACCGCTTATCCAGTACAGGATGGCAGCCAATCCCAGGTTTGGCTCCACCCCACATGGGGTGCCAGCAGGCACACATACTATAAGCAACATTCACCTGACCACCTTTTGGATTACAGAAAGAAACCTTTGTATCCAGAAAAAAATCCACTTGATAGAGAGGAATTCAAACTCACACCCCTGCCAATGAAAGGCCACAGCATTACCCAGCAAGCCATTTTATTTTTCAAAAAAAATAAAAAAATTCTCATCTCATTGCTCGACTTTCCCAAAATGTGCTGGCAAGTCCTGGTTTTTCTGCAAGCAGCAATGAGGAGACACAGTGCTTAAAGTTTAAGCATTTTATTTATTCAGTACAAGCTGATGTTTCCCATTCAGCTAAGACTGCAGCTTCTCCAACGCCTCCTCCATTCCTCCATCCTCCCTCCATATCCCCTCACACCACCCTTTCCCCTTATTGCCCTGCTGCCATCCTGTCCTGGCCTGCCTTGCCTTATAAGCTGTCCGTCTTGATAGGCTGCCATCTGGGATGGAATAACAATGGCTTGGTCACCACGAGTGCAGTTACATGGAGAAAAACGGAAGTAAAAAAACAAAAGCTGGGAATCACAGTAATGAATCACATAATATTATAAGCAGACATTGTGGCATGTCACAGAACTGGGCTTCAGGAGTGTCCCAGCTCTGTCACTGCCAGCCTGGCAAAAGCCACACCCTTAGTCAGCCTGTTACATGCCAGAAAGAACATACATGCTTTTGAATGTGACATTTGGATCACTATGAATAGCCCAAAACCAAGAATAATCACTGCTTCTACTGACTCCATGCTGGGTTTAAGATGAAATAGTCAGACAGCAGTGATGGACACAAGTGATGAGCCCCCATCCCCCTTTTTTGGGTACTCAATTCCTGGCAGATCAAATGCCAAAGGAGGGTGAAAGACAGGTCAATGCAGCGTCTCCGAGCACCACGTCCAGAGCGATAACTGAAAAAGGCCAAGCTGGCATTTTGCTCCGAGACAGCATTATTTTACAGGAAATGCACTCGCACATGGGAAAAAGAGGAACTCTGCTGGCAGAGAACAGAAGAGTGTAAAGGATAGGAGACACCCAGGCCTTATCTCTGCCCTGCACCTGCGAGAGGAGGCTGCTGTAACTTTGCTTTTACAACAAGCAGTTACCGCTCCTCAAGAGACCGCGGCCTCCTCCGGAGAAGCCTGACCTTCCCAGGTAACAGAGAGAGAAGGGGAGGGGGAAACGAAAGAGAGGGAGCGAGAGAGAGAGAGAGAGAGAGAGAGAAAGAGAGGCAGGCCGGCGCTTGTGAGCTCAGAGGTCAGCGTTCACAGTGCGATGGCCGCCCAGCCTGCGATTAGAAGTGTGCCTCCGATCGGGGCCAGTTTCCTCAGGTGAGGGTCACCCGTTAGAGCCTGGTGATACAGGGCCCCGCAGAAGAGCCCCATCCCTGCAGTTAGGAGGGCCCCAGCCTGCACAAATCACAGTGAAAACAGGGTCAAATGGACCCCATACAAGTGCTCAACAGAACAGAAGTTAGAGCTACAGTGCACAGGGGTCAGTCATCAGCTAATTCACACTTTCTGAAGCTCCTATTACATTACTGGGTTTAGTTTATAGGCATAAGCAAAACTTAAGCAGAAGCTTGTTTAATTGCACAAACACAATATACACCAAATTAAAAGCAGGTAATACCACATCCAAAGCTAATCCTTTGCAAGGGCATCCCACTGATCCCAGCAGCACACAAACCCGGAAACACAGCAGTGTTATGCATAAAGCATATGATTCACAGATTCAGCATTCTTGGATCCTGGAACACCCCACCTACCAGGAGGGGTTTCCTGCAATGAGCCGCCCCAAGCAGAGCCAGACTGTGGAGAAGGTGATAATTATTGGCCGTCGCGTACAACTGCGGACAACACACATGGCACAATGACTCACTTGTTTTGTAAAGCAAAGGACATTTTATAATTAAATCACATACGTCTGATTTACATAAAAATGGCTACAGGCATTGCACCTGTAATCATGTGATCTATGTACTCTAAATAAATATGCTGAACATCAGTATTGACATTACTCTACATTTCGGAATTAACCATTAACATTTTTTTCCAGTTACTATTTAATGAATTCCTACCCAGAGCCAGACTCTTTATGCATTTTACCATTGTCACGATATTTATCAAATCTGGGTGGCCAGAATTCGCAAACAGAATTTTTTTAAATGTGATGCACCGTATTTACCTCTTTCAAATACTCATCTCTATCACTGCGTCTGAATCCTACCAGAAGACAAGAACACAAAGACACAGTTCAAAAGAAGCCCCACCATTTTGTTCGTTTCGTTAAATTTACTTATCTAGCTGACACTTTTGTTCAAAGTGACAGAGAACTTTGGAGTCAGGCAGCAGAATCAGCACAGGGTAGCTGGGTTTAAGGGCTTTGTTGAAGGGCCCAATAATGATATGATCATTCTGCCAGCCAGGGGATTTGAACCCACGTCCTTCCAGACATGGGCACAGATCTGTAATACGCTGAGATACACGCTGACCCTGGTTCTTCTGAGGGTTTGCTTAATTTGGATTATTTCCTAATTGTTCTTCCAAACAGGGAACACATGGGCAGGACTTAGAGGAAAAGTTCACAATGCAAATTGTGAACACACACAAACGCACAGACTTAATAATAAGATTGCATGTTCTTTCACTTTTTACTTCCACATTCTGGGAGTTATTACGTTGCGCTGCACACTGCAGATGGGGATTAAGTGGCAAAGCAACTTATGAAGCCGTCACGCTCTGGTGACGTAGACCCCAAGCACTAAAGCAGAGCCGAAATATCCCTACCATGCGCTCCATACGCTCCCAAACACACGGCAAGTGACCCCGACACTCCGGCTATTTTCTGCACGATCACCGTCGCCGACATCCTCCTGAAGGGGGCTGCGGACGAGAAGGCGACACCGAGGTCATTGGATATCTACTGCTAGGGGACATGACCGGGACCGTCGGAGGACACCGCGGAGTCAATGCGGCGATCGGGGACGGCAAAGCGCCACGCACAATGTCAGGAATATATCATCCCTTTGCTAGTCACTGCTGATGAAAAAGAAAATATTACCTTTAACTGTATCTCTAATAAATTGGACCTACTGAAACCAAATTCGATCGTTATTCAAAGTCACATGTGACACTAGCGACGCATAACCAATCCCGCTGGAGTCAGCTTCCTGGTATAATCGCGTTGACGTTTAGCTGAGCGTCACTTCCCTGCTGCGCTCATTTCTTTAACCAATCAGATTACGGCGTCGGCGTTGCGTATTTCAGCGATGCTGAAAAACATGGTGACTCTTCAAAGACGGGCGTACCCTTCTGATTAGATTTTACGTGAATTTAAAACACTCCTCCGAGCGTCATGCCGCGGTGTGTTTCATTCTCACTTTCCTCGCTTCGCAAATCGCCTGCTTAATCTCATATGTATAATTCACATGACGTATAAATAATAGCAGTGGAATCATATTGAATATTTATAGTCCAACATTTTCGCTTTACAGTCATTTTCATTTTTATGAATTTTTTCACAAGCGCTATATAGATGGTCGTTGCGGTCGAAACAAATTAAAAACTTAATTAGCATGTATTTTTACATAATTTCTGAAGGGAATTGTAACATAAAAGTAACATGTTAATGAATTAATTAATTTTAATGAACTTAATCACAACTTAATTACATGAAACTGTTATTTTTATGGATTCTCGCAATTTAAAACAATTTCGCTGCTCACCCCTATGGCAATTTAAAGTTAATAAATTCCTCCCGAGAACATACAGGAGGTGGCGCTATTTCACTGATTGTGTTTCACAATTAATTTGATATGCAGTTAGCTGGAGTGATGCCCTCCAGAGCAGAGGACGTCGTAGCAAGAATAAACAAACATGCTTTCACATTAGTCTTTGATTAAAAAAAGAAAAAAGCATTACCATGGTTTAAATCCAATTAATTTATTTTTGTAATTAGCACATTTTAATTACAGCCAGTTAAAAGCCTGGGGTATTCCATCTACATCTGGAGAACGTACCCTGGAGATGCGCGAGAGGCAGTTACGACAAGTAAGTCCTGAACCCAGGACCATCCAGCCACAATGTGCACACACACACGTACGCACACACATGGAGTATCCTGAAGATACAGACATGCATTCTTTTCTCGTGATCTCCGCAGTTCATGTTAGTATGCGGGTTTTATAGCTAGAAACACCAACCAAAACCTAGAGCGCGTGAGTAATTTTAGTCTGCTTGGGAGTAAGGCTGGGGAGGTCCTGCTGCAAGTGGACGCATATGATCGCTGCCTATTAGTAGGCCTGCTCCACCTTCCCGGTGACAGCTGGAATTCTGCTCTCCGTGTGTACAAGCTGTGCATAGGGATGTCACCCCTACCGAGTTTTCGTTCGCATTACCTTACTTGCATCACACAGCAAATAAAGCGCCTGCGTTGGTTTTTTAAAATTATTTTAAGAATTTGGCCCACACGTGACATATTTTTAGGCAGAAGAGATGAAACAGATGACAAGTGTTTAATGTTTGCTTTTAATAGGTAAGCAACAGATCGTTTTAAGCCACATGTTCCCCGTTGACGCCTCACGATCCCCGCGTCTGACAGCCGCTTCCCACAACGTGATACATGTTGATCGACAGCAGTTCACATCAGATTGTTTGCCTCCAGCAGTTCCCATATAATTTGGCTCTTTAGAAAACAAACGCCGAATGCTCTCACTGTGAAACACGTTAATTTATTATTATTATTTGAGAACATAAAATATGTGTGAAAAGAGACAAGTGATTCAAGCGTTAATGGGAGGATGGGAAATACGCGTCTAATATAAGGGTAAGAAATAACTGGATGAACGAATTTCAGGACGCTTGCAGTCGATGCTGGGCGGGATTACTGTGCACCATCACTCATCGGCGCATAATCCCGTCCGCGTTAGTTACCTCCTCATGTACTTTCAGGTTAAAAACGAAGCAGTGATCAGCAGTTCTCAGTAATTCCACCAACGTGGGTTTCAAAGCTTCATTCCTCCGCCCATCACTAATGCCTTTAATAAAGGAACCTCCTTCTGTGAAGATTAAATACCCATTTTACCTAAAGAAGCAGGCGTGCTTTTGTTTCTCTATCTAGTTTTATCCCATTTGCACTGCTGGATTTTTCAGAAGATCAATTTAGGGTCAGTACCTGATCAAACGGTGTGGCAGTTAGCTCCTTCTTTGATCAGAGCCACTGACCTGCATGTTGTAATCCCATGTCCTTAAACACTATCCTCAAAGGCGAGGGCTGCCCATCCATATGTCAGGCAGGATGCTATTGAGCTGTCTTCCTTCACTTTGATAGCGGAACATTTCTGTTCTGGTGTGTGTAGTAATGGATATATTGCAGCTCATCTTGTAGACCGTCGATATAGATTTTGATCATTCTCCAGTAAAAGATTGCAATGAACTGTTTGAATGACTGTTAATCTCTTTTATAGTTTATGATGGAATATTTTCAGTGATGTTTAATTCAGTTTTAAGTGGTTATTTATGGATAGAGCCCCTGTTTAGCCAGGTACATTGTAAGTGGGGAGAATTTGCGTGTGAGTGTTTCTCCGAGTTCTGTTGGGATTCCTGTATGGACGGCCCACCTCTACACTGCCTTGTACTACAGTGCATCCTCAATAATACATCACAGTCCTCCCAATGCAGTGGGCCAGCCCGTCGTGCCGTATTTAAGTAGTCAGCATGTCTTTGATGGGATTAAGCAACAGGGGAGCAAATGGCCTACCCCCAAAACATGCACTTCAGGAGTGTGTGTGTGTGTGTGTGCGTTTTTATAAGTTTCTGACTGTTTCATCATTTCTTGTTTTTATTTTCTGCAAGCAGGAATTTCATTATTTTACCCGATTCACATCCTCCATCCATTGTAATGGGGTATCCTGGAAGCAGGCTTGGGGTCCACCAGAAAAAGGGTCTTGCACCTTCAAAATTCTCAGTCTCTGCTCTCGCCCCAGCCCAGTGTCATCGCCACTGCATGCTTCGTGGTCATAGTGGGAAAGGCGCCGGGGCCTCTTTGTAATTAGTAACCTCATTAAGCCCATTTGCATTTCTCTTCAAATGGGGATCGATGTAGTTTGAGATTTTGCCACCGGCTTCAATTAAAAGCATGTGTGGCCCACAGTCACCATGGCGACAGGCTGTGTAAACGTTATTAAAAAAAAAGTCGCTGTCTTTGAATGATCACCAGTTGAAACCACAACTCTGTCCCGCTCAAGATATACTGGGCTTTAATCCAGCTCAACACGCTTTTTAAAAATCTGATACGAATGAGTTTGCGGAATTAGACTAAATCTCTTGATGCAGCTGAAGTGTGACTGAGCGCCAACTGTAAATTCAAAAAGGCTACATGAATTGTGTTACTCGGGATTGTAGATTCCTTGTCCTGTCATATAGCTTAATCTTCAGTTTTAAAATTTCCAACCAGCCTTCATACTTCTGGAGTATAGCTAAGTGTTTCCCAATCCCTCTGTAGATCTCTGAAATGTAGCTAGGATTTTTCCAATAAGTGTGTAGATCTGAGTTCTGCTTTGAGTCTCTTCCATCTCTCTGTAGATCTCTGAGATATAGATAAGAGTTTCCCAGTCATCTGGTCGTTCTCAAAACTGTTGTTAGAAATATATCTGTATCATTAAGCTGCCTTTAGCAGAGTGTCTGTTAATGGTCGTGTGTTTTTAAGGAGACACACACCAGGATGAGACCGTCTGTATGTGTATATGGTAACATAGATGAGTATGATACGGAAAATATGTTTTAGACTTGTATTAGGACACTCAGATCAACTTGAGGCATTGGACGATGTGCTGACTAAGTCTGACTGTCACAACTGGGTGTTAGGACAGTCGGCAGGTTTCCTCCTGATTTGAGAGCTGGACGTGAGATCTTACTGGTGTAGCATTCTCAAAGGTTTACTTATTTTCTGTTACCTTATTGACAATAAGTTCAGCAGTCATCATAATGGCTAAAACAGAGACGTGTAGCCAGAGGACCACAGATCGCCAGTGTCATAGTCTTCTGCGAGGTGGCTGAATCGAGTCTGCAAATGGACCAGCTGCAATAATAGATCATGTTAGCTGTTGCAACTAATCCTGGACGAAGGCATCTGCTAAACAGGAAAATGATGAAAATGTCTCAGGTTAACCATGTTAGTGTGTAAATAAATGAAACATAATAGGAAAATAATTATCAGGATTAGCAGCTTTGTCATAATCATGTTGCTAATAACTTCCAAAACTGTGTCATTGTCATTATTCACATGGGAAACAAAACTAAAATCCCATCTCATCTACACTCAGTGATCATTCAAAGCCACACAAAGAAACGGGAGCTGGTCACACTCAGTGAGAAAAAGACGAGAATGCTGCATATCCGCCTGTTCAGTGCGGGTCATGAGGGCCAGGAGCTGATCCATGGAAACATGGGACAGAGGAGAAAAGGCAGGATGGCTCCCCAGTCCATCACAGGGCAAACACTCACAATTAAACATTATTGGGGATTCACAGATAGCAGAATGTGGATATGAAACTAAATGGAAAATATATTAAGGATAAGCAGTTATTGTTCATTTTCAGATCTGCTGATATTTGCTTAATGCTGACTGGTGATCTGCATGTACCTTTCATTCCCTGGTGTTCCAGCTTCTGTTATAGAGGGCACCCTTCGAGAAAATGTCAAAATGTCATATTTTCAAGATCTCCCACTCCTGAATAAAACATAATACTCACCTCCTCTATCCTGCGGATGCAGCAAGAGCAACCAAAACATATATATTTAAATGAGTAATTAGGTAATTAGGATGCAAGGCAAACGATCCGATTAAATATCGGTGTCTGGTTTGCCGTTGCTCTGTCAGCATCGGCACACCGAGGAGGCGCGGTAATTAGCCACTGGCCCAGTGTAAGACGTGTCTGGTGCCAGAATGTTCATCGGCACAATTAGGAGCAGATGCCACAGGAGCGTGAGAGCGGCATGTGCGGAGTCCCGCCACGTTGCCTCCATGAAGGCGGAGTGTTAAATCTGCCTCTCGTTGCACCCGCTGTAACCGGAGGCAGCTGTCTGTCTGCGTTCCATGTGGTCCACCAGCCTTCCCGCACACGCTGCCATGCGTAGACATCTGTTCCTAAGAGGGGGCCTGAAGATGGGGAACCCAGCAGGAGAGCAGACCATGGGGACAGACACCGGCACATGCATAGGCCCTGGGGACAGAAAACTACAGATGCATGGACCCTGGGGATGGTCACCTCCACATGAACAAGCTCTAGGGACTGATTCCACCACATGCACAGACCTTGAGGACAGACACCAGTACATGCACAGGCCCTGGGGACATACATCAGTATTTGCATGGGCCCTGGGGACGTACACCAGCACATGCACAGGCTGGGGATAAACACCGGTACATGCATGGACCCTGGGGACAGACCCCTGCACATGCACAGGCCCTGGAGATGGACACCTGCAAATGCACAAACTCTGGGGACTGATTCCACCACATGCACAGACCCTGGGAACAGACACGAGCACATGCACTGGTCTTGGGAACAGAAATGGTACATGCACAAGCCCTGAGGACAGACACCTGCGCATACACAGGCTTTGGGCACAGGCGTCGGTGCATGCACGGATCCTGGGGATTGATACCTGCACACATCCATGAGTGCAGGGGAAGAGACAGCAGCGAACACACATGCTCACACGAACCCTAAGCATGGACACCTGCCTATGAAGAATATCTCCATGCACACATACACGGGGGAATTAATACACACTCTATCACAAGAACAAAGAGAACACCTGCACCCACATGGGCTCTAGAGAACGATTTACTCCACTCACAGGAACAATAGGGATGGAACAGTTATGCCCCCAAAGTGGCCCAAGGGGAGAAGGACCTCATCAAAGAAATCCCATCATTCTCCAGTGTGGTAGTATGGTAATACGCTTTGTTCCCCAACAGCAATCAAGCTGGAGAAAAGTGCACTGTGCAAACATTCAGATAAGCGGTCGACCATGCAAGAAAAAAAGAATGATTAAAACAGAGCTCTCAGGTCTCACCATCTATAATGTCTCAAGACAGCAACTAACCCTACTTAGCTGACTACTTTATGTCTTTTCTTCAGGGGGGAAATGTTGGTGCAACTCAGCACAGCAATGACGTGGGGTTGATATATACACATGTGAGTGTTTAGGTGTTGTTGTGGAGTCCTATAATTAGCATAAATATTCCTCTGGTGCCCCAAATTCTTGGATCTGTCGTAGGGGGCATCCTCCATAGAGTTTCCTGACAACATACCAAGTCGTGTGCTCATGCGTCGGTGCCGTCGCCCCGTGTGTTTCCATGTCTCTGTGTGTGGATGTTTCTAGGAGCGCGAATCCGTGCCTTTGCAGTCACACATCTGGCCGCTCTGTGAGGAAGCTTTATGGGTGGATTTTGCGTGGCAAGAACCTTTGAGGTGCTCCAGAGGCCCTTTAACTGATCGCTTTCTGGAGTATCACAAGATCAAACAAACCCGTACTAATAGAAACACTCCAGCTCTTTGCAGAGCTTGATGCTGCCAAAGGCTTCTGTCAGGGAGCGCCCAACATCTTCACCACCACTCACGGGCACATGCAGGAAGCCATCATGCGTGCACAGTACTCGAAAAGAAATTAAATATCAAATCATGCAAATATTATTTTAAGAACGTGGGTAGCTCACTGGGTAGTACATTGGACTCCAGGCTGGTGGGTTTGTGCCCCAACACCTCTAAGTTAATGTTTGTGCATCACTGTCATGTTTTTATGGTCTTACTCCTATAGCTGACTCACAAGATTAAAATGAATTTATATTGTTGTATTAACCTTAGTGTTTGACAATTCGTGTTCGGCAATGGTCTTTATTGGTCCCTCTGGGGAACTTGCCCTTCACCTACCTTGTCTTGCTCCCCAGGTGACACACAGACATATATAGCGATGAGAGCAAGCTTTGGGGGTCACAGTGCAGGGTCATCCAGTGTGCAGTACCTCACGAGCAATTGGGGGATAAGGGCCTCGCTCAAGGGCCCAACAGTGGCATCAATAGGCTAGCTCTGGGTTTCAAGCTCTTGACACTCTGATTGTGGGTACAAAGTCCTAACTTGCTGAGCCGAGTGCAATGGATTAGGAGACCATCACCTTAACCAGTCAGCCACCTTGTTCTGCGGCATGAAAGATGGATGATATGAGAATATACAGTGTGTCATGGTGTTACACGCCTGTTGAAGAGGCAGCAAAAAGAAGGGAAGTGACGGGCAGGGTTCAGTAGCCGGTGCTTTTATTTTTAGTCTGACAGCACAAACAGGGCGGCAGTAGTAGGTGACGGCGAGCTGCCCCCCCTGCCACAACTTGGGCATCTTCATAGCTCAGGATGGGGGCGGGCTCAAGGCAACAGGGAACCTGGGTGATTCACGTCAAAAACTACTGCTGTAATCACATGCAACTACATGTTCAGCAGCAGCGCACACTGGGCAGGCCAGAGGGCCAACACTCATGGACGACGTAGTCAATGCTAGTGCTATGGCTTGTATGCAAAGGGTACACATGGATGTTAAGGTTATCTATTGTCATTTCCTGTATATTGGAACATGTATATTTGTTCATGATAAATGTAGGTCAAGTTCTATAATATTACATGGGATTTGCATTCTTTCTGTTTGTACCAGGACTTAAAATGACTATTCAGTAACCAGTTTCCCACTGGCCTCTTGGGTCATGCATCATCATGGTGACAATGAATCATAGGGTCATAAAAACCTTCTCCTGTTTATGGCGAATAATTGATTGTCAGACTATGTACTCTTAAAGACTACTGTACAACAACTATTATAATTCACATGCTGATCAAAACTAGCAGAGTGTGTATTTAAATGAAAGCGGCAGACAAAAGGACGCCTCGTCACCCCATCCTGCTGGCTGCTGCAGGAAAGGCACGCCTGCTCCTCTGCATCTGCTAGATGTCAGATACCCTGTTCTCTCCACAGTGCAATGCAGCCACAGTCTGCACAATCCTTGGCCTTGGAAAGGGAGCGCTATTTTGCATTACATATTTGGGGGGGGGGGGGGTGAAAATTTTGGATGAAGCACAGAGTTGGCCCCCCAAATCTATATGCCTGTGAAACATGCACCCGCATCTGAATATTTTCAATTATTCCAGATTGTTGTTTGACCAAAAGCTCATGGTCCAGTAACCAATACAACAACAGGTGCATTGCAAGTCAGCATGCAGGAAGGCCTGTTTACCTGCTCTTTTATTTTTGGCCTGAGATATCTTTCAGATCGTTCAGATCTTTTAAAAAAAAACTGTAAGCGAGTAAAACTGGAACACCGCCAATGTCCCGTAGGTCAGAAGGTAGCGGCACCGTCATGAGATGGATAAAACCGGTTTGTATCACTTTAACACCCTCTGACGTCAGCCTGATGCAGATCTGCCAGCTGAGAAAGACTTCATGGGGGGCGGAGGGGGGATAGGAGGTGGAAAACAGTACGTTTTTTCGCTATATTGAAGCCGGGGATCCAGTGATACCCAATTTCCACCCAAGAGGGTTATGATCATCCTTATCAGGTGTAAAATGAGAACGGGGAACGGTTAATGGACACGATCATAACAGTGAGCCAGGCTGTGTGTACTGTTTATTATTTTTATTAAGTATAAATGGTAAAAATGCAACAACAGGTTAGATGGGTTGCTTTTTAATGGATCGTTTAGTGAAAGGCACTTGCTATCAGGGACTTGTGCGCGCACACGCGCGTTCCCGTTAGCGCGGGGAAAGGCGGTGTGGGGGGGGGTGGTTGAGAGAGAGAGAGAGAGAGAGAGAGGCACAGCATCTTTCCGGAGCAAGGAGCCAGGAGAGGAGCGAACCTTCACAGCGGAGCTTTGAGTGCGATCGACGCGGGTTCCCGATTCACACGCCGATGGAGCCGCAAAATGAGGCGATGATGGATCTATAGCCGGCAGCGATCTGATATTTGCATGAAGATCCTTGGACAGCGATAACCCAAGACGGAAAAAAGGGAACGATAAAGAGCTGGAGGAGACCGATCGGACGAAATAAAATCCGCAACCGACGCGCTATTTTTGTGAATTAATTGAACTGAAAAGCGGAGGACGGTTCCGTGAAAGCCTCGTTACATGTATTGACTTTATTTTTAATGCGCCGTACACACTTTCATCTGCCGTCATTTTATTTCTCTCCTTGCTCCTGCAGCCTGTTGTAAAATGTGGTGAGATCACGGTCTTACGGCCGAGATAGAGAGAGACGGGTGTTGTCGGAAAAAAAGGGGGGAAGGAAAGAGGTCCTAGTGAATAAGCTCTTTAAAAAAGGGTCGCGGGAAGAACATGATTTGATGTGAATGCATAAGACGCGTTTGCACAGGGTGCTGCTTTTTACGACGGAAGGGGATGGTGTAGAAACGAGCACAGTCCTGAAAAGCGGCGAAAGCAAAGGATATCTGAAAAATCTCAAAAGCAGTGCAAGCCTTGGTGGAAACCAGTGACTTTACGGGTAAGCATAATTCCACCCTTTTTGCATATTGCTTATATTGCAAGCTCAGTTGTGTTTTGTTACGGTTGCAGGCACGTATTTCACAGTAACGCCTGTTTATCTGCGCGTAAGACCGTCGAAATATCAGTGTCTTGTGGACCTACGCCGCCGTGATGTATCTTTCCTTAATTGGCAGGTGCAGTAGTCCGACAGTGATCCATTTTGTCTTGGATATGGTGTTAAGAAGGAAACCGGGGATTCGTTTGTCGCCACCGTGTTGTTCCTCACGGAGAAGGCTGTGCAGAAAAATATATCTCAAGATTTTATTTACAGAGGAGTGCATCCTATATTTCTGTAATTCAGACCTAATCAGAACATGTTTTGCAGCTGGCTTGTTTTTGTTTTCGTCTTGTAATGTGTACCGATTGGGAAATGCAGTTTAATTTTGGCAGTCGCTGTCGCGTTATTTAATAATTACCCCCGCATCACTTGACAGTTAACAGTAGTGCTCTTGAATGCGCCGTTCTCCTCGCCATAGGACTCTATTATAATCCGTGTCACGCTATCAATCCGTAATCTCGCATTGATTTCTACTATTTATGGTTTACCTCAACACCGTGAGACAAAAAGTGGGGGAATAGATGTTGAGTTGCGAATTGAGTCCATCGGCTGCCCACAAATACACACAGACGCACTCACGCACACACTTACGCACATTGCAATCTGTTGTAATCCCACATAACTGTCACACATACCCTCCTTCATGCACATGCCGTGTCTCGATCATCTCTGCGCCTCCGGCCCACTTCTACCCTGCACAGGTGTGGCCACCCTAGCTGGTGCCTGCACGGGGGCCGGGGCACCTTTGTGTGCCCGACAGGCTGGGGGCTTTTCAGACTCCCCGGCACAGACAAGAAGACCTCTGTCCCCAGCTGAGGGACTGGAGCAGTATTCTGATCCCCAGCCTAGCCCGGGCACAGATGTGTGCGGCACTGTTCTGCTCGTCACGGTTAATACATGGGAAGTGCATTAAGGAGCTCCTAAACACACTAATATGCCGAATGGGGCCTCCATGTGTGTATCTGTGCTTCTGTATTCATTTTTAGGTGTCCTATATTTATGCGAGTTAATGTGCTGTTGTATATTTTCAGTATGTCTTTGGGGTGCAAGTGGTAGCGAGAGAAGCAAAAGCTGTTGCTTTTCTCTGCCATTAATTTTTTTTCTGGGAGTCATTGAATCTTTATTCAAGATTCTTGATTAAGATCAAGAAACAGAGAAGCATCTCCCAAATAGCATAGTACCAATACCAATATAAAATACGAAACAAAACAGGGAGAAAAACAGTATCAATATTTCTATATGTTATATTCGCACAGTGTGTGCACAACAGATCATGTACAATTGAGGGAGTCGGTAAAATGAAGTAGTGTTTTTGTACAAGGTGCAGGTGCAGCAATGCATATAGTGCAAGAGACAAAGTTCAAGTTCCAGCCTGGATAGCCTTTTTTTTTTGTTGAAGTTTGGTGAGTTTAGTAAATATGGGGGGGGGCGTACCTGGAAGGTAGCTTTACTGGGATGCAGCTTTTGGCAGGTACCACTTGTCAGAAGAAGACTGTGTCAGGCTTAGATGTCGCTGGGACTCCTGCTGTCTCACTTCAGCCATCTGTAGTCCTTCTCAGACTTCTTCAGAGCTCTCCGTTGCTGGCAGTCGTGACCTCACATGCGTTTACGAAATGGCTGGTGGGGTGTGGGGAGCCGTGCTCGTGTCTTGTTTGTGCCGTCCTTCCAAGTCCCATCCCTCTGCCTCCCTGGGTGTCTTGCGATCTTCACCATAAGGTCAACGTCATCGGCTGGATCATCCATCAAGAACCTGGCAAAAAAAAACCACACACAAGATGAAACAGAATGTGAAGTGGTGGTTTAATGGAGGCTGTCTGGCGGCCTCGCTTGCTGTCTGCCGTACGTAGGCTCCACGGGGCCAACTCTGTGCTTCATCCAAAACCTCTATGGTGGGCCGATTAAGCCAGTGTCAGCAGTGGGCCTGGCAGCTCGCGATTCGGAGGTGGGTCGAAGTTTGATTTGACTCCATGCCAGAGGAGATTAATGAGAGCACAGGCAACAGAATCGGAGGGCACCTGTGTACATTTTGAACAAGTGTGGGCTTTGCTGACATTTGTGGAAACGAGCTTTGGAAAGCGGAGGGAAGGAGCCCGGAGATGGTATCATGCTTTTCAGTCACTGACTCCTAATGGGCATTATGAAGTGCAGCAGAAATGATGCATTTGTCTGCTGGGAGAACATATAGTATGTAGTCGTTGTTTTTTATATAAATAAAAACGGCAGCAATCTTTGTGTTGCAGAAATGTGTTTTTTCCCAGTCAGTTCAAGCCAGAATTTGATAAAACAGAGGATAGTTTTATTGCAGCTTTCACAATGAGCGGTCATTAATTACACAGAAATAATTTGTTAGTCCAATAACGCTGTTTTTATGAAGGACGTAATTGTGGCTCGTGAGCTAGCCGAAGACTTATGAAACGGACGGTTAATACGTCGTCTTGCTGATCTAATGGCCTTTGAGGTGCCGAGACATAGCATCCCAAGTCGATGGCTCTTTGGCTGCGTTTCGAGAGCTAGATCCGTCACTACGTAATGTCCGTGTTGCCTTGATGCAGGTATGCTTGCAGTGGGAGCAGGCAGGAAGGAGAGTGAAGGAACATGGAACATGGGGGGGCTCTGGGGGGTCAACCAGCAAGGGTCCCAGAATGTAGCATGACCGTGACTGGTTGGGAAAGCTTCAGACTGCTAGTGGGAAACAGCACCCATATGAGTCTGTGTCATTCACTGCTTGAATCTTGTCATTTCAACTGGGGGGGTCTTAATGGGGTGTAATAAGAAGAAATTAACCTAAAACCAGTGACTATGGGTAGGGCTGCCAGATCCTCAAAGAAAGGCCTTTTGCATTATTGAGTATCCATAACAGTTTGTGAGCCCAGTACAGGTGCTGGTGAATTATACATTATTTTATCATTATTATTGTTATTATGGGAATTAAGCTCTCACTTTGCATGGATGGCAGTTCACACCATCGTTGAAGTCAAGGGGCAGATGTTTGCCTATGGGCGAGGGAGCCTCTCAGATGTATCAGATAAGCCAGGGTCTGGCAGTGTGCGCCTCAGGGTTCATGGGCTTTCAGCCAATCACGCGCTGCTGTCCCTCCCATCATTCTCGACTCTTGTCGTGCGATTGGTCCACTGGCGGAATGCCGACCCACCAGCTCCTGACCGTGATTGGCATTTGGAGAGATAGCACTTGTGTGATAGATTCCTGTCCCTGCACCCCCCCCCCCCCAATCTCTTTGTTCAGAAAACTGGCGGTAGGCAGTTCTGATCCGTGCCCTGTGATGGCTGCGGAGATGATGGCCTGATGGGGGCTCACGCATTGCCTGCACCTTGAGATGAAACGGCCTGTTCAACTTGGATCCAAACTCCAGGGAACATAAGAAAGAGGGGAGAAGAGAGAAGGGGGAAATAGCAGCTGGAGTAGTCAGCAGATTCCTCACTCTTCTGACGAAAAATAAAGCCCATCTGGGGGGGAGAAAGCCATGATCGCTTTTTTTGGAAAGCATTCAGAGCCATGGCTGCGGGGGTGGATGGGAGTAAATAAAGGGCTTTTTTTTTTAACCAGGTGAACTGAAATTGATGGGAGAGAGGAAGA
>JAODKC010000002.1:17946560-17957900 GCA_026777985.1 Mormyrops attenuatus
CCCCCCCCCCCCCCCCCCCCCCCCCCCCCCCCCCCCCCCCCCCCCCCCCCCCCCCCCCGGTTCTGAAGGGGACCCGGCTAGTCCCTCAATCTCTGGGTGTCAGTGCAGCCACCCCACTTTTCCTCATGACGTACCCTGTCTGCAGAGTGGTCTAGTGGGCGAGGTCTTGCTGGGGCTCCACCTTCAGTCTAGCCCCCACAGTGAATTAGTTGGCGGGGGAGGGGGGGACCATGGTGGCTTGAGCTCCCACGGCAGATTGGACACCGGGAGAAATTCTATTTTTTCTGTTCCACAAGATCTGATTCCTGGCCCAAATATTTCCGTTGGTGACACGTTAATCAAATCTTGCCATTGGTAAGACTTCTGTTACTGTATTACTGTGTATGAAAGCTTTTGAGAGCACTGTAATTTTTGTGAGATGTTTCACTGCTGCTGTGTTGAAATGTACACCAAGCACACCCTGCTCCAACAATTAAATGTTTAATACTCTTTGTATTATCATTACAGGTGTTTGATTTTAACATTCAGTTGTACATGTTTATGTGGCAAGCCAGTTCTGGGGATGGTGTAGGTGGGGATGTCTTTCTTTGGCGTGTTTTTTTTTGGCGGGTGGGGAGGGGAGAAAGGTTTCACCTTGTTTCAGCTTCTCAGTGATTTTTCCCACTGTCCCCTGGAGACGGGGGAAAAAAACATTTAAAAGAGGCACAAAGACTACAAGTGACTAGGACTTCTTGGGGTAGAGAGAATAAGTCAGCACGTCTTAGATTGTTGGTCTAATCTTGCTAAGCTGTTCTTCTTTCTGTTTCTCCTGTGCTGAATCTGTGTCTGTAATGCCTTTTTGTTTTCTTTTTGACAGTTTTGTCCTCTTTTTAACTGACAAAGATGACCTCTTGCTGAAATGTCTTTTTTCTTCTTCTTCTTTTCTTTTTTGATTTTTTTGTTTTTTTTGCCACAGTAAATCTTTTTGAATTTTCTCTTTTCTCTTTTTCCTCCCTTTTTTTTCTTAACCCTAGGTCCGCTCACAAAAAAACATGATGAGTCTTCGATGAACAGGCCCAGGGATGAAGGTATTTTTGTTGCATGTTTTTCCTTTTTTCTTGTTTTTTAAAATTCTTTTTTTGGGGATAAGAACAGAAAAATAAAACATACAGCAACATACTGATCAAGCTTTTATATATGTATATATGCATAAATGTGTCTATGTATGTGCATATGCAAAGTAATTACCTGTAATTAGACGTAGTAGCTAAAATTAGCCAGCTAGTCTTTTAAATAAGTCTTATATCCCCTTTTTCTTGAAAGATGCTTCAGAGATACATTTTCTTTGGAGCACAAACAGAATAACATGCTTTCTTATGGGTTTTTCTGTTGGGGGGGGGGGCATTCCATTACACCTAACAACGAGACGTGATTTGACTCATGCACACATACAAACGTGTATAAATAAACATCAATGTCTGCCATAATCAGTACACGAACACTGACACACAGATGATCAGGCAGCTTACAAACACCCTGTAATATGATCAAAACTTTGTAAAAAAAAAAATGGATATCACTGTTTGATTTCCAATGGATTTGGAGACCATCATTACACAGAGAAGCACCCAAATCAACAAGATTTTCTTAGTAGTTAATGTTCCATGATGTTACTCAAAAACATGAACTGTAGTTTTGAGTAGATTTAATTTGCTCATGAAGTTATCAGGGTCACGCCTGAATTCGGGAGATGGTGGCCTGTGCCAGACGCTATCCTGTTTGTTATTATGTATGAAGCTGTGGTGTCTGAGAGAGGCAGCCTCCCGGTATGGGTGGCTCAGAGGAGTGTGTTCTTCTAACAGAGATGCCACCCCCCTCCCCCCACACATGCATCCCGTTGATCCAACACTAAACCGTGGGAGATGAGCAAACTCCGTCTGTCATATGTTCAGCGGATTAGAAGGGAACGCAGTATATGGTGGCCTGCCGGCATTTTGGCAGTGGTGGTCTACAGACGGTGAAGTACCTTTGGTTTAGAGATGGGCAAAGGCCTTTTAAGCCAAAACTTTCCGCTGTCTTTGCAGATTAGAGGTAAATATGTAGGGCTTCATACATACACTGCAGATATTCAGCTGTTTATTTCGAACCCTCAGCCTGTTGGGATTTCCCATGGATTTTTGCAAAAACAGCAGTAGCCCAGTTATGCAATCTCTGCAGAGACCTCCCTCACTATGTCACTTCCTACCCAAAAGCTAACAGTTGCTGCCCCATGGCTAGAATGGTCCTCCGTGCTGTCATTCATTTAAAGTGACAGGAGTCCAGGTGCCTGGAGGGCTGTATTTGTGCTAGTGTTTTTTTTTTTTTTTATTGTTTTTTGACTAAACTTTTCTTTTAGGTGGTTAGCACAACTGCTACTTGTAAATGATGCACTCGTTTCTTCACTGTATTAAAATCTCATTTTATGAATGATACAAAAAACATCTGAAGCTGTTATTTGAAGCCTATGTTGTTTGAGTGTTTTATTTTCCTTTTGGGAAATGTAGTGATATAAATAGTACTGATAATTAACTATCAATTGGACCAATTCAGCCTAAGGAATGGGCCCAAATGAGAAGCATCAATCTCACGGCCCTTCAGGAACGGAATCTCAAACCCCTTATTATGATCGTTTGAAAAATCGCGGGAATAGCTTATAGCCATGGCAATCCTTTTTGGAACCTATTCGGACCTTTCTGGAAGTGGAAAAATGGAAATACGCTCACACGGCTAAGTGCCATCTGTGCCAGGATGCTGCTCGATCGCTGCAGTGCATGTGCCGTGTTGCCGTAATTGCTTCGGCGTGAGCGAAAGGGTTTTAAGTGCTTATTCATCACCCTGGCAACGCCACCTGTTTTGAATCTCTCGTTTTTTCCAAGTCGTATGACACACCTCAAGGAATGGTTGAAAAAAATGAATGTCGCTAATTTCACTGAAGAGTAACTAGTGCCATGCAGTAGTGCCTGGCCAGCCGTGGAAATCCCTGGTCACTCTCATTACAGCGTGAGTAACAACCTTCCACCCACCCCCACAGCACCTCTTGAACTTGCCCAGCCTGACGTTCATCTGCCTCTTGACTGTAAGGTGTCTAGCGATAACTGGGGGTGCAGCCCACTGACCCTCCCATATCTCAGCATCAGAAACACATGAAACTGGATTATGGCAAATCCGTATGGTGATATTCTGTAAAGAAATATACAAAAAAGAGGCGGTCAGTTATTGTAGGATGACTGCTGGAGGACGGTCGATAATATGAACACTCGAGCAAACTATGCCAATTGTTTCTCCAATGCACCTATCAATTTCACTGTATATTTAACCAATCAAATTTTCCAGTTTATCGCACAGTACATATTTTGAGGCCATTTCAGCTATGAGCGAGAAGCGATGCGTTCGTTTCCTCATCATAATGCAGTGAGCGGCGGGATTGTTAACGTCAGATAAATCAGTAAAGACCAGATCTGCCCTCCTCTTCCAGGAGGCTATGGCACTAAACGTTTGGAATGGCAGTAGATATCACAATGTAAAGGACTGAGAGGCCACTTTGCTGAGATTCCCCCAGTATGGGGCACCACGCAACGTGGCATGTTTGGGGACTTTTGGCACCTTTGAGCTCATAGATCGATTGCAGATCTGGATGAAAACATAATACACACACATAAAAACTCATGTATGTTTATGTATATTATTTTAGAATTAGCACATTTACTCCATTTTGAATGCCTTTTTTGGCTTAATTTCTTGGGAAGTGTGGGTGTTTATATTATGCTTATTTTTAAACTGCTACTCCTGTGTTTGCTGGTGAAAAGAGGAGAAAAAAACTTTTTGTTCTTTTTTCTGATACTGTTTTTGAACCTGTTACAGAGACGTGGGTGAGAGTTCTTTCTAATTTTTTTCCCCACAATCCTCAGCATTAATTGCTTCCACCCCTTCCCACAATGCCCTAACTTGGCTAGGACACTGCGTGTGAGTGAGTAGGCCTACTCTTATTAGGTGGGATGGCTGTCGGTAAATGTAGTCCTACTCCGAAACTATGCCCTGGTTCCCCATCACTAATTCCATCCTAACTGGCACCTGAAACACAGTTTAATTTGACCATAACCATAGAATAGAATGACAGAATAGAAAAATAAATACTGGAGCATTCAGCTTGTTTAAGCAGGGAGAAAAATATCTTGACTCATAAAAATCCCTTCAAGGACACTGGGTTGAAAGGCAAGGTCAGCATTCAGAGCGAGCACAGACAGAATGGATGGATACTCCTGTGAAATTCTGCAGTAATAGGAGCTCTGTGATGTCCGTTATGCAGGACTTGTGTAAGCCTGGTGTGCTCCCAGTCAACCCAGTCAAATCTCAGGCAAGCTAACTAGGTACAATTTGGCCCCTATAAGTACAAGTCAATCCAGCCCCTCCCGAGTCAGTCTGAAAAAATACTGATGAATTTATCCCAGTCTCATTGACATTCAATCTGACTTAATCCATTTCAGTCCAAGTCATTGCTTGGTAATCCAGCTGAATCCCAGTCAGTTCAGATTAGCATTTCAGAGACAGAATTCACCAATATACCCCCTGGCTTTTAAATGATTTTTATTGTATTTGTAAATTAATTTTATGTTTAGAAAGGCAGTTAAAACACAATAAAAACTTTTTAATTGCAGACAAAGAGCAAACACATTTTTAAATATAATTAACAATTCGTTTTTTTTCTCACTGTGTTCAACTTTGCGATTGTTAATATTTGGCCCGACGGGTCTATAAACAGACTCCTTCCTTCTCTGTAGCATCACACACTCAATCGCATAACTACCAATTACTCAGCATTACAGTGGGTCATGATCAGGAAATCAGAGCAAATGTTAATTTATCCCAAGTTATTACTGCCCGCACTGCATACTGTAGTAGCTTCCCTGTTTGTTTTCTGATTGTGTGTTTACTAGAAATTTACTCATAAGCCTCAGGTTCATCCACCATGAGCTCATCTGTATTAGCAACGTTAAAACAGTTATGGCCTGATGTGTGCCACTTATCTGAGGTGTCTTAGCACTGGAAGATTGCTCCTCCTCTTCTGTTGCCCCTCTCCTTCTGCCCTTGGGGAGTAGGAACAGTGTGCACCGAAACCCTGGAGGCAAACTCATCATCTTCCCTGCTCTGAGAAGCCTCTCGGCTCAGCCGAACGCACGGGCCGATCGCGGAGGTAGCGCACGTCCGGATCGAGCGCCGCTCCTCACTGCAAGCCCCCGGGGGACATGAGACCGTGCTGACGTCGGAGGATTTAGCTTTCATCTGCTCCCCCAACGGGGATCCCCCTCCCCTGGCATTCTCTCTGTAACAGTTCCTCTCAGCTCCACTGTCCTCTGAGGGGCTTCTCCAGCAGAGCAGTGAAACTTGGAGGATGGCGATAAGAGTCAAAAGCAGAGCTGCACTAGTGACTAAAAAGTTGAGAACAGAGATGCAGAGCCAACTACTTAGTGGAAAGCAGAAATATTTTGCGACAACAAACTAAAAAGTCAAAAACAGAGGAAACACACAGACCTAAATGTAAAAAGTGAAAAATAGATAGTCTTCAGAAAAAGTCAGAAACACAGATACAGTACTAAGTATTGTCAAAAACATATACTCTTTGAACTGAAAAGCCAAAAACAGTTGTTTTTCAAACAAATAAAATACTAGGTAAAAGAATTGAAAACAAGGTACTTCACAAACTGGAAGGGGAAAAAGAAAAACAAGATGAACAAAGCTATGGCACAAAATAAAAAAATATATATATATGAGCTGAAACAGAAATGTCCACGCAGCAGACTCTGTTGGCAAACTTTCCTGAACTTTCTGACCCAGTCTTGTCACTGGAAGCCAATCTGGGTCATGGAATGGTCTGTGGGATTTGTACAGCAATGTCATGGAGGACAAGGCAATGAGCACCAAACCATCCCTTTGAGTAGGACACAACTGCAGCAGATAGATAGATAGATAGACAGACAGATAGATAGATAGATGATGGATGGATGGATGGATGGATGAATGGATGTGTATTCGTGTCTGTAAGTAATGAACCTTGTTCTAGAAGTCTCTAGAAGACTTTCTACGTTTCTGTCACAAACTGAAGCTAAGACTTAAAGTGGCCAGGGTAGTATGGTTTCTCACAAGACATTATATCTCCAAGGCTGCCAGCTTACATTCTGGCCCTGCTCTGTGTTCCCCTCGGTGTTTGTGAGAGTTTTCATCCCCAGTCCAAAAACAGACCATCCAGGGAAACTAGCAGCTGTGAATTTCCCTGAATGTTGAGCTACAGGAGATTGTTTACTATGGGCTGTACATCTTGATAGATGAGTCCAGGGGCCCGCTGGCGTGAGAAGAAATTCTTCGGAAAATAGACTTTAAATGCTCCTTTCCAGAGACCACAGAAAATAGCTGACACATCATACTTTGCAGTTGAAGAGAAATACATTTTAACGGTCTACTGATGAACAATGTAACTGTGAGAGCTAACTAAACTAAATTTCTCAGGTCCCAGAAATATTTTTTTTCTATTATTCAGAGGACAGAACAGCTAAATAATAACCAGCTAGTTATATTTGTGAGAAAGCAAGTGAACCCTTTGCATTTCTGCATGGATGGCACCTAAAATTTGATTTGATCTTCATCAAAGTCATAATACTAAAGACTGGAGTATTTAACAACAATGCACAAAATATTTCACAGCACCATATCTTCATCGAACAAATAATCAAAGTCATTTGTATGTGAACTTCAGTCATAATGACCATAGTGTAGTCAAGTGTTCCAGGTGTGGGTTTGGCCTGAGTTTGATTTAAATAAATAAATAAATAAATACAAATGTACACAAAATGTTCATTGCCTACTCTTCACAACAGAATCTCCAAAGAAGGGTTCTTGAGTTCTGGAATGAGTTACAAAAAGATTTCTAAAGACTTGGGCCACCATCAATCCAAAGTCAAGCAGATAGATAGTGAGTAATAAAAATGCTGAAGATCACCTGGATACCCCACATCAATACCAGAACAGTGTTCCATGGACAAATAACACAAAAATGGAACTTTCTCGTGAACTGGCACAGGGTTATGAGGAAAGCAAAGTAGAGTACCAGACCCTCATCCTTGCTTTGGAGGAGAGTGGAATGACTTCAGTGGTGTATGCCTGGTTTGCTATCTCAGAGCCTGGGCAACTTGCAGTTACTCAGAGTGCCGGTGAAAGAATTCTACAGGCAAAGGTACCTCTCTGATCTAAAAGAATCAACAACAAAGTGTTTCCAACAAAAGAAATTCTGAACTTTCTGAGAACGACACCTGTCTGAGTCCTGAACTCAATACCAGGCTACAGCTCAGCAGGTTAGGGGTCTCTGCCCGTGTTCAGAGTAATGAAATCACCATTGGGCCCTTGAGCAAGGCCCTTAAACTTAACTGCTCCAGTGGTGCTGCATGTGGCTGACCCTACTCTCTGATCCTCACTCCTGCGTCACTTTGGACAAAAGTGACTGCTAAATGAATAAATGTAAATCCCTTTGAAATTCGTTGGGGTGATCTGAAGCAGGCCATTCAAGCAAGACATCCCAAAAATATTCATGAACGGAAACCATTTTCCATATAGAAATTGGCTAAAATTCCTCCTAACCACTGTGCAGGTCTTATCAGCGGCTACAGGAAGAAGTTATTGCCAATAAGGAAGATTCCACTAATTACTAAATAAAACCATGGCCATTTGCTCAATAAAGATATGGTAAACTGTTGTGTGTTATTTGTTAAATTAGAGTGCTTATTTATAAGTATGACTTAGATGAGGATCGGATAACATTGTAGGAACCATTCATGCAGAAATAAAGAAATGTCTTCTCACAGTTGTGACTACAACACAATGCACATAACCGCTGATTATGAACACACAACATTTTTTTCACATATTTATCCACCTTTTCACAAGAGTTAATCATTATGTCAGTGTAATTTGCTGTTGGTTTTTGCTTACAGCCAGGATTGCTGATACGACTCTTCTTTCACACGAAACTGACTCTGGGGGGGGGGGGGCGGCGCAGTGCCTGTCGAGGCAGGGACAGGGGTTTTATAAGATACTCGTTAGCAGTTTACTTGGTGGCATTGTCACTCATAGGAAGCCCACCACTTCCTTTTCTGTAAGGGAAAGGAAGCATTTTCAAAATAAAAGTCCCAAGTTTAAAAAAGTGTCCTTGTCGAGGAGGACAGACCACTTACTGTGCCTGTGAGGCGCACAGGATCTCATAGCTAGGTTCATCATCAAGCCTAATTAATTAGGGTCAGGCTGGGAGGGGGCTGGTAAAGAAATGTGTTGGGCTGTGGGTGGGTCGGTCCCTCAGCAACACAAATAGCGTTGGTACCAGGAGAGGGTGCGATTAAAAAGGAGAAGCAGCCTGTAAGTGTGTCTGTGTGTGAAGGTGTTTATTTGTATAGATGGGAAAAAACTTTATGAAAGATGGTGAAAAAGTAGAGATTTTTGAGGGAATCAGTAAACAAACAACAAAAACAAAAAGTGCCACAGCATTTTGTTTATTGGCTTTTGTCTGTTTTCTTCAGTGTTTTTCAAATT
This sequence comes from Mormyrops attenuatus, assembly GCA_026777985.1. Taxonomy (NCBI): domain Eukaryota; kingdom Metazoa; phylum Chordata; class Actinopteri; order Osteoglossiformes; family Mormyridae; genus Mormyrops; species Mormyrops attenuatus. The sequence continues at coordinate 17,955,150 of JAODKC010000002.1, forward strand.
GTGGCGAAATCTTTGGTTTGAAACAAGAGTGTATTCTTCTGTGTGTGGGTGAGCATGTACTCGTGGGCGCATGAGTATGTGTGCCTGAGACTGTGTGTGTTCTGAACATGTGAGTGTATTTGTATTTATATTGAGTGTTGAGGGGTAACGTGTGTATTGAATGTGTGATGGTACACGTGTGTGTATTCAGTTTGTCAGTGCACACTCATGTGAGTTTGTGTATTGAGTGTGTATGGAGTGTGCACTTGTCTCTTGCCCCATCACTCTGTTTAATTGCCCCTATTTAAATGTATGGAGTCATCTGCTCTAACTGTGCTATTTTGGCTCGGTGAGAAGCCAAAACGGAGGCATTTCAGAAAGACAGGAATGTGGGGGGGGGGGTGTATGAGTGTAACGACGGCAAGGAGATGAAAGACAGGAAGAGGGAGAAGGCTGAAGTGCTGAGAGAAGCGGGAGGAACCAGATGAGGGAAAGGACAGGAAAAGGGGGGGAAGCAGTTATAATGAGGCCAAGTGGAAGATGAAATAATTGTGACCTATGGAATCTTAAAGGAGCACCAGCCACTGGAGAGAAGAAGAAGGGGGGATAGGGTGGAAGAGAGAAGAAGAAAGAGGCGAAAGGAGAAGATGGAGGAGAGAAGGAGAGAGGGAGGGAGGGAGAGGGTATAGGAGAGAAGAAGAAAATGGGGAGAGGGTATAGGAGAGAAGGAGAAAGGGAGGGAGGGAGAGGTTGTAGGAGAGAAGAAAAAGGGTGAGAGGATGGAGGAGAGGAAGGAGGGAGAGGCTGTAGGAGAGAAGAAAAAGGGTGAGAGGATGGAGGAGAGGAGGGAGGGAGGGAGAGGATGTAGGAGAGAAGAAAAGGGGGAGGGTGGAAGAGAAGAAGGAAACGATGGAGATGGTGGAGGAGAGATAAAGAGAGGGAGGGAGTAGGTAAAGGAGAGTAGACGAATGAAAGGGAGAGGGTAGTGGAGAGAAGATGAAGGAGAGGGAAGGACAGGGGAGAGGGTGAAGGAGAGAAGAAGAAGGAAAGGGAGGCAGAGGGTAAGTGGGTAGAGGAAAGAAGATGAAAAAGAGGGTGGAAGAGGGGAGAGGACAAAGCGGGAGGGAGAGGGTGTAGGAGAGAAGAAGAAAGAGGGAGGGTGGAGCAGGGAAGAAAAGAGAGGGAGAGTACAGAAGAATAAAGAAGGGTGGAGAGGGTGGAAGAGAGAAGAAGAAAGAGGAGGGAGAGGGTATCGAAAAGATGGAGAGAGGAAAGGGGAAGTATGGAAAGACAAGTAAAGAGAGAGAAAGGGAGAGGGTTGGAGAGAGAGAAAGAGCGGATTAGAGAGTAGACGAGAAAGGAAGACAGGGAGGGAGAGGGAAGAAGAAAGAGGGTGGAAGAGAAGAGAAGGAGGGTGAAGAGGAGGAGAGGAAGAGGGCAGAAAAGAGAAATAGAGAGAAGGTGGAAGGTAGAAGAAGGGATGGAAGAGCATAGAGGGACAATCGAAGGGGGAGGAAGGGAAGGAGAAGGGGAATGAAGAGCGAGTAAGAGAAACCAAAGCAAACAGAGAGATCAGAGAGAGGGAGGAATGGATGGGGAGAAAAAAACAAGAGGAGGGAGAGGGAAAAGTCAATTTGGAGAGGGGTAAAGAAAAAACAGAACTGCTCTTGTTTTCGGTGATGTTATGAAGCAGTCAAGATAGTGAGGCCTTTGTTAGAGGGAACGGAGCTGTGTGCTGCCCCCCAGCCCCCGACCCCCCCACCACGTTCCTCCTCTCACAGAATATCCTGGGGGGAAAAAGCTCCCGTATTGTCAGTAGAAGATTACAAACCACACAAACGCGCTGGATGGCAGCCACTGAGATGCGGCCTCAAAAAGAGAGACCAGTGTTCCTCACGCCGATGGGGTCTTGCACCTCACACCCACCCCCCACGCCCCTGTCCCCTGCCCCGTGGCCTACAACTCTGCAGGCCATCTACCCTAATGCAGGGCCTGTGTGATGCTGGGATTGGGCCCTAGATCCCTAACAAGGGAAGCATTTAAAAATGCTCCATCCCAAAGCCAAGGTCTGAGCTTTGATATCACATAAGCTTATGCAATGGAGCCCCTCCGTCCTGCCACACAAACACACACACATACACACCTAAGGTTCTCCCCTTCACAAAAACATACCCCTTACATATATACACACAGTGACATACATCATGCTCCACAAACACATACCCCTCATTTACCCATCATTCACCCACACATTGCTCGATGCTAGCTATATCAATTTCAAAGGCTTTTTTAAGCCCCCCCCCCCCCCAAAAAAAAATCACTTTCCATTTGGGTGTTAAGGCAGGCAGTCACTTGACTCCTCCCTTTCATCCCACATTCACCAGAGCCTCGTTAAAGTCATTGTTTTATGTCTTTGGGAGTGTGAGCTTGCTCTGGCGGGCCACGATTAACCTGAGCAAGAAACAGCTATACACTGGGAGTGCCGCAGTGCCCTCAGAGCTGGGCCTGAGGCCGCACTGTGACACAGAGCTCCATGTGTGACGGTGCTGCTCGGCCGGCGTGAGTGTGACACACAGATTCCCCCCATTTGGGAGGCGGGATCCCACTGCAGTGTGGGGCTGCCCCTTGACTAGTGCAAGAAAAGACCCCCAGTTTCTCAGCTTGTCCTTCTTTTGGTTCGAGAAGGTCTCAAGATAAAAAAATCAGGCAGAAGGAATGAATAAATTCAGTGGTGAATAAGAGTGGCACTCACCAAGAAAAATGGCGATGGAA
>JAODKC010000002.1:17958000-17978858 GCA_026777985.1 Mormyrops attenuatus
GCCCACTCCAGTCAGAAAGCCTCCAACTCAGTGACTTACTGGAGAAGGCAGCCCGTTACCCTCGGGTTCTGGACCTAGGGATTAACGTTGCTTCCGTGACAAATCGATCCACAATTAATTAACAAGGGCAAGTCAAGCAGGTTGCCGGGGGAATTCGGGGAGGTGCCTCCTGCCGTGGGGGCAAAACAACAGAGTCCAAAACACAAAAGTTGCCCACTAATTAGCCATTGTCTGTGTTCTGCTTGAAGGGATCACCAGCACGGACGGCCCCAGTGCATGCCTCTGCAATCCCTTAGTCAGGGGGGTGATTATCTATCAGAGCCCCTGTGCAGCTGTAACCGAGCCCAGTGGCCAGGAGGGGGCGGTCTCTGGGGGATGCTGTGAATCATTATTTACACTCACAGAGACACACGCGCGTAGACATGCGACAGGTTTCCCTGGTCGTCCACTTATCTCAGTGAAGCGGACACATCGGCAGTCTGGCAGTCTGGAGTGTTCAGGGATCTTGTTGCCATGCTGATCCACGTGACAGCCGTCAGGTGATTAGGGTGGGAGTCACCACAGCAGCGTCATTGGGGTTGTCCTATTTGGTGACGGCGGGGTGGAGTGGACTGCATGTTTCATGGGAGGAGTGGTGAATAACTATTGACACCCATATAAACATGGGGCTATCGATGGGCTTGGGTAATGTTTGAAGATAGAGGTGTTGATCATGTATGCTGGGGTGGGGTGGGGTGGCGGGGTGGGGTTGGAGATGGGTGAGTGAACTGTGTCTCCATGGCAACGGTCGGCGAGGCTGACTCAATTTGATGGAATGGCTGGTGTGGAAGGAGAGAGAGAAAGAGCAAAAATGAAAATGAAGCAGTTGCCATGGCGATTCAGCATTGCAGCTGCCTGTGCATCTGCGTGTGCCTGCGTGCGCAGACGTATGTGTATGTGTGCGTGGCTGGAAATGCGTCTGCACATCTGGGGCATGTGGTCTGTTTTTGTGCACATATGTCTGTGTGTGTGTGTGTGTGGTCCAGGTATACCTTACCTTGTGGGGACCAAATGTCCCCACAACGTGATGAATACCTGTTTTTTTTACAGTATGGGGACCAGTTTCCTGGTCCACATATGGGAAAACTTTATTTTATCAAAATCCGTGACTGCAATGAAAAAACTAAAAATGCAAAAACTCTTGTATTTTGTTTGGTTACTTATGGTTATGGTTAGGGCTGGGTAGGGGTTAAGGTTGTCATAGTTAGCATTAGCATTTTTCCCACAGAAATGAATGAGCGGTCCCCAAAAAGATATGATTACGAGACTGTGTGTGTGTGTGTGTTAAGATCACCCATCCTGCATCCCAGCTCCTCTCTGGCTCATTGTGGTAAACAGATGATATGTCCGTTATTTGAGTTTCCGCTCTGGTGAACTGCTGTATTAATTATCCACAGTCTGTGCACAACACAGACACACCAGCTAATCGGGATGTGTCCAGGAGCCCAAGAGGCACAGACTGCTCCGCCCACCCACCCCACCGTGCTCCCCCACCCATGTCTGCCCCTCTGAGTCACCGCCTGCCCCACACAGGTGGAACTAACCATCCTTGAGGAAGCTCTTGGCTCCTCACTTCTTGCTAGAACAGAAATGGAAGGCGGTTTACATTTGAAACCCAACCCAGCAAACATCTGACCAAAGAGACATTGGGGAAGGTTGTCCATCTTTGTTTGCTTTGTAAACCAAGCAACACTGAAGATTAGAGTACAAGGACACCTTTTTCTTGCTATTATTTTATCCAGAAATGAAAAGAAATGAATAAAATATAAAGGAGATACTCACAAGAGGTTGTAAGGATGCTGTCCTTCTGAATGCTGCCTGTGTAGAAACGTGCAAGAACACGAGCATGAGTAGGATGGGTCAGGGCATGGTGAGGTAACAGTTCCGACACACAGTCTTTTATTGGCCAAAAGCCCTAGACCCACTGTCCCTCAGTTTTGATAAAATTTGTTGGTTTTGCATGTTGTGAAAACACAATGAACATTTGGTGTTGCATTATCTGTGTTGTACGATACTATAGCCTGTTTGCACATCGCGCTGTTTGAAAAGTACGTCTTTCGCACTGTTCCCCATTTGTGCGTCATAGTGCCCTGAACACCATGTTACTTAGTGCCCCCTGCTGGTCTTTCAGCTAGGTGTCACAGAAGCACAGCTGGCCCCTTCATGGCGCGCCAGATAGCGGTAAACACAGGCTTCCCGCTCATGGTAACCATTTGCATATTTAAAGGCCACAGGTGAATTCCGCGGTGAGCTGCAGCATTTGAAGTCGCAAGGGACCGTGTGGCTGACTCACGGCTTTTGTGGTGTCCCCCCCACCCCTATGTGTGTATTTCTAAAGACATCCGAGACCGCAGGAAGAAGGCCGTCATGCTGTTCATCCACGGCGGATCCTACATGGAAGGCACCGGCAACATGTTTGATGCCAGCGTCCTGGCTGCCTACGGCAACGTCATCGTGGTCACCATGAACTATCGACTGGGTGTGCTAGGTGAGTCAGCGGCCCCTGGCCTATGCTTCCCCTCCCTCCCGCTAGCGGTCGAGCCTCACGCGTGAAACGTGAAAGGCCGTGTGCTCATGTTTCGTAATTTCGGTGTGAGACGAGTTGATCTATTTGGGCCAGACCTCCTTGCTTGGGTGATATGTTCTCTCTCCTGTCTAATTCCACCTCAGTGGTTCATGCTATGTGGTTAATCAGTGTGACTACCCCTTCCCCCTCCTTTAAGAGCTCAGAATTTCATACAGCTCTTCCTTGAACAGACAGCTTTAAAGGGCAAATGTTGAGAGGAACTGAATTTTTGCTTTTTTTTTTCTTCTGGATGTCTCCTTTCCTGTTGAAAGAGAGGAAGATGAGGAGGTTTCGCATACATTTCAAAAATGTGCATTGTGGAGTCAGGCTAAGCTCAGTGATTTGCTGTTTCCTCTACCAGGCCGTGCTGTGAGTTTGGTTTGTGATGGATATTCAGAAGCCTCCATTTTGCCAGCAAACCCTCAAAATCACCCTTTTCAAAGATGCCAGATAGCTCTGTGCTTTAGGCTTTCCTGGCTTGGTTGTGAGTGCATCTTTTCTCTTATGTGTTTCTGGAAGTACACCTAGCAGGATGCCCCACTGAGTTCATTCTGCTTTAGTTTTTTGTTGTGTAGAGTAGTGGTCGGGCCACTGCTGGAGGGGGGGGGGGTCTTTGTTATAGGAAATGAAAGTTGTTTGATGGAGAAGTGGCACCATTCCATCTGACACCATGATCCCGGGAAGCCGTCCTCTCATATGCATTCCTCCGTCACTCATTCCCCACATCCTCGCTCATGGCCTCTTGGAGGGCACTCGGGCTAGCTGATGAATTATTGATGCAGCCAAGTGTACAGCAGCACAGTGTAGTGTCATCCTCGACCGAGGAGCAGATCAACTGGAAACTGAGCTCAGTAGAAAAAAAAATTATAAAGAATTATTATTTTGGCCTGTGGGGACAGCATGTGTCCATGGTTCCAGTCAGACGGCCAGATCTGCAGTCTTTGAAATGGTTCACTGATGTCTTTCTGGTTCTCTGTGCTTTCACATGACACTTAAGATATCAGTAGTGGAACAAGATTGCATAAGTGCATAGCAGATGCATTGGTGATTTAATGTTAGTTAAGTACAGTATGGAGTACTGTAGAGTACTGTTTTCGAAAGTGGACATTCTAGAGAGCGAATGGTATGAAATAGGGTTGTGTGTGGCTCTTTGGGTTAGGAAGCTGTGATTATGCCTGAGAGCTTGCTGGTTTGAATCCCATGGTTGACTGAATAATCAAGGACCTTTACCCCAGCTGCTCCAGGGGTACCGGATAAACATCTGACCCTGTGCTCCTACCTCAAGCTTCATCCTGTTCTGCGTATGTGTTTCTCATAGGGGAGTAAGGTAGGATATGCACAGATTGTAGAGGGGTATATCAGAGTAAAGAGGTATAACAGACTGGCTGTAAATGCGGTAGTTGTGTTGGGATGTAGAAGGGTATGTCAGAGTAGAGAGGTATAACAGATGGGCTATAAGTGCTGTAGTAAGGCTGGAATGTAGAGAGCTATATCAGAGTTAAGAGGTATAACAGGTGAGCCATAAATGGTGCAGTGCTGTTGGGATGTAGAGGGATATATCAGAGTTAAGAGGTAGGCTAGTCAGGTTCTTCCACATCAAACTCATCCAACCATGTCATTATGGACCTTGTTTTGCGCACTGGGGCACAGTCATGCTGAAGCAGGAAAGGGCCTTCCCCAAACTGTTCCCACAAAGCTGGAAGCATAGAAGATGTCTTGGTATACTGAAGCATTAAGAGTTTTGTTCATTGGAACTAATAGTCCTAGCCCAACCCCTGAAAAACAACCCCATACCATTAACCCACCTCCACCAAACTTTACGGAAGGCATGGTGCAGTCAAGCAGGTAACATTCTCCTGGCATCTACTGACTTGGCATTGCTGTGCTAGGCGATGTGAGGCTTGCATGCAGCTGCTGAGCCATGGATGGCCATTCCATGAAGCTCCCAGCACAGAGTTTTTGTGCTGGGGTTAATGCCAGAAGAAGTCTGGAACTCTGCAGTTATTGTGTCGACAGAGCGTTGGCGACATTTATGCAGAATGCACCTTAGCACTTGGCAACCCCACTCTGGTACTTTACATGGTCTGCTACTTCATGGCTAAGTTTGTGTTGTTCCTAAATGCTTCCGTTTTAATAATACCACTTGCAGTTGACCATGGAATATCTAGCAAGGAAGAAATTTCAGGGAAATGTCAAAGTTGCAAATGTGCCAACTGATGACAGATGAATTCACTGAACTCTTCAGAACAACCCATTCTCTCACAAATGTTTGTAAACCTGACTGCATGGCGAGGTGCTTGATATTATACACTCGTGGCAATTGATACGAAAGAAACACCTAAATTCAATGATCAAGAGGTGTGTCCAAATACTTTTGTCCATAAAGTGTATAACAGGTGAGCTACAAATTATATAGTCCACTCCTGCATAAAAATGGGCCAAAGCTTAATATTGTGTAATATTGGTTTTTCCCATTTTTTTTGGCCAGGAGTGTAGGTTTGGAATGCAGCATGGTATATCAGAGTATAACAGATGAACTGTAAATGGTGTAGTAGTATTGGGATGTAGAGGCTTATATCTAAGTTGAGAGGTATAACAAATGAGATGTAAATGCTATAGTAGTGTTGGGATGTAAAGGTATATATCAGAGTTAAGTGGCATGACAGGCAAATTGTAAATGGTATAGTAGCGTTGGGATGTAGAGGGTTATATCAGAGTTGAGAGGTATAACAGGTGAGCAGTACATGGTATAGTATTGCAATGTAGAGGCTTATATCAGAGTATATCTACCTGCCATCTCCTTTCATTCAGATTCTGCTGTTACCTTATGGAGCTTCACTCTCTGCTCACTATGGTGTCAAATGCAGGTTAAGCTGTTGACCTCAAGCCCCTGTCTTCCCTCAGCCTACTGCCCCCACCACTGTCTTTCCTGTGTGCTGATTTACCAGCACGGCTTCTGAAAGGCTTGCCTCAGTCTGTCCACTGTCATGATTTACACTGTGGCTTACTATTACCCAACATCGTATTTGTTATCATGGCCGATAACAGCCCTGCCCTCATTACAGACAGGTAGGATGTTTGGAAAGAAATGTGCCCTCGGTCTTTATGACTACTGACTTTATATATATCACTTCAGAATGTTCCCAGCAGTTGGTGATGCGCTCCATGCGTTATTAATCAAAGAACAAGGGTGGAAAATGGCTTTACCAAAGGATGTGCTTCGTTACATTATAAAAATGTTAACAAAGTGTTTGCTGTCTGATCTCCGTCTGCTAGGGGTGAATTGAGCCTGTGTTCACACACAGTGATGAGGTTGCCTAGCCAGTGCGTGTGTGGGTTTTTTTGTAGGGGGAACGAGAGAGCGAGAGTAGGAAGCAGGCATATTTCCAAGCGGCTGAGATGCAGGAATGGAATGAGAAAGAAAATTAAAAGCTTATTACAGTCTCATCCTGCCCTATAGAAGTGGCCAGTAGTTGTATGCATGAGGGAGAGAGAGAGATGAGAGGAAGGGAGGGAGTGAGGGAGTGAGTGAGTGAGTGAGTGAGAGAGTCTGCATTGCATGTGAGGCTAAAAATAAAACCTGCAGAGCCGATCCTGAAATCTGCAGTGAAGCACACATTCATTCAACAAAAGCAGATGCCCAGTTATGCAATGTGACAACGGCACATGCACACAGAAACTCAGCCGCAATCCTAATCCCCGCATACACCATGTCCGCGATCTGTTAGCTTCTCTGCTCAAGCACGTGAGCCGTTCCTGGGCGAAGGGAGCCCAGGTCTGGAGTGTCCATTTTCCAGAACATTCCAGCCTGTTCTGAGGGGGACCCTCGGCCGGCCTCGCTATTGTCGTCGCGACGTCTGACGAGGGGTCACCGCAAAACCCCTTCTGACGGTGCTTCCATAAATATTAGGATGGGAACGAAGACCATCAAAAAAAAAATCCCAGACCAGATGGTTGCCATAGCAACCCAAGGTAGGACTGATAAGCGCTCTTGCTCGTGAGAAGCAGGAACAAAAAGAGTGCGGGCCGACAGATTGGTCAAGACAGAAAACATGAAAACTAAGGCAAAACAAAGAGAAAATGAGGTAAAATACCATGATGAATGCCATCGTCTTCCGTAATTTGTTGTAATTTCTTCTTTTATTTCTTTAAGTGTCTTCCATTTACTTAATTGTAGATTATGTTACTTTTCTGTCATGGCGGGGGGCACATCTGTATTGAAACACTGCCTGATTTACCACTCTTTTTAATCCCCCTCCCCCACCTCCTGTTCTAGTTGGAGCAGGAAGGTCACAGGCCTTTTAATTGGTATCCTGGTGAGCGGAAGTTAAGCCAGGGGATCCTTGGATGGTCACAGAGCCGCATGCAGCCACAGTGCTGCTCACACGCTTCCCAGTCTGTGTGTGGGGGGGAGCGGTGCTGTCCTTTGGGGTCTCGGGGAGGCGTGCCAAATCCACTTCAGTGAAAGGGGGATTGTGAGCAGGTATCCATGTGAAAATGAGCAAAATGCCATTTCCATTGTGAGTTTTCATCTGCAGCAGCAGCTCCCAGCAATCCGTAAATAAAACCTGCACCACTGACTGTGACTTTGAGGTCAGAATGCCGCTTTATACATAAGCAGTCAGCCTTTCCAAAACCCACTGTGATCTTCTGTGCTGCGGTTCCTCCAACCCGGCCCCTTCCTGTTTACTCCCAACAGCTATAGAACTGCAGTTACTGTAACCCCGCCTCTTCCTGTTTATTTCCAACAGCTATAAAACTGCAGCTTCTTTAACCACACCCCTTCCTGTCTACTTTCATCATCTACTGAATCGCAGGTCCTCTAAACCCGCCTCTTCCTGCCTACTCCCATAATCTATGGAACTGCAGCTGCTTTAACCCTACCTCATGTAATCCTGTCCAGTATCTACAGAACTGCAGACCCCGGCATCCTTGAACCTTCTTAATGGATCCCATGAGCTCGAAATAACCTGAGGTACTTACGTTTGCAGTGCCGTTGTGCCAGGCAGACTTTTTCTCTCAGATGCTTTTCCCTGTAAAAAAAGAAAAAAACATTGATACATCTTCACAGTTCAGAATAACCCCCAGCCCCACCCGCCGTGTCCCACTGAACACAGGAAACACAAGGAGGCACAGCGCGGCATCCCCATTTGCAGCTGTTCAAACTAATTAACTTATGAACTTGAGAGAGACTCGAACACTGCCAGTCAGCCTGGCTTGACGGCCTTCCAAAGATGTCTAAGGCCAAAGGACATGGCCTGCGACACGGGGACACTTGGAAAACAATCATTCTCAAACGCTTTTACTGCATAAAGGTCTCACAGACCACAGAGACAAATCATCCTAATTGCTTTCCTAATCTATGTGCGAATTTATTTGATCTGTTATCTGCTTGTCATTCAGGCTGTGCTCATCTCACACTCAAACCATACTCCACGGTCTTGTGATTATCCCAGCTCCCACAATGCACCTCTGCCCTGGCCCCCCCCACCACCGAGCGCCGAAATGCTCCCCGACATGACGTCTTTGAAGTGGACGAGTTGGAGCATGTTTGCGTGTGCGTGCGTCCGCTGCTTCTCTGATCTCTGCGCTGTCAGAGTAGGACGAAAACGGCAAACAAGGAATTGTGAGCAATCCGGCTGCATGAAGCGTGCCTAAGGCAGCACCCACACGGATCCCGCTTGCAGCCAAGTGGGATCACGCGGATTATGGGGGGTGGGGGAGTCTGGACTGACTCAGCAGTTATCGAGTCACTAATTGTCAGAAGGCCCAGTGATGTCAGTAGTGTTTGTAGGTGTGGGATGCCGTCGCGTTTCAGAGTGATGAGACCTCACCTGTGCGCGGCTCCTGAAACAGCACACACCTCCCAGAACGCAGAAGTGGCAATTTCAGGTCCAGAATGTAAAAATCCAGACCAGGATTTTGTTTCAACCAACCAGCTGAGCGTAAAGAGTCACAGTCAAATAGTGCTCAAGTGGTTGGTTGAAACAAAATCCTGCTCTGGATTTTTACTTTCTGGACCTGGAATTGCCACCTCTGCCAGAACGCTGCCATTCCCTAGTGGGCCTTCTCTGCACCAGTCACTCTGTTAAACATGGATCCTCACTGGCCAGGCTGCCTCTTTGTGTCAAGTTTAGGGGTCAGCCCCGGCGCCTTCTCCATGCATGGGGCCTCTTAACACGTCCATTAGTGTGATCAGCAGGTACAAATAAACAGTACACAAGCAGTACAGGTAATTAACGGCTAATTGGCAAGCGAACAGCTGGGACAGTGAGACCAGTGCACTCAGGGCCCCTGGGACATTCAGACCCCCAGTTTAGGGTGCATGCCTCACCATTAAAGCAGCGGCACGAGCGATAAGCTACAGAGGGAACGGGGGGGCGAGTATGGCAAAACACATAACAGGACTAAAATGGGAAAGAGAGGTACCTGAGCGAGGCACACGGAGTTCAGCAAAACAGAAGTCAGGCCGTCTCATGATGGGAAGGTGTGCCATGTCACGCAGGCGGGGGTGGGGGACGGGCGTAGGGGGCTGAGGGAAAATTGCCCCTGTTCTAACACATTTTAACAAAGCCTTGTTATAAAAATAAACGGTAACGCTTTACATTAACTGTACATTCATTATGCCTTTATAATACATTTGTAGAACATTCGATGCACCTTCATAATGCATTCATAGAACATTCATAAGCAGCATGTAAGATGCTTAACATCCTAACATACCTTAACTGCTTTAATATACATTAATAACAAACATTACATGCTGCTTATGAATGTTCTATGAATGCATTATGGAAGTGCAGATAATGTAAAGTGTTACTAAAAAAATACAAAAAATAGGCTAAACATGTTTTTAAAAATTCAGAAAGTAGGCAAAAATATTTTTTATAATACAAGGGATAGGGTGTCACTGGTATGGACAGGTGTTAATGCTGATTGCTGTCTTCACGCTGCCGGAATAACCTCATTCAGGAGAGAAGCTCAGTTCTCATGGAGAGGAATCACATAGAGAACATTCACGCACAGAGGTGAGCTCACAGCCCTGCCCTGTGCAAAGATGACCGGTCCCGGCCCTCTGAATGACAACCAGTGTTCTTGCTCTTTTTAATTAAGTAACAGAAGAATTGAGTATTCTGGGTGATGTATGAAAAACCAGTCTGTCCAGTTATTGTGTACAGATACTCCTCACTTAACGACCTACCTGTTTAATGACCGCCCAGACTTACGACCAGCTCCCTGACCAGTTGGTATTGTACACTGTACAAGAACTTTGGTCATGGAAACCGCAGCACGGCATCTCAGTGTCTAGGATCTCATCTCGTATCACCCTTTCTCAGTCTCGTTTCCGCAGACGGTCACTATTCACCACACTAGCGTTTGCAATGTCCAAGACTTCATATTTAGTCTATAAATTTGTACTTTATTGTGCATCCCATAGTACAAGACGCGGGCGAAAATAAATACAAAGGGGCGGCTCCTCGCATATTGACAAATTTACTTAACGACCTAGTGGTAGGAATGGAACTCGGTCGTTAAGTGAGGAGTGTCTGCATTTCATCTAGTGCTAGGAAACTCCTATTAAAAAGGAATTCAATTTTTTATAACAGTATTATTACAAGAAGAAATCTGAATATTAATTGCAATAACAATTAATAATACTACAAACCCAGATCATCATAGTGCAGTAGCCTGAGCCAGTTGTGTACGACTAACTGTGATGGTGAAACCTCCAACGTTTGCCCACTACCGCCTTAAATGATGGAAACAGTAAGACTACAACATATAACAACGCATTTTTATATATTTAGCTACCCACACACGGAAATGCCAGCATCAACAACAAAAAGTCATGTAAAGTATGGCATGAAATTATACTATCAAACGATTGACATAGGCTTACACGCATAAAATAGCTTAAACCTTAAACATCATGCCTTCAAATGCTGCCTTTGGTTTAGGCTACGTCTTACTACGCTTATGCAGTATTTAATTTTTCATACTGTCCATACATAATACTGCGGTACTTGGTATTTTGATGGTATTTTCCAAAGCAATGCTCTCTATTCACCAATCAGAGGGGAGCCTCCACAATAAAATCTGCCGGCTAAATGCAAAACCGTTTCCAGATTGTGCTTTTCAGGTTTGTGGGAGGTGCTGTATTGCCACATTCTTCTTTTGATTCAAACATTATTTCACTAGTTTTTGCGCTGAGTAGTTTTAGCCATTTTGGATAGCTTAATTAATTTACGGCTCTCTGTCCCTAGTGGCGGATCCCGTACTCTGCGTTAATCGAAAAGGGCCATTTCGCAAAACAAAAATGAGGAAACGTGTGTTAGATAGTTTCTTGTCTGCATAAATCTTCAAAAATTCAAATATGTATTACCGCCATTGAATATTTTTAAAATTTGAATTTTATTCAAATAAAGTTTGATCTCCCTGCCCTAGTGTCACCATTATTGTATCTTTTGTACCGTTTTCCAAGCTTCTTAGCACCGTCATGGGGTGCTGTTTGGTTCTGCGTGTTAGGACTCTGTGTCTGACATCAGGGGGTTGCCAGTTTAAATCCCATATGACAAGTAGAATGTTTTCACAGCTGGGCGTTGAGCAAGGAACATAACCCTGTTTGGTACAGGGGCACTCTCTGACCCTGCTCTTTGGTTCTCACTTAGGTTATATTTTATCTTAGCAAACTCAAGAGTACAAGAGCAGGGCCCACTGGAGATTTAAGGGCAGAAGGAGAATGGCTGCTTTCTGCATGCCGTTGTGGCGGATATGCCCCCCCCCCCCGCACTGCACAGCAGGCTGCGGGTGACGAGTGTGCCTACAGAGCATCTATCTCCGTGTCCTGCTTCAGCTGCAGGGCCCAGCAGACAGCATCATGCCTACGCATGCCTACGCAGCTCTTATGACAAGCTACCTAAAGCCGTCTCCCCTCTTCCCACCACCCTTGCAGAAAAACGCTTCATTCCGATCATCCTCTGCGCATGTTACCCACCCCCGTGCCACAATCAATCCTCTGTGGCCGTCTGTCCATTCCCCATTTGCAGGCCTTACAACAAATTGCCATCTCTTCATTCCAGTTGCAACACCCCATCTTTCTTTCCACCCCCATCTCAGTTCACTTGTCTGTTGCCTCCCTCCCACCTCCCCTTGCTCTTATTTGGGTTCCAGTTCGTCTGGGATTTGCACGTCATCCCTGGATCTCCTCAGCATCTATCTTTTTCCATGTCTGTCTACAGCTCTCTCCCCATCCATCTATTTCCCCCTTTGACACCCATCACTCTTCTGACTCGTCTTAATTCTTCCCCACTTCTCCTGATTATGATTTTTCATGGCACTAAACTCATGGTATCCTAGAAACTCCTTCTTCTAAGGGTTGAAATATCCTCTTCCTAAACATCCCCAAAAGTTCATCCAAAAACTTCTGTGGTCTTTTCACCCACTGCTATCCAATGAAATCTGGTTTATTTTTGACACAAGGCCATGACTGGCCGGTTTGGCATTCAGACATGCTGCGCTGGGCTAACAGGAATGCTACAAAAGCCCCGCCCACAAGCAGCGGCTAACAGCCAGTGCCTTTCCTGACGTGTCCATTTGAGCGACAGGGCCTTGCTGGGCACGATTACATGCTTTGCTGCCTCTTGCATGTGGCCCATGTACGTGGCCCCCCCACCACAAGCGTGGCATTGTCAGAGGCTGAGACAGAGTGACATGGTGGGGTAAGTGCATCCCTAACAAAATCAAAGGGGAGCCACACCAAAGTAATGAGCCCCTCCCCAACTCAGAGGTCACCTTGGAGCTCCAGCAAGGTGCCATGACATCTATACACCCTGCAGACTCCTCCTGACCAACACGGCTCTTCACTGACTTCCTGGAGGTCACCTCCAGTCCTAGACCACAAACATCTAAGGACAGCGTTGCCAAGACAACCCTAATGATAATGAATTGTTAATCAATGTTTTCTGTAGCCTGCCTCCTTACAGTAAGCCATCCTTTGTTTACAAAATGCAAGAAAAATAAAATATTGATACATGATTTAATAGTAGTACATTTTTTACATTGCATGGTGGATGATGTGTTTAGGATGTTTCACACGAGAATGTTCTGGAAGGAACATTTAGGAGAAATCAAACACACTCAGCAGCTGCTTGTACACTGATAAGTTTTAACACTCGTTAACGGTGGCCTGTAAACATTTGTCTTCTGCGGGGTTAGTGCCTCCTTCAGTGCGTCCTGCTGAGCGATCATCTTTAATGCGATGTGACGGACAGATGCTTCTTCAGTACGCCTCTCGAGCACCGGGGCAGGCATACATGGCCTCGCCCGCACACACAATCTCTGTTAGTGCATAGATACATCTGCACACACACACTCTCTGTTAGTGCACAGATAACCCCCCCCCCAACATACACACACACTGTTAGTGCTCATATAAACCCCCCCTCCACACACACACTCTGTTAGTGCACAGATACACCTGCACACACACACACTCTCTGTTAATGCACAGATATACCCGCACACACACACTACCCACAGACAAACATACACACTCTTTAACTCTACATGCACATACTCTGCCTTTATACAGATATAATCATATTCACTCTCTGCGCACATACAAAGTATACCTACATACAATGCATGCACCCCAAATGTACACAAATGCACTCATGCTATACTTGCATACTCCAAGCTACATTAACATACCCTCTGCACACACGTGTGCTCCCCATGTGCTCTCTCATGCACAGATGTGCACATACAGCCTTCACACAGCCCTCATGTATTCTGCAGCTTCTTTGCTTATCTATGTGCTACCGCAGGCCTAAAACTAGCGGTCCTGCACTATTGGTAGTGATGTCTGACCAGGTCAGTAAGCCCCGAGACATAGGGAACTCACTTCTGCACTGAGCCAGTCCAACCTCAAGGGAATGTGACATTTTAAATAAGATTTGAGAGAGAAGATTCTTCAACCCCCATCGCATTCAGATTTAGAATCAACAGATTTCTGTTAGGCAGTGTAACATGGGGGGGGGGGATTCTCATCAAGTAGCTAACATTTGATCACCCAAGGACAGGCACTCTCCTGTTCATACTGTAGGTGCACGATGCTGGCTTCCACACAGAGCCATAGCCGTCGAACCTGGGAATGCGGCAGCATGCAGGAAGCTGGATCTCTGCATGCCAGCAGGACGCCCCCTCCGATGGCTCCTCACTGTTCTTTCCGTCAGGCTGCGCCTCACAGGTTGAGACGTGTTGCCCCGCGTCAGATGTGCTGATTCTTCCAGCTGCTCGTGGACTGTTAGCATGATGAGCCTTTTTTAACATGCCCTCTAGAGATATGTCAACGTCTATAAAATAGCAGATCGCACAGTATATTTTTATCTTTTTCTTGCCAACCAGATGTTGCCTCGCAGATATAATTAACTATAATTAACTATTGCATTTTTTCATGTCAACAGTCATATGCGCCTGACTGGTGTTGATTGCATGCTTGAGATGGAAGACTCTGATGGTCTCAAGACTCCATTCCATCATCCACAAGTATGAACTATGGAAATGAGCTGGGAAAACCTGCGACAGGCAGGAAGGTCACGTGCCTTCATTCACCCTTCGGTCACTGGCTGCGATCAGCTTAAAACTGACAGTGTATGGTAATTCCACCCGTCTGCTCCCAGATGACTTCTGAGCCACCCATCTGACAAAAATGGTCAAGCAGTCCTTGGCAGGTCAGGTTAGAAAATCTCTTGTCAATGTTTAAAAAGTAGAAATACCCTTGCTTGAGTCCTTGATTCCACAGGAAGCTTGTTTTTCAGCTCAGCACTATCTCGATGAAGACATTATTGCTCTGACAGTTCATGTTCCATCACGGAGCTCCTACTGCACATAGAAATTCACACTCTTTGAAAGAGTGCTATTTTTCCCAGAATTCATTGCACCAGACCAACTCTGCTGGAACTTCTGCAGGTGCCACTTGAAACAGTCGGGTATCACCCGACACAAGGGTGGCTCAATTATTCCTCAACCCCCTTTAATTCCTGATGCCCAGGTATAGATTGCTATGATGCTAACCCTCCCCTCCTTCTCCAATTTAGGAGTGCGCCAACAGATTGAAGTGCTCAGAGGAGAGTCCATAAAGAATCAAATTGATCACTTTCCAAATGGGAGCCATATCATTGTCTGACTTAAGCGCTTTGCTGCAAATTGCCTCTTGAAGAGTTCCCTGGGGCTGGAGAAGTCTGTGCCGTGTTGGCGAGGCCCGGGACTCTCAATAAAGTTTTCCCTGACCATGGTTGCGTTTTAGCCATGTCTAGTCTTGGCACAAAAGAGGAAGAGCATCAGGAGTTCCGCAGCTCCTCGTGGCTCCCAGGATAACATCAAGCTGGCTGCAGGAGTTACACACTTCCCCCGATATAGTAACAAAATGAAGAGTTCATTTTTCTTTTGAAGTATTTAAGCAAAAATTTGCCGTGATTACACCCCTCACTGTTGACGTATCTGTTGGTTCAGTCTGGTCCGTTTAGAAAACACCATAAAACATGCCTGTTACTGGATCTGTCAAATATAAAAAAATGCTTTATGTATTCTTACTCTTTTCATGGCAATTGTTTGATTTTTCACTAAGGTTTCTGACAGTATTTGTTAATAACCACTTAGCGCAAAGCTGTACTTTCCTCCGCGCACATCAGACAAATTTGTCTTTGCTAAAATTAAATAGCAAGCATTTCACCATCATAAAGAAGACCATATGGAGATTGTTTTGTTTCTGCAGTGTAACTCAGAATCTCCACAAATTCCTGTTGATACTAGTATCCTTTGAACTGGTCTCTCTTACCTTGCAATGGATCAACTTACTAGGATATTTGTTGCTACAGTGCAGTAATATTTTTGGAACCCCACATAACTGACCAGTTCAGTTATCTGAAAAGCACATTTGAAATGGTCTGAAAATGAGACCCAAAATTTATACTGGAATTTCCTCTAGGGTATGAGGTTATTCATGGTAATTTTGGCCATGGAAATGAGCCACTTGCATATGGATGTTTAAAAATGAATTAGCTTTGATCAGAAACATCTGGTCCAGAATATTCTGCAGATCTCAGCACCATCTCCTACCGGAGTGACCTCACTCTACCATTAGCTCATTAGCAACTGAGCTCTGACTGGAGAACAACCATCAGAGCTAGATCTTAAGGGAGCATTTCTTCTAACATGGCTATTGAATTATAGGACAAAGATGAAAATGTATTATTGGCAATATACACAATACAGAAATAAGTACAGCAAAAATCAACTCTGTACAAATTACAGAATAGGATATGCTGAAAGTCTGCTGGAGTATTTCAGCTGTTGATTCTAACCCAACCCAGTACATCTAATGATTTATAGTGGATATTAGGTATACCCGGTCACCAATCCATTGGAATCCAGCTGGTGAGAGCATCTAATTTCAATTGGAGTTTGGTGTCTTTGGAGCCTTCACTAATTAAAAACTCATTACTGAGATTAGGAGACCAAATTAGTGTTTGCCAGCTGGTATAAATGGTCAGTATCACTTATGTGTCGATCCAGTCCTTACTGATACAGCATAGCTATGATGTTTTACACGAACTAATACACTGGTTTGAGAGTCTGAATCCTCTTTGAGACAAGCCGAAAATGCCCCTGAATCTTTGACAGGAAACACTTATACCACCCATTGTTTGCTCTTTGCCTCTAGGAATGACCCATGTCACTCATTAGTCTCTCTCAGTGTCCCACCCTCAATCTCCTTTTCCCCATTCTGTCACTCGTTAATTATGAATCTTGGTTGAGTAGAGACCGTCGGTTGAGTGAGCCAAGTCGTCATGGCGATTCTTGCCTTCGCCTCCAAAAGCACAGGACCCAATTTTCCTTTTTTAATTCAGGCCATTGTCCTGCAGAGAGTGGGAATATCTGAGCTCAGTTGTTGTAATAATAATGACAGCCTAGTCCTGCTATTAGCACCTTCAAATTTGTTTACCATTGGCTGCACTGCTGAATGTTTTGCCATTTATGTGCATGTGCAGGATCTTACTGAATCCCTGCAGATTCAGGAATGAAGGACTAGCTGCTTGTGAACAAAAGACAGGAACAGAAATGAACGATTCAAGGTTTGCATTCTATAATTGGCATAATTATTGGTAGGGTAATGAGTTTTGTACTGTGTTTCAGTCTTTGCTAATCAGCTAATCAGAAGCCGTCTCCTAATATAGGGATGTATTCCCATTGACATATAACCTTCTCTTAATGTTTCAGCAAAATTTCTTCAATATTCTTCTTATATACTTCTCTATAACCTTGTGCACTCGTAATTGATGAAATTGAGTAGATTTTGCGTAAAGTGTAGTAGGGGTGTCCATCTCTCCCTCAATCCCCGGCCACTCCCCGAGTTAAGAACACCTGACTTACGGACAACTCGTATATACGAACGGACTGCTGCAAAGCCTGGTATATTAAAAATATGGGTTGAATACAATGGTTCATAATAACGAATGCACACGTTACTTTGTAATGCTCCTGAAAACTTTGCATAGCTTCAGCGGTTCGTCAGCTCGAGGTACAGTACAGTACCATATTTATCGTATTTACCGTATTATAATAGTAATTATTATGATTATTATTATTATTACTACTACTACTATTATTATTATTATTATTAAACTTGGAGTTTCAAATGCCGCAGTATTGTAGACAGTTGTACAGGATTTCCAATTTTGTACACACCTAAACATTAGCACTTCGGAAGCAAAACACATGGGCTAACGGAGCTAATTAAGAATCCAGTGTCCCTGATATTCTTGGGCAGACTGGCGCCTTCAGGCGTGTTACTCAACACATAAACATGTCAAGGATGAAATCTCATATAAGCCAACAAGAAATCTGCGTTGTACAGACATCTTTACCCTATTCGCCAATTATGTAGGAGCCAGTTTGTGTCTCGGAAACAGGAGTAACAACAGAGCTGCTTGTACTTGTCACAGAACTGGAGAGCTACAGCTGTTGGAGATTACACAAGACACGTGATGTGCTTGTGTGGGCTCAGCAGGTTAGGGTCTGTGCCCATGTCTGGTAGGTCATGGGTTCATGTCTCGTGGTTGGCATAGTAACCATGCCACTGCTGAGGCCTTAAGCAAGGCCCTTAACCCCACTTTCCTCAGGGACATTGTCTGACTCTGCTCTCTGATCCTCGCTTGTATGTCGCTTCAGACAAAAGTATGTGCAACATAAATAAATGTAATGATATCCAGGAAACTGACGCTGTACCCAAAAGTTTGCTAGTTCAAGGTTCGTTGATATTGGGTACCTTTGAAAAGAAAACCCTCTGGCTAAGCTGTAAAATAGTTATATACAACATTGTAGTAAGGTGGTCAAAGGTGCATGGGATGTCTGAAAATCAGCTATGTCCAGACAGAGCACTGTAGTATTATATGTAGTATATGAAGGAATTTATTTACCTGCAAAAACAATTATCATCAGAAAAAGCAATATTATTTTGTATTATTATTGTCATTTCAATTCAAGTAAATTTTATTTTAAGATCAAATAACAGCCACAATCTATGTGCATAATAAACAACACAGTTCTGGAAATACTGAAAATCAGCAGTTTCCATTACAATGAATGGAGTGTTTTCTTTCTCTACCAAATATTTCATTGATTTATTCAATTAAGTTGTTTTTTAAGTTTACCTAAATTAATTCTGAAGAGAAAATGGGAAAAACATAATCAATACAGCAATAAACATTAATATGAATAAGCAATATGCACAAATAAGAATAGGCTGTCTTACAAATTAATAATTATAACACATTGGTCTATTTTGTTAAATGTGACCTAATGGTGGGAAGTTAATAGTTATCCTGTTTATGTAATTATTAATATATAGCTAATCCGGGATATTTTGTCAAGGGGAGACGGCTTATGCATTTCTCATTGTGTGCTCAATCGCGTCAATCCGGCCCAGATCAGTCACCATGGGATCGGAGAAGCAGGGTAGAATTCAGGACATGGGGGTGGCTGATATCCTAGGTGTAAGGGAATAGCTCACGATATCTGTGGATATGAGATGTTTGTGACAATGAGAGGAGGTGTTACCATGGATTGTGCTGCTAGCAGGTTTAAAGATACCAATGGAAACCAGTGTGTGTCAAAATACTTGTGTGACCAAGATTTTAATTGTAATTATAACGATGCTAATGGAGGTGTGGGCAATATGTCGTGCTCAGTTGCGCTCCCTTTTTCTAAGGGGGATTAAGATCAAATATAGTGAGCATTATATTTATAACATTTCATTACGTTATTGTCAGGGCTGTGACCCTGCATACAGTGGTTAGCACTGTTGACTCACACCTTTGGGACCAGGATTTGAGTTTGCATGTTCTCCCAATATCATTGTGGGGTTTGCTCTCGGTTCTCCAGTTTCCCTCCACAGTCCAGAAACATGCTACCGTCAACTGGAGTTGCCAAATTGCCCAAAGGTATGAATTGTGTGTGAGTGTGCCCTGCAATGGGCTGACACCTACTGGGTAAATACCTGCTTTGTACCCATAGCTTCTGGGATAGGTGTACCCCCTGTGACCTTGCGTATGAAAAATGAAAAATGGATGTTCGCCATATTTCCGAAGCTGCGGAGAGCACAGAATTGCGGTTTAGTTCCATGTCAATGAGTCCCATGGCCAATGATTGGGGTCAATTCAAAATGGCACTAATTTAAAAATCATTGCAATCAAGCTTCGCCCTTACTGTTAAGTTAGTAAAACATTGCCTGTTTACAGAAACCATTTTGATCAACTTCTAGCAGCTAAACGTGGGCAATATGTCCTGTCCAGTTGCTCTCCCTTTTTCTAAGGGGAATTAAGATCAAATATGTAATAGTTACATCGACCTTGACAGTTTAAATATCTCTTTATGAGTTCAGAGAATGTTCAAGAAATATGGTTATACAAATAACAATGTCAGAAGCCCCACAAACTCTTCTTAGTGAATGTTTCCCTCACTCACATTTTAACAATATGGCTGCATCCTCGTCCAATGGTAGCCGCATCTCAGACATTATCGGGGGGTGGGCCATAAAGAGAGAGGCACCCCCATTATTCAGCATGTCCTTTCGGATTCCTAGATTATAGCCACTTGTTAGTGCCGGTATTCAGGGTAGCATATTTGTCAATGACACACACCATCCGTCTTTGGAGATCCTAGACACGTTCCTCGAGCAGAGGTGTTGGAGGTGTAAAACACTGGGCTGGCCTTTTAATCACAGCACCACCTGTTGCCCGTGCTGCTCAGTAACACTGATTAGCGCATACTAGCTAGCAGACTGCATCCAAGGCCAAATTACAGCAGCTCATTGCAGAGACCTAATATGTAGTTAAGCTTAATGCTGCAATACCAACTTAGCTCATAGCCAGCGAACCACAGTCAGGTGTGTCTGTGAAGGATAAGTGGATCTGCCAGGTCTGGTAGCCATGGCAACATTGGGCCACCTTGGCTGGCTGTTCCTTTTGCTCCTCTCATAGTGATGGTGTTTTTAGCATCTCCTCTCTGTAGTGTTGTGAGACGTGCCGGGAATCTCCCTGACAGCACGTATATGGACGTGTTGGGGGCAGCTCAGAATGGAAGGAATAAAAGAACACAGGGGTGACAAATGGAGAAAAAAGGCCAGGAGTTGATGCATCTAGGTATATGGTATGAAGGAATCTATGCTCAGCACCAAGCGGTTCTGCTGTAGTTTCATATCGCTGTGGGTGACAGTTTCTTTTTTGTGCTGAGGACCATGTATGCATTTCCGTCTTTTCCCAGTCATAGCTGCATGTGTGTGATTTCTCCTGAGAATTTTTTACCCAGTCTAAGCTATGTGTGCGTGGTCTCCTCTGAGGAGTATTTACCCAGTCTAAGCTGTGTATGTGATCTCTGAAGAGCCTTTTCCCAGTTATAGCTGCATGTGTGTGATCTCCCCTGAGGAGTCTTTACCCAGTCTAAGCTGTGTATGTGATCTCCTCTGAGCAGTCTTTACCCAGTCTAAGCTGTGTGTGTGGACTTCCCTTGGGAGTCTTTACCCAGAAAGAGCTGTGTGTGGTCTCCCCTGAGGAATCTTTACCCTGTCGAAGCAGTGTGTGTGGTCTCCCCTGCGGATCCTTTGCCCAGTCTAAGCTGTGTGTGTGGTCTCCCCTGCGGATCCTTTACCCAGTCTAAGTTGTGTGTGTGGTCTCCCATGAGGAGTCTTTACCCA
>JAODKC010000002.1:17980191-17991808 GCA_026777985.1 Mormyrops attenuatus
CCAATCTCACTTTTCCCCTGAAAAAGACATGCAGTTGTAAGATTTGTTCGTTGCTTCCACTTCCTTTCTACTTGTGGTGAGGGTCGTCATGATGATGATGATGATGATCATTGTTATTATTATTATTGTTGTTGTTGATGATGATGATATCATTATTCATCTTCCCTAACTGGTTATCCAGTACAGGGTTGTGGTGTCCCTGGAGCCTATTCCTGGAAACAGGGAATACCATGAACTGGGCATTCATTTATTCAGCAGATTATCCAGGCCAGTTTAGCGTCACATGAAGGTTCTCCAAGAAGGCAGAAAGGCATTCAGTCCTGAAAGCAACATTCAGCACCGACTCACTGGTGGGATCAGATGGCCATGTGATAGTTAGCATGTGCTCTCGTGGCGTCATTTAAAGTCCAAGGACACTATTTACCAGCCTGTCTCCCTGCCTGTCTTGTGTTGTCACCCCTGAAGTTTGTGAAACCCCAAAATAAATTCCCTGTTTTGACGTCACATCCCCATATCACATGGGTCTGTTTGCTCCCTAAATGGATCAGGTTTCATGTATTTAAATGTTCGTCACGCTTCCTAAACATTGGGAATCTCTAGAGCAACCGTCCTAACAGATGACCCACCCAGAAACGCTGACCTCTGTGGCCACTTTGTGAGCAGCAGCGCAAAGCATCATGGGAACTGTCTCTCTTTTACAGTGTTAGTCCTACATATGACATCTAAGTAGCATCACTTACTAATAATGTTACTGCAATGGGAGAATCTCTTTAGTCCACAAATATGAAGGGAACCACAATGACAAAGAGGACCAGGGCTGGGGGTGTGGTCAGATGGGGCAAAGAGCACAAATGGTAACTACCAGGCTTCTTAGATGAATCTGACACTACTTTATCAGGGGTAAAGGGGGTATATCTCACAGGAGGATACCACAAGTCTTTGAACAGGTGTCAAGCTCATATCTGGATTATCAGGGCAAAGACAAACATACCAATTTCTATATTTCACCAAGACCAAGGGACAGGTGAAACTAATCAATACTCACCTAACGACCCCTCTAGAGACACACAGAGGCCACACCCTCTTCCCCCCTTGTCACAGTTCTGTTCACACCTAATAATCACCAGCTGGTCGTCTCCATCACTCAGCTCTCTGTTCACAAACTGCGGCAAGAAAGTGATAACAGTTTCTGTAATGAGGGTTCTTTTTTGCACCGAGGGTCACTGGTGATACAGTGGATTTCACAGTGCTGGCCGTCTCTTTGTGGATTAGATAGTGAGGATATACTTTGGGACATTTACTAATCAATAAGATTGTGCTTCACATCCCTATCATCCATTTCTCATTATAAAACAAAGTCTGATGGAATGATTGTGAAAATTAGATTCTGAGAACTAATTATTAAAAGTAATAACACTGAGTATTTAGCTGAAATATGAAAAAAAATGAAAGGTTATTAATACAGCAAAAATGACAGTGCTTTACATCTCACGGTGGAATGTGGTGCTTACGCTGCTGTGTTGTCATTATGTGCATGTTTATGTGTATTTAAGCAGATGGTTGTGCAGAAGGTATGGCAGAGGGTGTATCAATGTGTGAGTGAACAGATCTATCCATGTATGTATATGTGACAATATCTTTAGGTGTACGTGTCTATGTGTGTGCATGTCTGTATGTGTACATGTCTGTCTGTGTATGTGCGTACACACACATACACATACACATACTCCATGTTGTCCCACTATCGCCCTGGTTGCACAGTAATGGCAGTGGCATGGTGGATGAGGCCCAGCCATCCATGTGTCCAGGTGGCCTCTCCCCCAGCTGCTCGAGTGCTCCATCAGCTCTCCGAGCACGCGGGCGGTCCGCCATCCATCACAGCCAGCCAGCAGACAGGGGTCAGCTCCTTAGCGCCTGCCGGCCAGGGGGAGAGCATGCTCGCTGCCTCTTGCGCCAGCAGGTTAATGGCTTCCCTCTCTAACCCCCCCACACACAG
Organism: Mormyrops attenuatus; assembly: GCA_026777985.1. Classification (NCBI taxonomy): domain Eukaryota; kingdom Metazoa; phylum Chordata; class Actinopteri; order Osteoglossiformes; family Mormyridae; genus Mormyrops; species Mormyrops attenuatus. Next base: position 17,982,188 of record JAODKC010000002.1, read on the forward strand.
TGTCTGTGCTGCATGTCTGTCAAAGTGTGGCTTTGCCTCCTAAGCTGGTTCTCAGTCACCTGCCTGTCACTCAGAGTAGGAGCTGAATATTCATGACACTTCTTACAATCTGTGGTTTTCAGCATAAATGCAAGCGTGGGCTACAAAAGGGACAGAGGAATAGGACAAAAGACATGAAAGGGGACAGGGAGACATGAGAGTGGGCAGAGAGACAGACCAGAGACAGATGAAAGGGGTCAGCGACAGTGCAGAGAGATATGAGAGAGGACAAGGGGACAGAACAGAGAGACATGAAAGGGGACAGAGAGACATGAAGGGGACAGGGAGATGATACAGAGAGACATGAAAGGGGGCAGGGAGACACGATAGAGAGACATGAAAGGGGACAGGAAGACACGATAGAGAGACATGAAAGTGAACAGAGAGACATGAAAGGGACAGAGAGAACATAAAAAAGAAAGATGGGAAAGAATGAGAACAGAAAGGACATAGAAAGCTAGATAGAACAGAGAGTGGACAAAAAGGAGAATGAGTTTGGAGAGACAACAAGAAGAAGGCTGCAGAAGGACCGAGATAGGAGTTGTTCATTTCAGAGGATTATTATTTAATCAATATTGTGGTAACACATTAAATTGCATTTCTTTTTTCCAATCAGTTCATTTTGACTATGCATTATTTGTATCTTATTAACTATATATAGCTATACTGGCCTGTCAATAAGCATCCTTTGAGTTGAACTGACCAGATGTTATATATATAAAATACACATTTTGTAAATTTAAATATCATGCAAAGACTATGTGTTGCTGTTGCTTGTTTATAGTTGTTTACTTGCTCTCAGAATATGAATGTAAACAAAATAAAGCGAAGCTGAATGTATGAAAGAGAAAAGGAAATTCATTATGTTATGACAGTTTCCTTCAAAGTAGTCTCAGCTTTCAAAATTGAGAATTTCTTTCCCAGTCTGTTCTTCCTCCTCCACAAGTGTGGACTAACATGAGAAGTGAGTCACCGGGGAGATATGACTGGCTGAATGGATTTTGGACAATACTGCTGTGAGTGCATCCAAGAGTGGGTCACTTTTTGTCGAACTCAGCAGAGAGCTACAGTCTCCTGTCACACTCCGCAGTGGAAAGGAGAGAGAGTGAGATTGGGGCTATCTTGTCCTAAGTGGAATAGTGTGTGGAGCAAGATGGAGCTAGCTGCACTGACAGGGTCCACACGCTGCAGTTCAGGGAGATGGATCGCTTATAGTGGCTTTGGACAGTTGCCAAGCAACCGCACATCACTGCAGCAGCAGTCCAGGATTTGACGCCATTGGTTGAGAAAGCCGCCGGATGTGGAGCACCACTGCAGCCAAACGGCATTCTTAGCGAACAAAAAAAAAAAGTCAGGATTTTGAGGTTGATTTGATGAGTAAATAGTCTCTGCTGGAATCACCTGTAAAGGTTCCCAGTACCACAGGTTTTATTTTAACATATCTGTTTGTATGTATACTGTGTATTCCTTGCCGTTATTCCATCCTTCTGTCTAACTTCCAACCACTAATTCAGTACAGGGTTGCAGGGGGCCTGGAGCTTGTCTCAGGAAGCACAGGACACAAGGCAGGGGGACAGTCTGGACAGGGTGCCAGTCCTATCAAACATTTAGTCCACTGATTTTCATAAAAGTATTCTGTGAATGACAAGGAAAAAGCTGTACAACGCCGCCTTTAGTCATTATGCCTTTAGGAGCTGTTATGAATCTTGTGCTGTCTGCATTTAACCTTATTTACAATGCCAGCAGTGAAGTACAGGACAGTGTGACGATGTATAGCTCAGTACTATGCAGTATAGTTGACTGCAGTGAAATATAGTCCAGTACAGTGTAGTGTAGTATTTCACAATGATTGCTGAATGAACACACACAGCGTAAAGTGTGAGGGGAACCTCAAGCACAGCTTCCAGGTGTTATACACATCACAGAGGCCTGATGTTGCCATGGAAATATGGTTTCCTTAACGAAGCACCCACCCCATTCTCAGCACCAAATGTATCAAAGTGGCAAAGCTTTGAATTGCTTTTTGTGTGTTTCACAAGATCTTGAAGGGTTTTGCTATGTACTTAGTGTGTGGCATGTTCCAAAGTTCTTATGAAGGGGGCGGTGATTCATATAAGTCCAGGTAATTCTGATCTTTCTGAATCAGCCACCAGACCCTACATTTAACAATGAGAATAACATCCTCACCGTATGTCACCATGCAGCACTGTGCAGCCTCCAGCCTTTAGGGTGGACTCGGTCACTGTTACAGTGCTGTGAGAAAGAGAGAGAGAGAGAGATGCAATACTAACACATGTACTTTCAGGAAAACAAACAACCGCATGCATAGGTGGAGTTATTTTCCCCTACATAAACCAACACCGGTGTTAGCAGGTCACCTTAGCAAAGGTAACCCAGTGGAGTCACTGGCCATCCATAAAGGTCCTAGCACTTGGCAGAGTTACAGAAACAGACTACGGAAGCAGTCTGTAGGATAGCAGGTGAGAGAAGTGGCCTCCTAACAATACGTGCCAGGCTGGCATCTCTACGCTGTGACCAGTCGAGATAGTTAAGAGGTAAATTAATCTAGCTAGCAGGTTGTCACCAGCTCGGTGCCAGGATGTCAGTCAGCTACAGGCGGGAAGCGTGCTTCGGCTGACTATCTCACGAAAACACTTGCACGTTTACGCATGTGAGAGACGGAGGCATCCAAAATAACTGCCATTACTAGCTGGAAGTATTTCCACCGTCCATGTGCATGTTTTAATTAGTTTTCAAGGGACAGCGGGGTGTTAACAAGCACATTTGGCAACACCTTACTTTCCTTGGCTGGAGGAGCCCAGATGCCTCAGCAAACTTATTTCACGTATGCAGCGTTCCGTGTGGGTAAACATTCAGCCGGAGAGAAGTTATGTGGCGATACTGTGCCTCAGTCACCCTTGAAGCGAAATGAAAACGCTGTGCACACTGACATATGGAGGAGCAGGAAGGGAAGGCATACAGCGAGGGTAGCAAGGATAGCAGCAAGGATTGCAGTAAGGATAACAGCAAGGATAGCAGCAGGGATAGCCGTAAGGATAGCATGGACAGAAACAAGGACAGGATATCCTCCAGCATGTGGCCCGCAGTTAGAAGCAAGGGATGGATGGAATGCAGCAGGGAAATTTTGGATAAAAGAAAGAATACTAAGAATAGATAGTAGGAATAGGAGAAGGGATGGGGTGGACAGCAGCATGGTTAGCAGTGGATGGGTTTGGTGGTCTCCTTTAATCTCATGTGGTTTGAAAATGGTATTGAGATTAAAAATGTGGACTGCATTTTAAGAAAATTAACTATGTTTGAAAACAAGCTAGATTTTGTATAGCATGTTAGTGATGTTAGGCTATCAGTTATGGAATGTTTATTTCTCATTACATGACGTTATTCTGAGGACTGCATGGTGGGTCAGTAGTTAGCTCTTTTATGTATGGGGACTGTGTGTCTCCAGGCTTAATCCTGTAGTCCCAAAACACACAGGGACACTGGAGTTTGTAAATAGCCCAAAGTGTCTTAGTGTGTGTCCTGTGCTGGACTGGTATGATGTCCATGGTGTGTACTTGCCATATGATCATTGTAGTTTGGGATAAGCTGCAGTATTCTTCCGATCGTGTGCTAGATAAGTGGCTGGAAGATGAAAAGATGACATTTTGGAGAGGGTGCCATGGTGACTTAGGTAGTGCTGTAAATACACACTTTATTGTTTGTGGATCAAATACTGCCCTCACTGTGAATGCTGAACTGGTGACTTGAAATTGTCTGTTGTGTGTGTATGTGTTCTGTAGTGGACTGGCATGCGTTCAGGGTGCCCCCCACCTCGCACCCTGTGCATTCTGGGAAAGGCTATATGCTCACTGATGCTCTGTAGTGGGTAAGTGGTTATGCAAGGTGCATCTTAAGCCATTTTCATACATGAACTTTGGACATTGTCTGGAGAATCAGGTCTGGACATTTCTCAGTTACCCTTTCACATGTGTGGCACATGACCGGAGATTGTCTGTGTCAGATATTAAAAATGCTCCGGTTGGTTGGGACGAGGGGTGGAGCAAAAAGTCATATGCAGGAGGCAGGACATGATGCAAAATGCATGCTGCCGAAATCACGGTGTTTTGTTCACTGCTTTACTGCCAGAATTTCCTGAATGTTGCACCAGTCACATGATAAAAATGTCGTAAACACACTCACTCACTATCCATGAATTCTCTGGACAATTAACGTTATCCCAAACTACGAAAGGGGGTCAATTGAAAATTTGTACTAGGATGCTAGCAGGGTGAAGTACGTTTAATGTCCAGTTCGACTGCTTCGGACGTTTGCATTGACACATACGGCCCCTCTGGGTAATATCTAGAAAAGTTCAGGGTAGCAATGCATATCTCAAGGGGGGTTTATTTTCATTAGGGAAATGGGATAAAACAGAAGGGCTGCTTGGGAAAAGATTATGTATGCTGGGATGCACCGAATGGACAGACCATCAGCTTCATAGCTGCACACCATCGCCTCTAGGGGCAAGTGACTCCCACATTTTTTTTCCATAAGTGTCAAGAATGTAGGGCATGTATAAGAGGACTACAGGAACTCCCTAAATGGGAGTTTTAGGGGTGTTTTTTTCTGCTAACTAAATCAGCTAAGTCGCGTTTTAGTTTGTATAGTGTTGTCAGCTCAGACTTACACCAGAGCCTAGAGTTGCCCTCACTGTTCCCCAGGCTTGCTAGCCTGATCTGCTCCCCCCCATGCTGTGTGCTCAAAGCAGTATCAGTGTTTAGTTACCCAAGGCTGTCAAAGTGCTCCTAGACCAATAAAGTAGGTCAGTGGTTTTTCACTCATGGAGGCCATGCAATGGCATACAGGTTTGTATGAGACTGTACATTTCCACTGGGACTACAGGTGTATGTGTGATACGTCTGTGTGTTCATGTGGGTGTGACTGTGCAGTTCTATGTACCATCATATCTGCTGCAGATGCAGCATTAATAATTGATATCCTTTGCTCAGGAATACTCCTCTCTGTCTCTCCCTCTCTCTTCTCTCCACATATTGTTTGAACAGAAAATCTCACGCCCTACTAAGCAACAGGAGATTTTGACGTGAGGAGATCATCTTTGGGTTATTTGAAGGTAGCGTGTGGTGAACCCTGGATCACCCTTCAGTTTGTGGCTGGTTCCTTGTCCTCCTACGGTCAATATGTGGTCAGCCATAGGTCACGCTTCAGCTAGCTACAGGTCAGCCAGGGCTTGAAGGGAAGCTGATGTACGTCTGTGTGCGGAGGGGGTCAGCCCTTTGAAAACGTTTTACATTAATTGCACCTTCATAATGCATTTATGATACGTTCATAGGGCATTCATAAGCAGCATATAAGTATACCTTAACATCCTAACATACCTTAAGCATTGCATTCAAAATACTTTCAATGAACAAAACATGACAGTTGTAACACACATTAACAACAAACTTTATAATTGTATGATATGATGTTTATTATTAATGTTAAGCTATAAGGTGGTATACTTACATGCTGCTTATGAATGTTTGATGTGAATGCATCATTAATGCATTATGAAGGTACAGTTAATGTTCTACAGATGCATTATAAAGACATTATGAAAGTGCAGTTAATGTAGCGTTACCACTAATTTTAACAGCATATTTGGATTTAGTTTTAGTCTTTGTGTTTTGACGAAAATACAATTTAGTTTTAGTCATCTGATTTTTTTTTTTAGATTTAGCCTAGTTTTAGTCAAAAAAAAATAGTCCGTTAAATATTTATAAAATATATAGTTTTCACATTTAGTTGAAGATTTGATTTCATTTTCTGTACACACACACACACACACACACACAGACCTGTAATCTTTGTGGGGACCGCTCATTCATTTTGTCACGGTAAGGGAAGGATGGAGGCGAGGGCAGGTATCGGGGAAAACAAAAGGGGTTTTATTTCAGCCAAAACACAACACTGACAGGCCAAAGAAAACAGACCGTGAGGGGTCAAAACAAGGCAGGGGAAACAGGGGAGACGCACAGGGGTAGTGCAAGCAGGTAGCAGGACCACACGGGTAACAATACAATGACTGGACTGGGGAGCTCAGGACGAGGAGGCACTATACACAACACAGATGAGGGGCAAACGAGAGGCACCTGGGATTATCCACACGAGGGCTGAAACCAGATGCACCTGAGAGCATCCACACGAGGGCTGAAGTGAGAGGCAGGGTTAAATGAGGAACAGGTGTGGCTCGTTAGCGCCACACCACAGAGAACATAGGGGAAGAAAGCATGTGGGGCATGACACATTTCTATGGGAAAAATGCTAATGCTAACTAAACCATGACAACCTTAACTCCTACCCAGCCCTAACCATAACCATAAGAAACCAAACAAAATACATGAGTTTCTGCATTTTTAGTTTTTCGATCGCAGTCAAGGATTTTTATAAAGTTGAGTTTTCCCTTATGAGTTTCCTGTAAGGTCAAAAAAGGGGTATTCATCACGCTGTGGGGACATTTGGTCCCCACAAGGTAAGGTATATCTGGACCACACACACACGCGCACACACACATAGAAACACACAGATTAGTCTTCCTCATTCCACTCTAGATTCCTGAAGGAAACATCTGTAAAGCAATTATTATGGCATAGCATTAGATTTGAATCTTGCTGATAAAATTTGCCAAGCTGGGTGTGGGTCCCTGATGATCAAATTCAAGCAAGTTTAGCACAGATATAAAGAGTTTACAGATGGACTTTAGAGACAGAACTCCATGGTTTACGTGGAGCTGTTTATATCAAGAATAAGAACTACTTCTGATTTAATGTTTCAAATTCATCTCATCCTTTTTTTTACTTGTTTTTCCTTGACTAAAGTGTCAGTACATTTCATCATAGTTTATGGCATCGGAAATTAATTTAGTAATTTCTGTGAATGGCATGTCTATTATAATCTATGAACACATTCATAACATTATAATGCATTCATAAAACATTATAAACATGGCTATAAATATTCATAAAAATGTGTACCACATTATAGGCAAGTTTATTATGCATTAGGAATGCTTCATGAAACTATCATCTATAATGCATTATAGATACCTTCAAAATGCAGTACAAAGCATCCTTAATTCTTATACAGACCATTATAATGCATTATGAAGGGACCTATAGTGTATTATATTAGAGCTTCATTGGCGCGTATGAAGTATTATAATCAATGCTATAATGCCTTATGACTGTCAGAAGAAGATGCTGTTATGCTTTATTAACTCTTTTACTGACCATTATAACGCATTATCAAGGTATCTGTAGTGCAGTGTAGATGGGCGCTTTAAGTAAAGTGTTACCATTAATGTTTAATTTATTATAATCTCATTTTTCAAAATTAAAAGTCTTTGTTGACGAATAATTTTCGCCATAGTCTGCGTCAATTAATTGTACACTGATGTGACCAGTCTGTTTCTGCAGTCTCCATGGCCACATGATTCTCAGTCACTGTGCTGGCGTGACGTCAGCATCAGCCAGACCTTTCACACATCCTGACACTATAACACCTGTATCTGATGTGAGCCCCTGACCTGCTGTTTTTATTGGGGGGTGGGGGGGACCCCCTTAGCAGCATGACACAAACCGGCTGTGTTCCCAGCATGCTCTCCTACCTTCGTTCTGCCACCTCTCAGCACTGCCCCCCCCCCACATGTCATTCTGAAGGGGGCACAATTGAAGCCCCGTGTGGGAAAAAATAGCATTCTAGGGAGCTACCTTGTGACACCGCCACCTCCCCCCCGGAAAGGGAAGCAGGAGGCAGAGACAGGCGGAAGGCTCCCGGCAAGCTGTAGCTTTTGTGCTGTGGAGGAGCCATGGGCTTGGAGAGTAAGCGCCCCCTGCCTGCAGGCAGAGTTGGAGAAGAGGGAGGCAGGGACTGGCAATGAGAATGTAAATGACTGCTGGTTGCTGTACGTCAGCGGTTTCTTTGTATCGACGGCTGATATGAGTAGTACGAACAGTAGCACAGATGTTATTATGCTGTTTGATTGTGTCTCTTTATTCACGTGTTTGGAAATGTTAAAATGTAGCGTCAAGGGCTTTGAAATAAACTGAACTGAACACAGAGAGAGATAGAAAGAGAGGACAGGAATGAAGAGGGAGAAGAGAAAAAATTAACAGGTAGGGGAAGAGTGGAGTGGCAACGATGAGGTGGTGGGGGACGGGCAAAGGAACAGGGGAGCTCACAGAGGGCCGGGAGGAGAGGAACAGATGAAAGAGGAGCGCGAAGACAGAAGCAAGAGAGAGAAGGAGGACATGCTATCCACAGCCAGCACGCCTTTGAGTCTCACTGCCATCTAAACAGTTTACTTTCTGCCTGAAAGTAAACAGTGCCCCCTTTTACCACGAGGACGGGTGGTTTGGGGGGGGGGGGCTCATTTACGTGCTCGCAGCTGCAGACCACAACGTGGGGGGTGGGAGCTGTCGAGAAAGGAAATAGGAATAATTTATAAACGTACACGGTGCCGGAACAATCGGGACTACACAGGCGAGTAACAGAGAGGAAGACGGCTGGGTCGTGGTCCAGGGTGCGGTAATTAGTGGGCCTTCAAGTGCGACATGGCGGTGCTGGGTCCTCAAGCTTCCGCAAGACTCTTAATGGCAGAATCACACACTCGTGTTGTTTCGTCTGCGTTCTGCTCGGGGCTGGGGGCCGGGACGAGGCTGGAGAGAGACATAGTGGTGCAGCAACATAAGAGGGCATACAGTTATTGTTATATGCTGAGCCAAGTTTGGCTCGGAATGGTCAGGCACAGGAAATTGGAATGTTTTTTTCTATGCTTTTATTGACTATTATAACCCATTGAAAATGGGAAGAAGAAAACAAGCCCAGAAAGAAAACTACCCTTTGAGGTTTAAGGGAAGGAACATTTCTCTCTGGTAACTTAGCCTATGAATGATGCTTATGCTCTCTGTGGTCTTCTTTTTGGAAATCTGATATAGTGTCTTTGCTTGGGCGTGGTCTTGTTAAGTTTCCGCTCTGCCCCCATGTTCCAGCATATTGTTACACGTTACATGGGGTTTCCATGAGTCCGGTCCAGCAGGGAGCAGGACAGTGAGATGCACAACATGACCACAGCCATGGGAATCTATAACTCCATCGTACCAGCTGGGCTGCAGGCTGTCACTTGTGACGTACGATCCACTTGGGGAGCAAGATTTTGAGAATAGCTGCAGATGAATCTTTCTTGGCCATATACACAAATGGTAACGTTTACACACACACACGCACACACACACACAGGTTCGTATTATATCTTTGTGGGGACTCACATTTATTTCTATGGGAAAAACCCTAATCCCGGCTATGACAACCTTAACCCCTCCCCAGCCCAAACCTTAACCATAAGTAACCAAACAAAATACAAGACTTTTGGCATTGTTAGTTTTTTTATTTCAGTTAGAGAATTTAATAAAATTGAGATTACACTTGTCAGGACTGGAAAAATGTCATTCATTTAAAAAATGTCATTCATTTAATCGCATTACATTTGGTCCCCACCATGTCATTTAAACGGTGGGGGGGGGG
>JAODKC010000002.1:17994008-18006412 GCA_026777985.1 Mormyrops attenuatus
GCCCTTTGAAAATGCCTTGTTGCTTTAACGAGCTGTCGCAGTGCTTCGCTAATTTTCCTCGACTTCTTGGTGATCAAACGGCATTTCCCATTTATCTGAGGAAGGTCATCAAGTGGCGGTAGCATGTGGTGACATCAGTGGGGTGCGGCAGAGTGTGGCCACGGGAAAACCCCGCACCTCCCCAGAGCCATAGTTTCTGAGGGCTGTGACATCACAACATAGGATGCCAGCGGAATTAATCCACTTTCTCTCCCCCCACCCGACTCTGTCCATTCCCCCTACCCATTGCCCTCCCCCCCTCACTGTCCCCACCCCGCAGGCTTCCTGAGCACGGGGGACCAGTCAGCAAAGGGTAACTACGGGCTCCTAGACCAAATCCAGGCTCTACGCTGGCTGAATGAGAACATCGGGCACTTTGGGGGTGACCCAGAGAGGATCACCATCTTCGGCTCCGGGGCGGGGGCATCCTGTGTCAACCTGCTCATCCTGTCCCACCATTCTGAGGGTGAGGCTGCCACACCCCCATAATTCAACCTCCCCACCACTCCTTACTGCATTAAAAACTCACAGAGTCAGAAGCTAACCCCTCAGCGTCAGGCTTTTAGTTAATTTCCTGCTTTGATCTTAAATCACATGCCTTGAATGTCACCAAGCCATCCAGTGAGATGCTGGTTCGGGTTCAGTAACATGCTGTTTAAACAGCAGCTCCGCTTCCAGGGATGGAACCGGCTTCCATTGGGTCTAAACACCACTTTCTTAATTAAATTACCATCTGACCAAAAATGCTGGCATCCTAAAGCTGGATGGATAATTTTCTCCACTTCCACTATCCAAACGATTAGACACTTATTTCTGGGCGAGGCATTTTGGATGCAGCGCTCATGCGGGCTCTGCGCTCTTGCAGGCTCTGCGCTACATGGCGTGCAGACTGCGCCAGGCGCGTGGAGAGCCTGCCGTTTCCCCCAGGACCCGGGCATCTGCATTTCCGTTCGCCGCCTTCTGTGTTTTTACTCTGTGCCACTAACTCACTGACTTGTCCTCTCTGCTGGTCTCATCTTACCCCCCCCTTCCCCCCGGTCGCTCTCACGTCATCAAAAGCACCTTCGCCGTCACCGTTGTCCTCATCACCATCACCATGTAGTCCACCCCTCCCCACCCCAGCTGGGTTGCTGATCGTAAGGTATGCAAGGATGTTTCTTTTCTGAAAACTATCGCTTTCAGCTGGTACTTGACACCAAAAAAACAGATCTAAGGCCATTACACTTGCAAAAACAAATGATAGCCTCATGGGGCCAAAGTGGAGAGGTCTAGAAGACAGGGCGGGTAAGCTGACCGGGGGCATTCATGGGTAAACTGGGGTGAAACCCAGATTATTGCTGGGGTTGAAAAATGGGCTTTATTTAAATAATTGCTTTATTATTTAATAAAGGAGATGGCGAACAGCTATCGGACGGAGAGGCTGTAATAAGTAGATGGCCGTCCGCTTCGCGGGGACCACTCTGAGCAGCTGTCGAATGGCCCGCCCCGTGGGGGGTTATCCCATGACATTCCCAGTAGAGATTCCCAAACCCTTCAGTCTGCCAGTTTCAATATGATCACATGCCCGGTTATATCCATCCCCACTTTTTATACTCGTTTTTTGCAGTGCACTTCATTTCCAGTTCATTCCCAGTCATAATCAAGTCTGTGTCCATTTCATTCCCTGCCTGTTCCCCAGTTTGTTCCAGCATTGGCTCCAGGTGTAAAATTCGGGATCCTCCTCCTTTCCGTTGAACTAGAACAGAGCTGACTGGCATGGACAGACATTACACTTCAGAGCCCTTAGCCTGGGTGAATAATTAATACACTGCAGGAATTGGCTGATGACACACAGGCATTCCGTGTAGCGCCTGAAGGGTTACTGTGCACTCAGGTCCTCTCTGGAGCTCCAGGCCTAGCTGGCTTTGCACGCCGTTCTCTCCCCATGCAGGTGGACCCTCTCATGGTCCTCCTCATCTTCTCGGCCCCCCAGGACTGTTTCAGCGGGCCATCGCCCAGAGTGGCTCTGCCATCTCCAGTTGGTCGGTCAACTACCAGCCCCTAAAGTACACCAAGATCCTGGCACGCAAGGTGGGCTGCAGCTTTGGGGAGACCGCCAACATGGTTGAATGCCTGCGCCGCAAGAACTTCCGCGAGCTGGTGGACCAGGACATCCAGCCGGCCCGCTATCACATCGCATTTGGGCCTGTAGTAGATGGCGATGTGGTGCCTGATGACCCGGAGATCCTCATGCAGCAGGTGGGAACCCCAGGGTTTCTTGTTTCCACCCCACCAATGGATCCATGCATCTGCCCACTGTCCTTGACACTGTCAAAACTGTGTGTAGCTGTCCCTGATTGGACAAAACCAAGTGATGTGGGTCTGGGAAGGGGAACAAGATGTTTGTTTTCCGGTGACGGGGGAGGATAAGGCATGGAGGGGTGATTTTGTGGACAGCACCATCACCCCTCACTTTCACGGCTGGAGGTTAGGCTGTTCTACCCAGGATGCTGTTACAATTCCACTCTAAAAACTGATTCCTCACTTCAACTGCTTTTTCACGTTCAGGACCCTTTAACATAGGATATGATTGTGTATACTCCCAATCAACTTCCTCTGGCCTGTATTTCAGTGGATTTGAGGCACTACTGTGACCTTCAATCTCTATTACTTTCCATTTAACCATTGTGAATTTGGAAAAAGTGCCCCCCCCAATAGTATGGTTTGAGAGACTGAGCCTTCTTTTTCTACTGGAGGATGTTCGGCCCAATCCCTGTTTACGGCTGCAGCCATTTCTTCTGTAGTGTCAGCATCCTCCAGTCATGTAATGCAAGCTTTTCATTTAGAGATGAATATCATTGTTTTAATAGTGCTGGTATTTACGATATGTTATGTAATTATCATTGTTACCAGGTTAATTCATTGTGAAGATTGAATATTATTTCCTTGTTCTTATTATCCAAGGAATTGTTTTTCTGAAAGAATAAAATTTTTCAAAATATTAAAATTTTTTGACATGCACTTCCCTTTCTACTCCACCAGGGGGAGTTCCTGAACTATGACATCCTGATCGGGGTGAACCAGGGAGAGGGGCTTAAGTTTGTGGACGATGGGGGCTCTGAGGGTGAGGAGGGTATTTCTGCTGCCGCGTTCGATTACACCATCTCCAATTTTGTGGACAACCTGTACGGATATCCGGAAGGTGAGGAGTTGAGTAGGCAGGTTGCAGTCCTAATACTCTTAAAATTGTCTCTGTTTTGTTACTGGGGGATCATTGTCAGCAATTGCCATTCTTGTCAGTCAATGTGGCTGAAGAGCTGTGGGCTTAGACTGTTCTCACCCAGCGTTTCTTCACAGGTAAGGACATCTTGAGGGAGACCATCAAGTTCATGTACACGGACTGGGCGGATCGCGACAACGGCGAGATGCGCCGCAAGACTCTGCTGGCACTCTTTACGGACCACCAGTGGGTGGCGCCGGCGGTGGCCACGGCCAAGCTGCATGCCGAGTTTCAGTCTCCTGTCTACTTCTACACCTTCTACCACCACTGCCAGACAGAAACGCGGCCCGAGTGGGCAGACGCAGCCCATGGGGATGAGATCCCCTATGTCTTTGGTGTCCCCATGGTGGGTGCCACTGACCTGTTTCCCTGCAACTTCTCCAAGAATGACATCATGCTTAGCGCCGTGGTCATGACCTACTGGACCAACTTTGCCAAAACAGGGTCAGTGTATGATGCATTGAGCATGTTCTCCTTAACTTACCAACACCGTTCACTCTTGTGCTTTTTGTTTACGTGCATATCTAAGGAAGCGAATACACAAAGGAACTTGTAGTTCCTCAGACCTAAGTTCGGTGACTAAAGTCTTTTTCTGATTGGCTGTCTAGGGATCCCAACCTGCCAGTACCCCAGGACACCAAGTTCATCCACACCAAGCCCAACCGCTTTGAGGAGGTCATCTGGACCAAGTTTAACTCCAAGGACAAGCAGTACCTTCACATTGGGCTGAAGCCACGGGTTCGGGATAACTACCGGGCCAACAAGGTGGCCTTCTGGTTGGAGTTGGTGCCTCACCTACACAGCCTCCATGACGTCTACTCTACCACTACGCGCCTGCCGCCGGGCACCCCCCGGGTGGGGGGTAAAGGCTCAGGGCCACGCACCACCCGCCACCCCATCCCTACCTTTCCACCAGACCCTGACCCCGAGGGCTCGGAGAGGCCTCGCTACTCGCCTTTCCCCGGCGACACGCGGGACTACTCCACGGAGCTGAGCGTGACGGTGGCCGTTGGTGCCTCCCTCCTCTTCCTCAATATCCTGGCCTTCGCTGCACTCTACTACAAGCGGGACAAGCGACACGAGATGCGGAGGCGCCTCTCTCCACAGCACGGGCCCGCCAATGACCTGGCACACAGCCAGGAGGAGGAGATTATGTCCATGCAGATGAAGCACTCGGAGCATGACGCCCACCATGACATGGAGCCACTACGACCCCACGAGATCCTGCGGCCGGCCTGCCCGCCCGACTACACCCTGACGCTGCGCCGCGCCCCGGACGATATGGCGCTAATGACGCCCAACACCATCACCATGATCTCCAGCACCGTCGCCGCCATGCAGCCTCTTCACGCCTTTAACACTTACCCCGCCCCCGTGGGGCACAACAACACCCTGCCCCACCCTCACTCTACTACCCGCGTATAGTGGAGTCTCACGGAGGACGACTCCCTCAGAGAGTCCGGGCGACGCCGCCTGCTGCAAACATCTCCCCCTGCTGGTGCTCTGTGGAGACACGCAACAGAACTGCTGATCTTTGCCCCTCTTCGAGGGGTCTTCTTCTCCCCCCACCCCTGCTCCCGTACACTGCCCCCCTCCCCTTGTTTGCTTCCCTTGTTTTCCCCACACGTCTTTGGCAAGATCTGGTTCCCTGGGGTCGGACAGCAGCCATTGTAGCCGTGCCTCAGCCATGTTCCCACAAGGAGGGAAAGAATTTTGGTGGTTTTCTTTCCAATGTGAATCACGCCCCAGCCGCCGACCTCCTCATGGTCTCCCCCGCTCTCCTCCACTGCTTCGCTGTGCCTGCTTCTCCTTATTTAATCCCTCTATCTTCTGTATCGAGGTCAGCCCTCTCATACCCCCACTGTTATCGCTCTTTTATCTCCCTCCCCTAGTCCTTCTTTCTCAGCACCTCTCCGTCTGTGGTTCCTTGGAAGGAGCGTGAGCACACGCGCACCTACCCAAACACACGTGTGTGCAAGAGGTGACTTGGAAAGGTGATATTCCAAAGCCCTCTTTCTACCAGCATTCTTGGTGCCAAGACCTGTTGTTCTGATCCAGATGGGGCACTCAGAGAGATGGAGGCTCTGTGTCCTGCCTGTACGCGGGAGGAACGGTCGAAAGAAAAGTGCCAAACATTCGCCTCCTTTTATTTTTCTTTGTACTCTGTATCGATTGATTGTTGATGTTCTTTGTTGTGGAAAGAGTTTTGAAAATATAGATTCATAGAGATATAGATTATATACATAATCTATATAAACGTATATATAAAGAAAATTTATGAACGGTTCGCTCTGTGGGGATCTATGCATGAGGTTTTCCGGATTGGGCAAACAGAGGCGGCACACCAGACAGGAAAGGTTTAAAAATTCAATTGCCATTTCTTTTTCAGTTTTTACTATTTTGTTGTTCTTTGTATTTTTAAAATTTCTGTCTCATCCGCATTCATGCCTTCGAAGACTAAGCAGCCGGACCTTTGGCCTGTCCCTAAAGTCCCTCCCATAGGTATCAGTGAAAAGGGGCATCTATGGAAACCTGTGGCAACTAATAAATGAATTGATGGTAAATTGGCAAATCCAGCTGCTGCCCACTTCGTACTGGACCAAGCAGGTCATGCCTGCTCTCTCAGAGACTGTTGAGCCTGGTCTCTATCCATCCGTAAGAGATACCTGTCTCCGTAAGAGATACCCGTCGGTACTCCTGTCTCACTCATCTTGTACCAATAGGAACGTCGTGTTCTGTCACTTCTGTGCTTCACTGCTCCCCTCCCGTCCTGTCACTACCTTTTCCTGTGAGGATGGGGGGGGGGTTCTGAATCCTGTGCTGGATTCAGTAAAGTCGGATGACAGAAGTGCTTATTCAGTTTCCTTGACTTTTTGGGCCTTTTCTCTAAAACCAAGTGTAGGTTTTTTTCCCCAGCAAATTAAAAGAATGAAGATGCTTCTCTCAGTCACCCAAAAAGCAGCCCGGGCCAAAGTCATTTAAAGCATTTTAATTTGAAGAAGGGTTCCATTTTCATTTTGCTTAGCATGCGTTTATATACTCTTTTCATGTACCTTGCTGAAGGGCACTGCACCTGCTTAGTAAAGCCACAGCCTCTCCTCTTCATCACAGCCCCATCCTCTTCATCAATCTCTGGTTCATACTCCCAGCTGCTAAGCGATCCTCCCGTCTGTGAGACCCCTCTCCCACCTAAGGCCCGTCACGCCAGAGGCGACGCCCATGCTCCCCCTCCCCCACCCCCACCTGTGTGGACCTTAGCCTCTTTCTATATTGATGGCGCACCAACCTTACTGGTAATTAGGACTCAGACAGAACTAACCTCCCAGCACCCCCACACACCCCCCCACCCCGCATACGGTCCAGACCACCCCTCCAATTCCTCAGGCAAAATACCCCCACTCCCCCCCGCACCCTACAAAGAGGGGAACTGGGCAAACTGCTCTGCCAGTGAGAAGCTCGGGTCCTGAAGAGGTTCATAAACTCGTCTCTCAGTGTCAGATGGAATGGAGCAGGTGCAAATCTCACCCTTCTGTCCACCCTGTTCTCTCCCACCCTTAACCCCCCCATTTCTGACAACGCCAAAGTGACTGCCACATGTTACAAGCACATTTCGGTAAATGACAGGCTTCATCGGCTCGTGACTAGAGTCAGTTTGACAGGCTCGGAGTCCAAGAGGCGTGTTTCACAGGGGACCTGAAAGGGGTAGTGTGTTCTGTTATTACAGCCCCACCCACCCACTTCCTATGTTCTCCCCCACCTGTGTTCTGTGATTGTGGGAGCAGGGCTTGGCAAAAGGTGGGGGAGGGCATATATACCCCTTGTATATACCCCTGTGCAGCGTTATATTTCATGTAGGGGGTGTATTGGGTGGGCAGGGTACAACAAAAAGAGAAACTGAGAAACTGGATGACCTGATCCTCTCCTTCTCCTCCTCAGTCCCCACGTGAAGCAATTGGGCATAAACACAAATAATGGGGGGGGGGGGCTCCTGGGGCCTAATCCCAATGGGGGGGGGTATGTATCAGCTGCACAATCTCACACAGGAAAGAAGCAGAGGCAGACTGTACTGCGTGGCTGTCTGTGGAGACAAACTGATAATCCACAAAAAGAAGGAAAAACATATATCCAAGTCACCCCGGATGTCATCATATCCCACGTTGTAACCGTGGTAACCATGACATCTGTGACAACAGCAGCAGACCTTTGTGGCCTGAGTACAGTCCTACATACACTCATAAAAATTAGTAGGAGAGCAAAATACACATATACACGCACACAAAGATACCACCGAATGAGAGCAGCGACAGAGATTTTTTTCCTCCTTTTCCATTCTTTTTCTTGTTGTTTTTTAGATGTTGACACATTGGACGGCTTGTGATGGTGACCACCTCTTTTCCCTTTTTTTCCCAACTTGAAGTCCTCCGAGGAGCGTGACGTGGAGAATGGGCAGAGTCAAAATGAAAGACAGACTGTACATTTTTTAAGTGTAATAACAACCAGACAAAAGTACCTATTTGTAAATATTAAGTTTCTCGTTTGGTTTTGGAGCGAATGACTGAAATACTTTGTGACAAAGACGGCAGGTGCAAGGTGCGCTGTGGCAGACAGCCAGGCCGTATGCTCTAGACGGCCGTTATGCGCTTCAGGCGGAATTCCTGGGATATCTCAAGGTTAAAATGGCTGTCATATCATGAATCCACTGTGTATTTTTTATTTCGTGATATACATATAACTAATTAGTTCTAAAAAGTAGAAAGCAGGATGATATAGAAGGGGAGCTGTGTTGTGCGTCTTTGACTCCTGGTTTCCTTGGCCTAATGTAGCCATGTCCCCATGCAGTGTTTTGTCAGTGGGGCCTGGTGATTTGTCAGCTTTACATATCCACCATCTTGCTCTGGAACCTGTCGAGAGTCCCTGCCTGAATGAGGATCAGGCCACTCTCCTTCCGACCCCACCCAACACTTCGCTCCCAAGTGACATGAACACCACCTTAAAGCCCGTGAAAACAAGACAGGATCTGTCTGCAAGGTCTGAGTGTGTATGTTTTATGCTCAGGTTCTTAATGGATTCCAGCTCTGGATTTTGGGAACCAGTGGTTCAGGTTGCTATTTAAAATAACAATGAATGACAATCCTCCAAAAAAACCCAATATCCATGTTTTGAAACCAGGTCATTTAACGAAGGTGTACTTTATTGCTTTAAAAACAGAATGATTTACTCTTCCCTGCTTATTCAGTTGCTAGTATGGCCAATTTGTGTGTCAATTACCAAACCATGGTCTTTTATTTTTAGTAATTAACTAGGAAGAGACAG
Organism: Mormyrops attenuatus; assembly: GCA_026777985.1. Classification (NCBI taxonomy): domain Eukaryota; kingdom Metazoa; phylum Chordata; class Actinopteri; order Osteoglossiformes; family Mormyridae; genus Mormyrops; species Mormyrops attenuatus. The sequence continues at coordinate 18,002,620 of JAODKC010000002.1, forward strand.
TCTCATGTTCCAACGGAGATGAAGGGGCAGGTTTGAAGGTTAGTATAAGGTGATCACATGGAAGGATCCTGCGCGCACAGGGAGCGTGACCTTTGAACTTTGAACCATCAAGTAAATGGGTCACCAAAAAGCCTTGCACCTGTTGTCACATTTTTACTCTCTTTGTTTGAATTCAGAAACCCAAGACTTGAGATGAAGAAAAAATGTTAATAATGAATTTAAAAAGAATAAGAAAAATAAAAAAAAAGAAAAAAAAACCATAAATAAGGTGATGATATTTCTGTTTAATTTAGAAGTTATTACACACTGTATGCTGTGATTCCGATCTGGGGAACATTAAAGACATTCATAGCCATGCCATGGATTCCGTCTCCTCATTGGCTGTTGAGCTGGATAGCCCTTCACACAGTCCATTCGTTCAGAATGCAGAGGAATTTTAACACTTCACTGAAAATGGTACTGAAAATTCAGATATAAAAACAGTTCTGACCCATTTGCATTACTGTAACTCAATAACATGCAACCAAAATTTGTTACCAAAAGAAATTAGATTAAAAGTTGATATTAACACATGTACAAATAAACTTGGGGTAATCAAGGGCTATCCATCCATACATTCTTCACTGGTAATCTTGGTCTTGTCATTGGGGGCAGCAGTCCGAACAGAGATGTCTGCACCTCCCTCTTGCCAGTCACCTGCTCCAGCTTCTCCAGGGAATACAGTCATTCACTTCTTTTTTCTTCTTTCACTTCTTTCACTTTCTTCTTTACCCCTCCTGAAGCACAAGCCAATGACAAGACCTCTCCAGGCTTCTTGATCCTGGGCCAGTTTCTCCATTTGTCCCCAGTGTGATCCATTCTCTTGGCATCTGCTTCCAGGTCACGGCACCAGGTGTTTCTCAGCTGGCCTCTTTCTCTCTTTCCCTGGGGATTCCATGTGAGAGCTTGCCTTGTGGTGCTTGAGGCCAGCTTCCGGAAGGTGTGGTCTGTCCACCTCCAACATTGCTGGAGAATGTCTTCCTCTGCAGGTTCTTGTTTTGTTCACTGCCACAGTTCTTGGTTGCTAATGGTGTCAGGCCAGTGATTCCAGAGGATTCTTCTCAGGCAAGTGTTGAAAAAAGTCTAGATCTTCTCAGAATCACTTTATATTGGCCTAATAAAGTCACACTTACAAAGAATTCAACTAAGTATTTCCTCTGAGAACCAAGCAAACAAAAATAACTTAAATGAAAGGCAACAATTGTGACAGCAAGCAGCCATGTTTCACTCCTGTTTATATTTGGAAGTTGTCTGAGAGTTGACCACCATGAACTACCCTGCAGGTCATGCTCTCATAGGTGATTTGGATGATATTAGTTATTTTGTTTGGCACTTCAAGCAGGTCTCCCTGTCCACACTATCAAGCACCTTCTCAGAGATGGAAAACCTGCTGGATACCGGCACTCCAGGATCATGGTTTCCTACTTCCGCTCTACATAGTATTTCTTGTTAGTCTTGATACTCTCCTTAGCCCTCCGTTTGGCTTGTATGTACTGCTCCTAGGCCTTGGCCTTCTCCGTTCACATACAACTGTTGTTCATTGCTGATTTTTCTTTCCTCTCCTGTATCTTCTTAGGTAACCCTGTATGTTTCAAGTTGGCTTGCGTATCCTTTTAAGAAGAAATAATCTCCCACTAATGATGAGGTTGCTTATAGCTCATAGGCCTGTAAACCTCTCCCTGTTGTTCCTCTTGCCCAGACCCTACTGCCCCATGACCTCCTAGTAGGCCTTGTTGTCGCTGCTGATCTTGGTTGGGCCTTGCATGGCAGCCTCCGCCACCGGTGTATGAATGTGTGTGTGGATGGGTGAATGTGAGGCATGAATTGTAAAGCGCTTTGAGTGCTCGTAGGAGTAGAAAAGCGCTATATAAATGCAGTCCATAGGGGAAAAACTTGTGCCCCCCGTGTCATTTTCCATGGCCTCACTGAACTCCTCTGACACGTCAGTTTTTGCTTCCGCAGATGCTAAAGCCACATTCCACTTGGCCCGTGGATACTCATCAGCTGCATCAAGAATAGAAGCTAACAAAGCTTGGAAGGCCTCCTTCTTCAGCCAAATGGCTCCCTTTACCTTTGGTGTCCACCACCAGTTTTGGGGGTTGCCACTATGAGGGGAACCAACAACCTTTTGACCACAGCCCTGTACAGCACAGAACATAGTCCATTTGACCTCAACATCTCCAGTCTCTCTTGGAATGCAAGAGAAGTTCTGTCCAGAGGTGTGAGTGGATCTGCATCTGCCAGATGCTTCCAGCACATCCTCTCAATACAATTGGACCTTCTGGCTCTGTCCGGCAATTTCCCTATCATCTAATCATCAGTTGCCAGATTGCATAGCTCCTCTCTTCACCTGAGTGTCCGAGACACGCGGTTGTAGATCTGATAATAGGACTTATGAACATGCTTATTCTTAGACATGGTGTTCTTTATGGACAAACTGTAGAACTACCCTACAAAGCAAGTTTAGAGAGTTATCCAGATATTGTTAAAAGTTAAAATATGTCGAGTCCAGCTGCTTTTCATTTAAGCAGATGATCGTTTGTTTTGCAGTTTCCACGACTAAGAAGCCATGTCGCAAGCCATGTTTTGCCACTCAGTCCGTCTCAGAGGGCATGTTCCAGTAGCAATGTGACGTCAGTGCATACCCTCTATAATCAGAGACCATCCCCCAACTCAAATATGAAGGGAGGTGACCACCTCATTTACTGGGATGAACTCCAACATACAAGCACTAAAGTGGGGCTTATGAGTCAACCGACACCTACCTGATGCCTCTCACCCATGGCAACTCCAGAGTGGAATTTAGTCCAGGTCTGCTCTCATAAGGGTAAGATGCAAACTTTGGAGAAAGCAGCACTGTGTCAAAGGTCTGGAGGTTCTGAGCCAATATCTAATTTTCTGAGCACAGCCCTCCTCTATCTGAAAGATCTGAATGTGTCACATGGGATCAATGGGTGAGAATAATGTTACTTCCAGAAGCCCAGGCACCTTCCAGAAGCTCAGGCAACTCCCAGCATACTACAGCCACATCTTTGATGGAACTGGTCAGAAATGAGCGGGCTCAAGCGGACACATGTGCTGCGTCCTGTCACCTGGGGGTGCTCTTTGACCTGGTGACCTCTGACACTTTGCAACAGTCCCTGTTGTCTGCTGGGCACCTGCTAATTCAGCAAAACATTCTAGTTGTAATTTGGTTGTTTTGATTTCTTGGAACTAAACTCAGCCTATTCCTCATTGGATTGAAGGATCTAGTGGATAATGACAGATCAAAGCAAGTAATAATAATAGTTCATCAACCCAGGGGATGCACTAGCCTGCCCCCCCCATTGGCCAACCCCCTGCTATTTCAATAGCATAACACTCACTGCACAAATTATGCTGATCTCGGCATTGTCATCTCTGGAAGGGTCCAAAGATTGATATCCACCATAGACCTTTAGTCTAAAAACAAGCAAAAATGCCCAAAACCAGGAAAAACTACCCATGTAAGTACAGGCAGTCCTGCTACAGTGCGACTAATGTGTTCCTGAAAAATCTCACATTCACTAAAATCACATACCAAAATACAGATATTCAATGGGAAAAATAGGATGAGGGGACTCCAAAACTTAGTAACTTATGGCAAAAAAATAAATTAAATAATATAAACCAGGGGTATTCAACTAAAATTTAGAGAGGTCCAGTTAGAGAAAATTTCTTGAAGCAAAGGTCCGGAACGTCATAATGTCTAACTATTTAGTGTGATGTATATTTA
>JAODKC010000002.1:18021956-18042046 GCA_026777985.1 Mormyrops attenuatus
TGAAAAGATAGATGCAAAAACAAAATGTCCACTACAGAGGACACAAATGAATGGCCCGGGTCTCAGGAGGTTACACACTTGTGCACTTGTTCATTGACCACTAGATGGCAGCATTTATGTTTTTTGCTTGGGAGGTTGCTCTGCTAACAAGCTTTGGATTTCCATGGCAGGCTGCTGTCTTGGTAACATGAGCATTGTAAAATTACTTATTAGGCAGATGTTACAAAAACACTAAACGGTCTATGTGGCGGGTGGTTTTTTTAATTGTTCCCCCATCATAGGCCCTGTAAGAGTCTCCATCGGAGAGAAATAATAACTAAGAAATTTAGTTAAGATTGTAAAAGTGACAGTACACAAACTTATGCTTGTAGTCAAGATTTAAAAAATAACCACTCACATATTGCGAAACAAGATTGTTCTTTGTTTTATATTAAGTTTGTTGTGTTTTCCAGACACTTGCACCCAGGCAACAAAGAGGAGGAAATCCAAAATTATCTGTCACGGTGCACAAAGGACAGAGGTGAAGGCAGGCGTCAGGGAAAAGTAAAGGGTCTTTATTACAAAGTAACAAAACACAAAAGGCAAAAGGAAATGGACCGTAAGGGGTCAAAACTAGGCATGGAGAGCTGGGGTGAAACACTGGGCACAGGGTAAACAAATATAACATTACAATGACCGGACTGGGGAGCTCAGGACAAGGAAGCACTATATACACCACAGATGAGGAGCAGACGAGAGGCACCTGGGATCATCCACACGAGGGCTGAACAAGAGGCAGGGTTAAACAAGGAACAGGTGTGGCTCATTAGCGCCACATCACAGGGAAGACGGGGGAAAGAGGCATGCAGGGCGTGCCAGTCTGAGTGACTGTTTCTTGAGACTAGGCCATGTTCGGCAGGCTCAAAGTAGAGCAATAGTGTGTTTTATTGAACCATCGGCTCAGGGCAAAGCTTTGACTCCATGCTTTGACTCAAAGGCCCAATGTTCTCCATCGATTGTGTGTTGTCACATTCTGTGCTAATATGAATGCATTGTGAGCATATGTCTGTTGCTACAAAATGAGGTGTTTCTTGTGAGAAGGAGAGCTGAAATACCTGCCATTATCCTCCATCACAATTGATTTCTCTACGTCAGTGGTCCCCAACCTTTTTGCCACCACGGACCGGTTTCATTCCGTTAACATTTCCGCGGACCGGTGGGGGGAGGAGAGGGCATGTTAAGAGATGTACGGAGACGTGCAACGGTCCCCAACCTTTTTTGCGCCATGAACAAATTTCATGTAAAACAATATTTTCACGGACCGGTGTTCTGACAAGTTGAGCTACCTATCGAGACGTGCTATCAAGCCCTTCTGCGCATGTGCAGTTCCACTGTTTTGGGATTAGGGTTAGGTTTTAGGGGTGAGGGTTTTAGGGGTTTTGGGGGGGTTAGGGTAAGGGTTAGGGTTAGGGCTATCGATTAGCACTACGGTAGCCTAACTCGACAAAGTAGCTCAACTCGACAGATCACTGGCATGCCACGTGCCTTGTCGGCAGAGCCTTCATGTCCGTTATACAGTAGCTGAACAAAACTACAGCTAAAAGTGGCCCTGGGGACCAAATTGTTTGTCCGTTATAAGCAAAATTCCGTTAAATGCGAGTCGACGGGATCAGCGGACCTCGTCCGTTATAGATGATATTCCATTATTAGCGAGTCCACTATAACGGGATTTTACTGTAATCATTAAGTGCATTGCCTTATCGCCACGTATGAGCCACAGATGGAAGTGTTTTCCAAAATAAAACAGCCTCTGTTATGCGTTAGCCGCGGCCCGGCACAAAATGCTCTGCATGACCACACACACACACACAGACCCGTACTCATATCTTTATGGGGACCGTCCATTCATATCTATGGGCAAAACTATAATCCAAACAATGACAACCTTAACCCCTACCCAGCCCTAACCTTAACCATAAGTAACCAAACAATATACAAGACTTTTGGCATTTTTAGTTTTTTGATTGCAGATCACAGATTTTTATAAAATTGAATTCTAATTGAAAAAATGGACCCACAATGTCAAAAATAACATTATTCGTACTGTGGGGCCATTTGGTCACCACAATGTAATATATACATGACCACATACACTCACAGGTAGGATTTGACCCAAAGGTGTGAGGCAATGGTGCTAACCAAAAAATCGATCCCAAGTTACTATCCTTTGAAATGTCTGTTACATTTCATATTATTGTCTGGTTTGACAAAATGCAGGATTACAATGAGCCTAGAGTATATTTGAGAAGGTACATGAGAAATGGCTGGGGACACACTGTACACAGACACATACAATCACACACTGTAAGCAAAGTGAGGACACCAGGGGTCTCATTTATTATGCACAAAATGGGACCTGAAAGAGGAGTATGCCACTTCCCACGCAAACATTGCGATCTATACAAACAAACTTGACAGCAGAATGTGTGTCTAAACTCTGACCCACACACATTTTAGAAAATTGGCAACCCAGGTGGAGATGGTGAACTGAAACCAGATTGTAGGAAAATGTGAGTGGCATCATTACACATATTATTTGTCATGACCGATCGTCCAGCCCTTGCATGTGCCACGCCCACCTCATTACCCTCGTTTGGAATCCTTCCGTTTACCTGCTGTTCCGTGTTTTCTGCCCTCAGTCTGGTGTATTTCAGGTCGCGTTCGAGTCTGTTTCCCCAGGTCTGTCATTGACGTTAGTTCGCTGTGTGCTCCCCTGTCTGCCTGTTTCCCGAATAAACCCTGTTTTGCCCGCATTCACGGCTCTGACAGACCTCACTGAAGATGCACCGTGGCAGACCCAGAACCAGCGTCTCTGTCTGCTGCAACAGGTGCTTTTCTGGCTGAACCAGCCCGAGGTCTGGGAGGACCCAGTGGTGCTGGAATTAGCCAGCTGGAGTGGCGACCTCCTGAGCGAAACGTTCCCTCATGGATGAGGTGCACGAAAACCTTCGGCAGCTTGTGCAGCGTGTTCCTTCCGGGGAGGATCCCGCCCGTCACACTGCACCGGGCAGAGGTTGCTCTGCCGTCTCCTCCTGGAGACGGCTCGACCTCCGCTGAAAGCCACCCACCGGAGGAATAAGAAGCCCAAGGGGAGGAGACTAGCAGTGGCCCCGACGATCTGCCTAGTGGCCCCGACGATCTGCCTGGGGGCCTGCTCTCTCTCCGCAGCTTCTTTCCCTGCCGAGTATTGGGAGGAACCCCTCCCGATTCGGAATCCTGCAGGGCTCACCCCAGACATCGCCGCCACTTCATGCCCACAGGTACCCGAAGCCCGCGGTGCTGCCGTAAAGCTGCCACCACCGTCAGCAGCTTACCCCTTCCGGGAGGCATGCCTAGCTCTTAAAGGAGCCAGGGCAGTATGGGACGCCATCCCGCGAGTCCCACAGACTCTTAAAGGGGCAATGCCTGCTTTTACGGTGCCAACCCAGGCTGCTATGCCTGAAGTTCCCGACCTGCCCGTTCTGCTTGTGCCCGTCCCGCCTGTCCTGTCCGCAGTTCCTGTGCTGCCTGCCCAGCCTGTCCCTGTGCTGCCTGCATCCAGTGTGCCTGCTGCGTTGTCTGCGCATGGCGCCCACCTGCCTGCTGCGTCGTCTGCACATGGCGCCTGCCTGCCTGCTCCTACTCTGACATACCGGTCCCAGAGGTTTCAGTACCGGAGGCAGATGTGCCACCCAGCTGGGTCCCAGTCCCGGCAACGGACGTACCACCCTCCGAGGCACCCCTGCAGCCCTCGGCTGCACCTCCGTCTCCTGCTTTGCCCGAGGCGGCTCCTGCTGCGGCCCCGCCTCCTGCTTCACCTGAGGCGGCTCCCAGGCCTCCGGCGTCGCAACCCGAGGCTCCCAGGCCTCCGCCCGCTGCTTTGCCCGAGGCCCCAGCTCCTCCCGCTGCTTCGCCCGAGACCCTGGCGGCTCCACCTCCAGCACAGCCCGAGGCTCCAGCGACTCCGCCCGCGCCTGAAGTCTCTGCCCTGCTCCGTCTCTGCTCCGTCCATTCCTGACCCCAAGGAGGACCCCCCGGCTTCTGAACTGAACCCCGGATCCTGAACTTCCCCGTGCTCTCCCTCTGGGGAGAGACCCCAACCTCTGCCACGACGAGGTGGAGTCCGGCCAGGTCCCCACCTTTCGGTGTCCTCAAAGAGGAGAGGGCACATGCGCAGGGGTCGGGTCCCGCCCGCCCTGACCCCCAGCTTGCCGGTGATACCCCGGGCTCCTGCTCGGCTGTTGACTGCGGGTCCCCTGCCTTTGCCTCTTCGGCCACCTCCTGTCCCGCCTCCGACGCCTCGTTGGTCACCTGTGGGTTCCCCCACTCCGACTCGTCGCTCGCCTGCGGGTCCCTCCACTTCTGCGTGTCGGTGGACGGAGCCTCCGCCTGCTGTGGCTGCGCCGTCGCCTGCTGTGGCTTCCCCTCCCTCCTTGCCTCCACCGTGGTCCCCTTCTGCTCCTTTCTCGCCTCCACCGGTGCCCCCTTCGACTTCCTCCTCGCCCCCTCCGACTTCCTCCTCGCCCCCTCCGTTGGTCCCTCTAGCTTCCTTCTCGGCCCCTTTGTGGACCCTTCCGGCTCCTGCCTTGCAGCCGCCCGGGCCCCGCCAGCTGCGGCCTCTCTGTCGCCTGCTGGCCCTGCCACTGGCGCCTTTCACCTGCTGGGGTTCCCTCGGGCTCCCCGTGTTCATCCGCCCTTGGTTTTTCCATCTCCTCTGTTCCCTCCTGCTCCCTTTGTCCCTCCTGTCTCTGCTCCTCGTCCCTCTGTGCCTCCTGTGTTCCCTCCTGGCCCTTTCGTTCCTCCCGTTGGTGTTTCCTCGGTGTCTCCCTTTCTGGTTTGTCTGTCTGCGTTTCTCGTTCTTTGTCGGGTGTTCTGTCCCTGTGCCTGTTCTGTGTTTCCGTGCTCTTTCTGGTTCCCCATTCATGGCCTTGTCTTGTTTTCCAAGTCCTGTTCTCCCGGTCCCGTCTCGTCCGCCTCTTCCCTTGAGGCGCGCACGCCCACCTCATTACCCTCATGTGGAATCCTTCCGTTTACCTGCTGTTCCGTGTTTTCTGCCCTCAGTCTGGTGTATTTCAGTCCACGTTCGAGTCTGTTTCCCCAGGTCTGTCATTGACGTTGGTTAGCTGTGTGCTCCCCTGTCTGCCTCTATCCCGAATAAACCCCATTTTGCCCGCATTCATGGCTCTGATCGCCTGCCTGCCTGCTCGCCCGGGTGCATGTCATGACATGATTAGTTGTACTAGTGAGTCATTATTCATTTAATTTCACCTCATAGCACACGTCACGTATGCATCTACTCATCCACAGATCGGTATGTTGTGTCTTTTATCTGTCTTTTATTTCAATAATTTCATTCCTTACATTTCTAATACTGCCTCTTTGCATACTATAATTATCGAGTCATTGATATTATGTAAGATTCAATATATTTTCATTAGTGGATTACATGCTTTACAGATGAGAGCCTCATATAGCATTCATAATGCATAATACACATTGCCATAATGTTTTATGGCTTTTGATAAATATTTATAGCCATGTTTATAATGCCTTATGAATGCATTCATTTGTCATGGTTTATAAATTACTAAAAACATGGCCTTACGTAACGTGTTACTGAATGAACTCATAGTGCTGCCGAGTGTCACGCCTTGTGGGGTAGGGCAAACCCATCAGTGCCTTAATCTTTAAAACCAGGTTTGCCCACAAGCCTGATGTGAAGTATTGTAGCTCCCCATGTGCATTACTGAGCATTCTGATTACCCTGTATTCTGTCCCGGTCTGCCTGGCCCTGCCCTTACCCAGTCTCCCTAATAAACTCTCCAGTCTCTACCATATAGGTCTCCTATTTTTGTTCCTGCTGTACAAGATGAAATACTTCACCTCAATATGTTGGACCTTGTGGAGACCCAGGAGCTAGGGTGGTGGTGATCTAGTGGTTAGGACGCTTGCCTCTGGACCAAGCGATCGTGGGTTCGAGTCCCACCTTTGGTACTACCATCATTGGGTCCCTGAGCAAGACCCCTAACCCCAACTTTTTTTTTTTTGTTCCTGCTGTACGAGATGAAATACTTCACCCTGTCCCTGAATTTAGAAAAAATGTCGCTCTGGATAAGAGCGTCTGCCAGATGCTGTAAATGTAAAGCTACATGACCAATTAAACCCACTTACCAATTTGATGGTGGAGAGACGAGCCACCCAATCCTCTCTGCAAGACTCACCTCCACAAGCTGCTGCCCCTGTTCCTGTGGCACTCCCCAATAAGTATGGCAAGCAACCTAAACCACTGTTGTTCATTTCTCATGCAGTGTGGAATATACAGACGCTCCTCTACTTATGAACTTTCAACTTACGAACTTTTCATCTATTTGTGATGAATTGAATCTGGCTGATGCATGGCGTACTATTCACCCTTCCAAAAAGGAGTTCACATTTTACTCTCCCCCTCATAGATGCCACACTTGGATTGATTACTTTTTTTATACCCAAATTGTTGGTGCAATTTGTATTGTCTTGTGCAATAGGCAATATCATTCTCAGTGATCATGCAATTGTGCTTTTGGAACTTTCTATTGAGGGAGACTCTGTAAAATACAGATGTTGGAGATTTTATGCGTGCCTCTTGAAGGATGAGAAATATACTTCTTATCCGTCATGGGCCAGGGTGGATTTGGAGCGATGGTGAGGCATGATGCAGGCAGAAATGGAGAGTGGACAACTCACTTGCAGCTCAGGGAACACTGGGGTTTATCAAAAGGGGAAAAACACTAGGGACACTGCTAAAACAAAAGCAGACCAGGAGGGGTCAAAAGTAAATGGGGATGAACAAAGACTAATTACAAAAAGGGTCAGGGGAACAAGGGGCAGGCAGTTAAAAGAACACAGCATACAACATCAAACACTCCAGCAACATGAATGACTCGAGAAGGAACAGAATGGGATCAGGAACTTAAATATAACAGGCTAAAAGGATAACGCAAGACAGATGAAAACAATTAACAAGGACTAGTAAAACAGGCAACAGGTGACACTAATAATTAACTCAAGGAACTAAACAGGGAAACTAGGAACTGACAAAGAAACAAGGAAAACAGAATCTAACACTGGGAATAACAAAGACCGGTAAAACACAACTAAGGCACAAAGCAAGAAACCAAAACTGAATACAAATCACAGGACTAAACTGATACAAATGAAACACTAGGAACAAAATACAAAAACAGAGGAGGTGGGATTCCAACACAAGACAGAGGGGTTTACAGGCAGCCACATGCTCAACACATTGAGCCATGTGGCTGACAGTAAGCAGGGGAAACAGTAAAGACTTGGACAACAGGGGAAGACAGGGAAGACTGCGACAAACCAAGTGCTAACCATTATATTATCTGAAACATGAATTTTAATTTTTTTTTGCCATTAACTCTAAATATACTGATAACCCCTCTCTATTGTGGGACACCTCTAAGGCTTACATCAGAGGTCTAATTATTGCATATTCAGCCTCAAAAAAGCAAAAACAATTGGGACAACAATTAAAACTTGAAAAGAATTATCTGACAATAAGAAAGCACTTAACCTATCACTGGACCCCTTACTATTACAGAGGAAGGCTACCACACAGGCTGCCTTAGATGGCCTGCTAACTCAGCAAGATAAGAGCGCTCTTCTGTTTGCAAAACAGAGGCTACAAGAACACAGTGATAAGCTAAATAAAAAGTTATCTTGCCTGACAAAAGTTAGGTCGAATCCTCAATTGATACCTTCAATTTTAAATGAAAAGAGTGCCTGTCATTCTGACCATGAGTATTAATAATGCTTTTATAGAGCTCTACAGGTGGTTATACGAAACAGATCAGTTACCGGGAGCCTTAAAGAATCCTTTTTGGTGGGCATAACATACCTACTATTTCAGAAGTTCAAAACGGATAGTTCAATGCTCCCATCTCTAGGGAGGAGGGACGAGGAAGGAAGACCAGACAGGTCTTATCAAGGGCAGGAATTCTAGTCATAACATCAGAAGGCTTTTAAATATTATTTATATTTGCCAAACACAAAAAATTGATAGCATGATCATCTCATTGGATGCAATTTAATTTGGGAGAAAAAATTATCACATGGATGTTAAACTGCTGTATATTCAGCCCTTAGCATCAGTCATTACCAATGGTTGCAGATCAGAAAGCTTCCCACTTCATCGTTCAACACTTCAAGGCTGCCCCCTCAGCCCCGCCCTTTTTGCCCTAGCAGTGGAGCCTTTGGCTGAGGCTATTAGGCAGGACCCATCATTAAGGGCTATAAATATAGGTGGAAAACAGCACAAAATTTCACTATATGCTGATGATATTTATATCAGAACCTGCAACATCTGTCTCTTGCTTTATTGATATTATTAATATGTTTAGGTCCTTTGCTGGTTAGGTCCTGGCTATGCCAATGGGAAATCTTACAGATAGAACTAATTCTCTAGCCGCTTTCACTTTTCATTGATCCATGCCAGGTTTTGTTTACCTGGGCATTCAGATTACTCCTATGTTTCAGGGCTAATTTTACCCCGCTCTTGGAAACTATAAAGAATGACTTACACAGATGGTCTTCACCTCCTCTGTCACTGCTTGATAGGGTATCCCTCATAAAAATTAACATTCTGCCAAGGTTATTATATCCCCTGCAGATGATCCCTCTACTTATAGCTAATAAGGTACAGAAGTTACTAAATGGGTGGCTGAGTGACTTTATTTGGAACAGGAGAAAACCTAAGTTTAAATTATCAAAGTTACAGCTGCCTAGTTCAAACGGTGGTCTAGACCTCCCTAACATTAGATTGTATTGACTAGCATCACAGCTGAGATTTATAGCAGGATGGGTTAGGGAGAATCCAACATCTGTTTGGTTGGACTTGGACTTTAGTTGGTCTGCAGATCTCCCCCAGTAGAAGACATAAAATGAATCCCCAGCTCTCACCTATGTTCTGTGTTCAGTAGGGACATAGACCCATTGTGTTTGGTCTTGCCCTAAAATACAAGCATATTGGATGGATATTTTGCATTACTTGAGACTGATATTCAGAACGACCTTACAGATGAATCCATTATACTTGCTTCTGGGTCATCTGGACCAAGATGTAAACATTAATACTAGCTCTGGAAGACTGTATGACATCTTAACATACGCCGCAAGGAAGAATATCTTCCTCTCCTGGATAAATGAAAAACCCCCTACTAAAGCAAACTGGTGTAACCCGCACAAGGGGCGAGCTGCACAGTCCCGCCGTTAACCTAGCGGGTCTCCACCAGAATAAATGCTATGACCGTTGCAGGCTGTTCAAAATGAAAGAACAATACTGGGGCTGGATCTAAAATACCAACATTTATTTACATAAACACTTAAAAACAAGTCATCACATCAGGACACTCCACGCTATAGTTCCCAGGGGAACACAAAAGGAAACTTACAAAGAAGCATACCAATCCCACCGCATACGTTACACACTAGTGAGGTACTGCAATCACACGTCACCCCTGTGTACACAGCAACACACACTGTTTCCCCCTCACAGAACCAGCGATCACAGGTCCCAGGCACAATAAAACAAAACAAGCAACAAACACGAAAAAAATATGCAGGCCTCCAACTTAATTCCCACCCCTTAACTAGGCCTGCAAAATCAAACAAATACATCGAATAAAATCAAAAGAAAACAAATACATCGAATACTTTGAGACACAGGAAAAACAGTGGCTGGCCGAATAGATGAAACCTCCGCCTGTAAGCAGAAAGACAGAATGTAAAACTGGGCTAATTCAGGTAATCACATAAACTCAAGTAAAATCGGTACCCATAAACAAGTTGATGTGTGCACTCTCCAAAACAAAGCGCCGCTTCAGCTGGCTCGCAACTGCGTATACCACTTCCAATATCAGAACGTGCTGTGAACAAAAGCACTCGCCATTAGTTCCAATGAACCATGATCAAATCAGGGGCCACATGAGAGGAAACTCACATGATTCCGTCCGCGCTACGCATACCCACAACTTTATGAGTCACTTCTTGCCAGACGCTATCCTTCTCAACCACATCTTCCCCTATTTTTAAAGAAAGAGATCCCCTCTGCCACCTTGGCTAATCAACGCTAAGGGGCGGGCACAATTAAGTGGCGCTTCCCATCCCTCCCCGCCGTACATGCTACACTGGCATAAATTAATAATGGAGTGTTTTGGTCTTCAATATTTGACCTGCCTGCTTCATTCTTCGAAGAGACAATTTATGAAGCTTTGGGCCCCATATCTTCAGTTTTCAAATTCTACAGTGGCTTCAATACTTTCAAAAATTAATTTGGACTAATTATACACCCCATTTTCTGCACCCTATCTTTTACTTCAGTTTTAAATCAAATACAAGAACTCGTAGCCATAGGTGGAAATCAGCGGGAGAACATTTTAAACTAGAGAAAACACTTCTTTTCACAGCATGTAGTTAGAGTATGGAATAGTCTTCCTGTTAGTGTACTGTAGTGCAAGCTAAATCCTTGGGTTCCTTTAAGTCTGAGCTAGATAAGATTTTAACAACTTTAACTCTTCTCATTTGTAAATTTCTTATGTTCCTATGTTCTGAAAGTTAAGGCAGTACGTGAGTGACCCCTTCCCTGAACAGACAAAGAAAAGAGTTGCAACACTTCTTGGGATTCACAAATTTTTACTGCAGGTTTATTCACGGTTTCAGTTCAGTGGCAGCTCCCTTAACCTCCCTTTTACAGGGGAGGTGCACAGCGATCTTGTGGGCAATCAAAGTTAGGGTGCGTTCAGTAAGCTAAAAAAAGCATTCTGCTGAGCCCCTGCTCTGCGACAACCTGACCCGAAGCTCCCATTTGAAGTAGAAGTAGATGCATCCGAAGTGGTGCCATCCATCTATAGAGGATTCGGGAAACTGGATGTAGACATCCTTTCACTTCTCAAAGAAACTGTCGCCCACAAAGCACAACTACGATGTGGGGAATCATGAGCTCTTAGTTATTAAATTCGATGTAGAAGACTGGCGACACTGACTGAAGGGGATTGAATACACCTTCTCAGTATTTACGGATCACTGCAACTAAGAATACCTCTAGACTGCTAAAAGATTGTTCGCCCAGCAAGCCTGCTGAGCTCTGTTCTTCACCTGTTTTGATTTTAAAATGTCACAGGTTCTAAAAGTGTGAGAACTGATGTTGGTTTGATTCTCCAAAATCTCCAGAACAATCATCCCCTATTGTGTTTTCCTCTTGTTTTGTCAGTTCCATAGTCTTGACTCGAGAGGTCAATCCAGGAAGCCAACAGACAGCACACGCCCCCCAGAGAGTACTATCTGGGTAAATTCTATGTGCCTCTCAAACACCATGCAATGGGTTCACACCTCCTGCAGCTCTTGGCATCCAGGGGTGGTGGCCACCCTTCATTTGGTCCCCCGCCACTACTGGCGGCCCAGATGGCACAAAGAAGTAGAGGAGTTTGTGGCTTTGAGTCCTGACTGTGCACAGCTTAAATCTTCCAACCAGCTACCCTCCAGATTGATCCAACCCCTGTCAGTTCCGCCTCGACCCTGGACTCATTTTGCTTTAGATTTCATGACCGATCTGCCACTCTCTCTCAGGAACACAGCAATCCCTTGAAGCCAGTTCCTCATCTCCGGTGTGCCGTTTGGCCCCCAGAAGGTGGCCATCAGAGGAGGGGTGCTGTCATGCTCCTGTGGGGTGGGGCAAGCCAATCAGTGACTCCGCCTGCCTTAGTCTTTAAAACTGGGCTTGCCCACAAGCCCCATGTGAAGTATTGTAGCTCTCCATGCGCATTACTGAGCATTCCAATTACCCAATCTTCTGTTCTGGTCTGCCTGTTCCTGCCCTGTCAGGTCCTGCCCTGGCCGACCAGCCATGCCTGTCCCAGCTTCGTCCATTCCTGCCTTGCCTGTGCCTGTTCCACTCACATCCGCCTGTGTGTTCCTTTACGTCGTCTCCTGTGTTTGTGTAGGACTGATCATCCTGGCTCTCAACCCTCTTAGACCCGTGACTCTGAGTCCAATACCTGCCCAACGATTCCACTTCTGTTCACCCATTCTCCCTAATAAACACCCCAGTCTCCAGCATACAGGTTTCCTGTCTTTCGTGCCTACTGTATGTGACACTGAGCTAAACATGGGCTCTCAGTACAGAAGTAATACAGAAGTTTGGGAATTAGTGTAAGCTTGTTACCTTAACTGCGAGAAACTGATATATTAAATGTGTATTTGATAAATCCACCACTGCCTGTATTATAAACAATGTAGTTATAGTGTTTAGGTACCTGAAATATTTTCTATATGCCTTGTATTCATATTTAGATTTTTGTGCCGACCTTTATTCCCACCCTGGTCACTCCACTGAAAATTTTCTGGTTCTGCCACTGCATCTACATTTTTATTAAAAAATCAGTGTTATATGTGTTAGGGAGCCATAATTATTCCATAAGGACTGTTCAATTGTAAAATATATAAGCCAACTTAAATCTTACATCAAACTACACGCAATATTTCATCAACCCTGTCTCGCACCACAGCTGGGTCATTCCATGTAAAATCATCACACTTTCAGACCTCATCGTCACGGATTTTAACAAAACTTGGCATGCTGATTTGGTCCCATGAGTAGCTCATGAAACTGAAATTGGTCATGTCTGGGATCAATATTGAGGGAGATTTAAGTGAACAAAGTTTTAACTTTTTGGGGGGGGGGGAGCTATGACTTTGACTGGCTATATTTACCTTAATGTAAGCTGCACAGAAGTGGTCCTTATATTGTTTTAAAGCTATTGTCCAGCTGTTGTGATCTGTGTCTGATGAGCAAGCAGGGAGCGGGTAATCAGGGTCAGGTAGACCATATTCCAGAACAAAGGGGCTTATTCGGGGCAAACGGGGAACCACATGGGACACACGTCAATGACCGATCTGCCAAGACAGACTGAACGCGGACTTAAATACAGGACATGACATCAGAATGAACGCAGGACAACTGGTACATTGGGAATTGACACGAGGGTAACGAGGTGGGCGTGGCACATGAGAGGGCTGGACGGAGGGACGTGATAGCAGCTCTATAGATTGAACAAATAATATGCCATCCCCATTTGAATAATTACTATGTAATAATTGATTAAAATATTAAAAATTCAATAACAAAAAAACCTATATTTCAAAATTCATCAATTTTTTTACTATAGCTAGATCATAATGATCATCATAATAATCATCATAATCATAATAAACATCTCCAGAAAAATTGGTCTTTGGTTTTTAAGGTGTTGCTGAGATATCTTGACTTAAAGGTAGCGTCACATGGTTTAATATCACTAATGGGCCTTTTTAATGGCAGCCAAACTGACACGAAATAGTATAACAAGCACAGGTGTAAGTAATAACATTTATTAAGGTTAGAAATATGCTACAAATTTAATGGAAGCTTCATTAATGTCATTGCAGACACATGTACTTGCCATACTATTGAAAAGACCCACATGGCTAGTAAATATGGCTAATAAATGCCCTGCATTAATCAGAGGTGAGTGAGGTGTGCAAATCAGTACAGCGTAAATGCGCACTTAGGGAATCATTCGACTTTACAGGCATCAAAGCTTATGTCATGGTTGCATATGATGATAATTGGTGTTGAAGGAACTTTTTTTGGAAACAGGGTTCTACTTCAACATAAAATTAAAAAATTCAAAGTGTCAGGTTTGACAAATAAAGTCATTTGTAAAAATACCATAAATGAGTGCAGATTAATTTGCCATGAATGAAAAAAATGAAAATTTGTATTTTAAGCCTACAAGAAGATCATTTTAATGGCTTCCCCTCCCTCTATTGGTTTAGCTAAACTTGCTTAGCAAGAAGATTTCAACTAAATAAAGACAATCTCAAAAAGGCATCCTACCTGACAATCAGAAGAGAGCCACTTAAAGGTTTGGATGGTAAGAGCTGCAACAGCAAACAAGGTACAGTTGAAGAAAGATGAAGTGAAACTCCTTATATATACCACTGGCAGACGATATGAGTAGAAAAAGAAAACTGACAAACTGAGGTAAGCCACATCATGAAAACAGCAGTAGCAGGAAGCTGATGGAGCCACAGGGCAGACTTGAAACCAGAATGAACTGCATTTCTCCAAATTTGATGTACAAGGAGCTGTTCACCTTCCTAAAGTCCAGGAGGGCCTTTGGCCTGTACCAGTGTGGGTTCAAACAATACTCTGGCACTTTCACATCCCTTTCCAAGGTACCAGACACCCTCCTACATCCTGCTGTTGGGCTTCTGCCTCTGAATCCCAAAGACATGCAGCCTTAAGTCTGGATGTTATTCAGGAAGATACAACATAAGCTCTTATTGCTACAACCTGCCAGAATAGCTGACTCTCACCTTCAGTCTAGACTTCCTTTGATTAATGGATAGTGACCTATTTTAGGGACTTACCCTTCATTAGTTCATTAACTAGATAGCGGTTATATCTAACAAGATTCATGAACAAGATGCAGGTTAGAACTAACAGGCAAAAAAGTCTGATGAATAAGGCCTGATTTTCCTGATGCTATATAGAATTAATCTACCTGCTGATGTCTGTGATTCAAACTGACTCTTTATATGAGGCTTGCTGCAAAAACCTTTTCAGTATGTCCTGTACCTAAAGGTGCTGAGGATGCATCTTGTTCACAGAGCAGTTCGTGAGTGTCTTTCTTGAGTATCCTTCACTTATCAAAAATTTCTCTGCCTCAGATTTTAAATGCTAGCTTTAAACATTAAACATTTAGGAACCTTTCTAATTATTGTAACATTTCAAAAAGTCAAGCGCTTAAAATTAAGAAGACAAAGTCTCAATAGGGTGGTCAGATATTTGGGTTCCAGTGTATGAGTAAGAATGAGTCAGCATCTCAACTTTCCAAAAAAAGTTCACGTGTGAATTTCTTTGCATGTGACAGCTCTGAGAGGTGTCTGCAGGACAGATGTCTTTGCAATGAGCTCATATGCTCTTGACCATGTCTCAGCTGGGGTGTGGGTGATGGGGGCCTCTTATCGTCATCATTTGCACCTCTCGTCTTGGCCGGCTTCCACACAACACACCAGGCTTCATCATGCTCACCATCACATGTCTACTTATTTTGCGTTACAGTGTTAGCTGTGTGTTCATGTGTGTGAAATAAACTCCATCAAGGCGGGAAATGTCACTTAAATACTTTACTCTCATTTATTAAAAGAAAATAAAAGATATACTTCAGGCCTAGCACTACACACAAAGCTGCTGCATTCGTAAGTTCACACTGGCTCCAGCTCCTCTCTCTCCACTCTCATGCTCCATCCTAAATCCATTAGAATATTGAGTGTATAATAACAGAATCAGAGAGAATTAGCTGCACCAAGTTTATTTCCAAGCAAAGGTCTAAATATGTCTGATGACCTAAATACAGACTACAAATTTCCTACCTTAAACCAAAATATGGACAAGACATTATCATATAACTAAACAAAGAGAAAATAAAGACATTTCTCTTCCATGAACATTTGTCTACTGTCGTGTGGGCAAGAAGACGGACACTGACGCGGATCTGCTGCAAGTATTGCCGTTTATTAAGTATCTCCACAGAGATGTCGGAGGTAACCAGGGGCTGGACCAAGAACCGTAGTAGGTCCTCCAGGCGGGGGGTCGGGCGATCGGCGTCGGTACAGAAACGGGCAGAAGCGTAAAGCAAGGTCGGGTTTCCAGGCAGGGGTCGGGCGATCGGCGTCGGTACAGAAGAGGGCAGAAGCGTAGAGCAAGGTCGGGCGATCGGCGTCGGTACAGAAGGGGGCAGAAGCGTAGAGCAAGGTCGGGTTTCCAGGCAGGGGTCGGGCGATCGGCGTCGGTACAGAAGGGGGCGGGCAGAAACTCGGAATCTAGGAGACGTAGCAGAGGTCAAGACACCGATAATTATACACAGGAGAAAACGCTCAAACTCTGGGCACACCATGAAGATCTTGCACCTATCGGAGAACCAGTTGCCTGATATAGAGTGCCGAAACCGGGGAAAACAAGGAACAGCTGGGAGAGGAGTTTCCGAGACGGGAGCAACCGGTAAAGCTAGAAAAACTGGACGACAGGGCGCGGAACCTCGGGGAAGCCCTATCGATCGGAATCCCCGGAGGGGCGTGGCTAAGATGGCGATGGGGATTCCCTTTCTGATTACTGATTTTTTTTTCTCTCCCCCTGTAAAGCAACCTTGGGATTGTGAAAGGCGCTATATAAATGTAATCTATTATTATTATACTGGCTTGAAAAAGAATCATTATTGACTTCAAGAATTATTGTAATCATTATTATTATTGTTATTAATAATAATAATTCATTTTCTTCTTTTTCTTCTTCTTCTTATTATTATAAACAACTTAAAGGAATGTCCACAGAAAGCAGAAACAAGAACAATTAAAAACACAGTTCAGGGTGCTGAGTCTTCTCCAATAAACCTGGAAGTCCTTGAAATGACTTGGCAGGTATGTCTTCTGATGAGGAACATTCAGTGAGGACTGAGAAGCAGTTGACATATCCGTGGCCTCCATGGCCTCCAATGACACGTCATTTGCATGATGAAGCAGATTAGATGCAACATTAGGCTCTGGGTCCAATACAGGAGCATGTTGAGGCATCCTGGGATGTAATGGCCACGTCTGACAGGGGGTGGTTGAATGCTGTTAATAGGTGAATGGTCTGGGCGTGTATCTGGTGTAGCTATGGGTGGAAAATTTTGTGTTATGTTAATGTCTGTCAGTGAGTGTGATATAAGCAACTGAGGTTTCTGGGGAAAGGGCACAGGCCACAAAGGGCAATGTGGCTCTGAATCAGCAGGCTGACTCAGTGATGTGGATTTACTGAGCGGGACATTAAACAAAACTGAGTTAGGGTTGACATGATAAGGCTTGATATGGTTGTAATTCAAGATTTTAGGCTTCCTGTCAGGCCTGGATATATAACAAATTTGGAATTTAACAGGAGGAAGTCAATCACTGATTGGTATGGCATGTAATACCCCATAGGGCCCAGTCCAGTGGGATGTGAGCTTATTGTGGTGATATACTGGAAGTCAAGGGACAGGGATGGACGAGCGCTGACCTGATAATGTCACGTAAGTGCCACAGGGGGATCTTTAACTCTTTTCCAACCAAGTGAATAAAGCCGTCAGATCTGGATCGTTCTCTGAGCTCTACAGCTTTCTGAGCTCAACAGCCCAGTGTGCTCATTTACCTGAGGGATCATGACCTAAAGAAAGCTTTAGTGCAGACCTCGCTTAGGTCTTTGCAGTCCACAGAAGAAGGTGGCCCACACAGATGGCAGTACAAGCACGGACGCCCTTTCTTCTCTCCTGGCTCCTTTACTTGAGGAGATGAAAAACTTTGTTTTCGAACAAGTGAACTCACTAAGTGGTGTACTCCAGGAACAACATTCAGAGCCTATTTGAACATACTGAGGGTTGACTTTAAGTCGATCCAACAAATGGCTTCAGTAAAGTCTGCAACCGATCAGCACTCCAGAGAGCTGGCTGACTTCAATAAAGGACTCCTTTCTGTAGATGACAAAATAACTGAGATTGAAGACAGAAGCCATCGCCTTAACCTGAAGTTAATTGGTATAAATCTTGGCCATGAAAGGAGTGATATGAGGTTGTTTTCTAGCCAGCTCTGGCCTGCTATTCTCTCGTGTCTCTCTGGGTGGAGTGGTGGATCTGAGGTTCGGGATCTGTGCCAGCAATTGGAAGGCTGATGGTTCAAATCCTGTGAATGCCCAGAGTGATTCTACTCTGTTGGGCTCTTGAACAAGACCCTTAACCTGTAATAGTTTTATCCTGGGTATGATGTTAATCTACATTCAGCCTTGCAAGCAGGTCCTACAACTTAAAGGGAAATTTGGGGGTTAGTGGCAGGATTGGCACTCCAGCCACCAGGGAAAAAAAAAACTCACACTGTTACATTGGACTAGTGTGGTGCTGAGGTATCACCTGCTGCATGGCTGCACTCAGGATCTCATCCCTGAGGTGCTTTGTTGGGTGTGGCCACGCAGTGTAATTCCAGGAAGTTTTTCATTTCCGCCTTGGTGTCCCCTTTTTTAGTTTCAATCATGGCTAAAAATAGCTTCTTGGAATGTTAGAGCCCTAAAAAGTTCCAGTATGTCTGATTTTCTATAAAGGCAGTGTGCTGACCTTCCCTTCTTAGTAGAGACCCATTTACTATGGCGGGATGCATTGCGGGCGGCCACCAGGTTCTACAGGGTTCTTTCCTCATCATCGGCTTCCTCTCAGAGATATGGGGTGGTCATCCTTGTCAGGCGGACCCTTCAAATTTGTATTCTCGATCGGGAAGGGATGCTGAGGGCAGGTTCTGTTATATTCTTTCTGACCCGGGGGGTAGGAAGGTCTGTTTTGTTGCTGCTTATGATCTCACTCCTCCACATGGCTTATTCTTCCTGGACCTGTCTAAGCATATTCTTAAATTCCAGGAACTTGAGCTTGTTATTGGAACCGATGCCAGTGCTGTCTACAACCCTGTCCTGGATAAATCTCCCTCCCTTGATAGCCGGGCGCCCCCCTACACAGTCCTGCATAGATGTACATCTTTGTTTCTCTCTTGCACCTGCTATTTCTAAAGCTTCTCTGCTTTGCTCTTCTTCATCAGATCTCAAGTGTGCTTTCCTCCAGTTAAATGTACCCTCTCTACCTCCTCGTGTCAGACTTCGGGTTGACAAGGAAGACAGGACCCAGGGTGCATGAGACTTCTGGTTTATTGTCAAGACTAAAACAGACAAAACCAGGACGAGGAGAGGAGATCGTAGTCAGGGACAGAGCTGAGAGTTCGGTAGCTGGGGAGTCAGTCCTACGAAGTCACACCACATGGGGAGACGGGAAGGACGGGAGGCAGGAACGAGCGGGAGCCAGGGAGATGGAGGATCCAGGACAGGCGGGCAGGGATGACGGGGCAGGCAGGGTAGGCAGGAAGGCAGAGAGAGAAAAGAGACAAAACATTGCTCAGCAATGCTCATTAGAATAATGGCAATAATACTTCGCATAGCTCTGTCGGGCTCGACTGCTTTTAAACTGTGGGGAAGGAACCTCTGAATTGTCCACAGCTGTGTTCCGTCTAGGGGGGCGTGGTTACCTGTCTGGCCGTGACACCTCAGGCCTTGCGATGGAAGTTCAATATTTCTCTGCTTTAAAACCTCATATTCATAGCTTATTTGACTCCTAAACTTGAAGAATTTATTTCTATCAATGCGGGATCAACTGACAACCCAGCTTACTGGTACCTGGCTGCTAAGGGCGTCCTTTGTGATGCCACGGTTGCTTTCATGGGGAATCCCTGAAATGTCAGCACTCCAATTCCACGAGGGGGTGTGAGGCTAGAGTGACAGCACTGACAGTTCAGCTCATCCAAAGTCAATGGCACTGATCCCCACCCAGCTCTACACCTCACACTATAGGTCAAACTGGGAGTGAGCAGTTAGCTAGAGCTAGAACTAGAGTCCTTATAGGCTAGACTAAACAAGTGTGTTTTTAGTCTAGACTTGAATATAGACAGTGAGCCTGAATCCTGCACATCCATTGGAAGACTATTCCACAGCTGAGGAGCTCTATAAGAGAAAGCTCTGCAGCCTACCGTAGTTCTTTCTACTCTAGGTACTAACAGATATCGTGCTCCTTGAGAGCAAAGAAAGGAGGGTTGTATAAGGCCAGCAGATTACTAAGGTGTTCTGCTGCAAGGCCATTCAGTGTTTTAGAAGTTAATAGCAGTATTTTGTAGTCAATCCGATACTTAACTGGAAGCCAATGAAGGGAGCAAAGAACAGGGATAATATCAATTTTTTTATTGTTCGTAAGACCTCTTGTACTAGCTGAAGTTTATGTAAGGATTCACATGGGCAAGCAGAAAGGAGGGCACTACAGTAGTCCAGTCGAAGTTATAAAGGCATGTATTATCTATAACTATGTTATAGATACAGAGATTGATATATACATGTATATGTGTAGGATCACATGTGTGTATGCTGCATATATATATGG
>JAODKC010000002.1:18057257-18074495 GCA_026777985.1 Mormyrops attenuatus
CAAACCAGCATTACCAGACAGGCTCTCAGATGGAACCCCCAAGGCAAGCGGAAGAGAGGCCGTCCAAGAAACACCTGCCGACGTGACCTCGAGGCAGACATCACAAGGATGGGTTACACCTGGAGTCAACTAGAAAGAATGGCCCAGGATAGAAACCTCTGGAGATCTACCTTTGGTGGCCCATACCCCGAAAGGGGTGGAGGGCATAAGTAAGTAAGTAAGTATGGTATACAGTCAGACCATAACCTGCTGTGAAATGCAAGGTGGTCAACTGTGCCATAATAAACAGGGACAGCAGAAGCACATTAAAAGTGCCCATATGACAAACATAAATAAGAAAAGTTATGCTGCAAACAATATAGACCAGAGATGAGCAGCACAGATAAAGTGTGAAGTGCATAAATAAGGAGAGAACATAAATTAAAAGTGTTAATTACAGACAGTCTTTTACTTATGAATGGCCATTCGTAACTTGAAATGTTTGTAAGTCGTTATTCAACATCATTTTAAGGGTAATCGCAAATACAAAGAACTAGGATGCCGGAGGTATGCACGCTATGCCGCTGCGGGGCGGGAGTAGCGGCCAGAAGTTGTACTAAGCAGAACTGATTGCAGAAAAAAAAAATGATTTTGCGTACAGGAAATGAGAGCCCATCGAACACAATTTGGACTTCCTCTTCGTTCGTATATCTGAAAGTTCGTAAGTTGAAAGTTCATAAGTAGAGGAGTGTCGGTAATTGTTAAGCAGTCTGATGACCTGAGGATGGAAGCTCCTTCTCAGCCTCGCAGTTCTCACTGAGAGAGAGCAGAAGCGCTTTCCAGACCTCAGCCTGGTAAGGAGGTAGCTGTTTGGGTAGTTTGTGTCCCTGCAGATTTTGGCAGCTCTGCTCCTGCATCTTCAAAGGTAAATGTCCTGCAGGGGAGGCAGATCAGTCTTACAGATGCATTCAGCCAAATGTACCACCCACTGCAAAGCTTTACGGTCCAGTGCAGAGCCGTTACCAAACCAGGCTGAGATTCCCCAGGTGAGATGCTCTCTAATGCTCCTGAGCGGAAGGCTCTGAAAATGGCTGGAGAGACCTCGAACTTCCTCAGCTGCCTGAGATGGCACAGCCAATGCCTGGCTTTAGATATCTGATTATGTATGTGATTCAACTGAGGTCATGAGAGATTCCAACTCCCAGATATCTAAAAGTATTCTCCCTCTTAACTGGAACTTATACAATATCATACTTATATAATATCAAGCCCTTTGATATTGAGAAGGTCATATGCACCAGACTGCTTATGCCTAAAGTCCACCACTATCTCCATAGTTTTACAGGGGTTTGGTGAGAGACACCACCTCCTTAGTATTACCGGTGTCCATCTCATCCATGTAGGCCGTCTCTGACTTATTTGAGATCAGGCCAATTTGATTATGTGTTTGGCCACACAGTCATGCACAGACATTACGTGAGTGATAAATAAAAATCAGTGTACCAAATAAAAAAGGAGAAGGCTATAGTCTAGGTCACATCTAAGCTGTGTTGTTACAAAGCCTTGCCAAGTCACATTAACCTGTTGCCCCAAAACTAACATGACACTTTATTGCCCTTGTGTGTATGTGCCAGTCAAGGCTCCCAGCCAGTAAGACCTCTGGCACAATATTAAAGCTGCGGTCTAATATAGGTACGGTGGGGATATAAACAATTTAGTTTGACTTCAACATTCTGCACCGCTGTGGAACACATGCTTCCCTGTGGTTAAGTGGGCACTGCTGTAGATGGGACCTTCTGGATGTTCTTAGCCTGCTGCGTGTTGAGATGAAGGTGACCTTGCACATCCTACGTTCCTCACGTTTGTGTCATTGTGGGACTAACTGGTTAGCTAAATCTTATACTTAATGAGGGTTACGGAAGTTTCATATGCTACTTTAAGATATAGAAAACTTGGTGTGGATTAAATCTGTGCTTAGCTATTTGGATTGGAGATCATGGAAACACAGGCTCAGGCAGATTTCGGCGATTCCAGGCACTGACAGGGCCAGGCAACAGTGAAGGCGCTTCAGCCCATCACCAGGAGACCGCCTAGGCCCTCTCAACACTTGAGACCTACAGGGCAGGCCCACCACCGTGTACCCAGGTCTCCTTTACAGTGATCATTATCTCCATTAGGGTGACCACTCGCCCGGATTTCATTCAGACAGTCCACTTTTCCAGCCCTCTGTCCAGATTGCTTTTGGGTGTCCTCCTTTTTGCCCCACTGTGCTTGCAATTATATTTTTATGCTGTAATCTCAAGGTAATAATTATCTCAATCGATATTGATACCACTCTAGGCTTCCATAGTATGTGTGTGTGTCCCCCGCTGAACAATTTTCATGGGTGTTCCCGTTTTTGAGCCTTAGTCTTTTTTAGTCATGCTAGTCTCTGAGCTATTAGTTAGGTTCTCCCCAAACGAGCTTGATGGGCCGAATGTCCTCCTCTCGTTTGTAAATTTCTTATGTTCTTATGTTCTAGTCATCACCCTTATCTCCATGCCTCTGTCTTGATCATCATTCAGACCACGTAAACCTCCCATTGAGTCATCCAGCATCCAGGAACCTAGTTGCCTTTACACATCAGTGACATCCCAATGTCCCAGATAGCCAGACATTTGGAAGAAAAGGGTCATGTGTCAATATCCATTCCATAATCAAAGCTTCAGGCCAACCAAGAATGATGTCTTTAAAAAAAACTTATTTCTATACTCCATTAATTGACATGCCAATTCCTTTTCAGGATCTTCGAGCACCAATTAGCAAACACCATGAATCAGAATTTCCATTTCACACATTCCTGATTTTCCTCATTATAGCTCAGAAAGTAAAGTGCGTCACTATAACATGCATAATTAGTTTAACAAATGCAATCAATACACATAATAGGCAGACTCACAATTCTAAGGGTTTTTTAAAGATGGGTACAGACAGCATGATGGTCTCAGCTCCTATCTGATACTTTTGATTCATCCATTTCCTGGATGAGCACTCGTTAACTACAATCTCCATAGTACCCATCCATTTCCCACAATTCCATAGTCATCTGGGCAAACCAATTCATCTCATCGAATCTTTTTGGACTACAGAAGAAAATTCATGGAAACATGGGAAGAATATAGGGCCTAGAGTGGGACTCAAATCTTAATCCTGAAGGTGTGAGGCCACCATGCTGTTCATAGTGCAATGAGCAGCTTGTACAGGTCAGGTTTCCCACAAAGATAGTAGTTCCACTGGTGATCTTTGCATAAATAAAGCAGATAGGCAGATGAGCCAAGAAAGGTGGAGGCTGTTCATCTCGCTATGCCAGTTCCACAGTTGGAAGGGAGGGGTTCTGCGCTGTCATGGGGTGAGAATGCCAAATACACTGAGGCAGCGGGATGACGACTGGCAGAACCACGGCACTCCTGAGCCTGTGTGCCACCCCCGCAGTTCGGACCCGGGTAGTGAATGACTTCAGTGACATAGAGCACTGCAAAGAATTGCTGTACATGGGCACACCTCCGTTTGGCTGTCTGGACCACACAATGAGGAAAATCTGCCAGGTCTACAAGAACAAGGCCCGCTACATCAACCTGTACGACCCCTAAAAACACATACCGGTCTATTCTACCTACACCTTCAAAAAGACAATCCAGATTACCCCTGGATGTATGAGCACCAGGTGAGTATATTCTACAAGTCGCTTCTGATAGACCAACAGGACTCCTGTACATTGGTCAATACAGTACAATTTTCCCTAATAGCGGTCAATGAAAAGCAATTAAAATAATCAAACAAAACTAAAACTATTTATCTACGTCAGCGTGTAAAAATATAGCTCGAAAGTATGTGTTTATACTAACAACATGCCAATGAAAAGTATAGACCAACAGGGTTAATAAATGTTTATCTACCATAAAAATATAATTAATTCATTAACCCATCCATTTTCTGTAACCGCTTATCCAACGCAGGGTCGCAGTATGAATACAAATTTAAACAAACACACACTTTATGTTAATGCAACAGCAATAGGTTGTCAAATGTATCCTTATCTGGAATCAAACTGAGCATATCTAGTACTATCTGATTCATATGGGATGTCTCCATCACCTGCTCTCACATGTCACATTCCCCCACCACTGTCCATCCTCCCTACCTCAGCTGGCCTGGTGGGGGGGGGCTCAATATGGAGCCTTTCCCCATATCACATGTACATAAACTTCAAAGATATGCAGGCAGTGCTGAGGACTTTGTGAACACAGACAAGTATGGGCGGGGCCACCCTTTACCTAGATGAGCACCAGGATGATCAATCGGAAAAAGCTGCCACCTACACCAGTCAAGAACTACTGCAAGGGAAAGGCCTATGTGGTAACCAGCGTCACCACCTCCAGCAACATGGTCCGGCGTGACAACATGGACCGCGTTGCCATCCCCGAGTTTATCAGTTCGGTTTACTGCTGTACAGCCTATGACCAGAACATGCCAAACTTCATATGTTACAAACTCCAGACCTACTGCACTTATATACTCAATGATCCCGTTAACACCAAGGTGACAGATCTGCCCCTCAAAAACTTGGAGAAGTTTCTTAAGAAAAGGATGAATTTGGACAGAAACTTCCAGATCTGTTACTTCTCCTGAGTATGTCCTCATCCCCGCAACGCCCACACCTAGTGCAGTGTTCTGGCTTGTTTTTATACTTTCATTCCATGCATCTAATGTCTCAGTGTGGAATTTGTTTATTTATCTGCCCCCCTGAATCCTGCAAAATCATTGTCATTTTAAAAAGCTGGTGAGGACTCGGGTGGATACCAAACAAGAATCCATGTTTTCTGGAAATAAAAAATACTAAAATAAACGAATTAATGATTAATGTCTCTTTTTTCTTTTCCATTTTAGTAATTCTGTCGTGCATCTTTCCTGACTGTTTGAAATTATGCCCCAGGGGTTTGTCAGCAGCTGTAAACTTCATCTCAGGGGCCTTCATGTTGTGGTTAACAATTTATTATCTTGCCAAAATTTTATTAGGAAATACACAAATACCAGCTACCAACTAATAAAAAACAGTGCTGAGCCCAGGGTCACCTGAGGGGAAACTCCCCAAGTATTATTTCTTTATTATATAGTCAGGTTTGAAGGTTAACATTTTCAATACACACGGTCGCAATGATGATCATATATAGACTTATTGTCACACCGCATTCCTGCCCCCTCGTTCTCTCCCTTGCTTGTTTTGGTCTTACCGCCTCGTGTGGATCACCCCAGCTGCCACCCTTTAGCTCCCTCGTTAATAGTGTATAAGAGTGCTTCCCAGTCCAGTGCTGCCCAGTCCGGTCATTGATGTCACCTCAGTGCTTTTCACTGCTGTTAGTCCTGTTCAGTTTCCTTAATAAACCCCTAATCGTTTACCCTGACGCCTGCTCCTGCCTCCGTCATGCTTGGAAAGTTATTTTCAAGCTCTAAAATACTGTTTTATCTCTACTGTGAATGATTTACATTTACATTTATTATTTAGCACATAGTTTTGTGCAGAGCAATGTACAAGTGAGGCGAATAGCACATTACATACATGTTGGCTTCCAACAAAGCAAGTACCTAACAAGACTACTCAATGGCCAAAAGTGCAACATAGACAGATAGAGTCAAAGTAAAAAGTATGTGAACCCCTTGGGGTTTTCTATATTCATGACTAAATCCCATATAAAACATAGTTGTATCTTCATGTAAGTCACAATAATATATAAACATAGTGTCCTGTAACTACAGATACACAGCTTTTCAGAGAATATTTGACCATAGTGTACAAATCATTCAAATTTTGAAACTGAAGGCTGGAAAAAGTAAGTGAACCTCAAGCCAATGACCTTTTTTAAAAGCTCATTGCGGTCAGGATTTAGCACACCTGGAGTCCATTTAATGAAACGAGTTCAGGGGTGTGGCCTAGAATGACTTTGGTTGATAAAAACCACTGAAAAGGTTGAGTTTGGGCTTTTGACAAGAAGCAGATCCAGATGGGAATCAAGCCTCGCACAAAAGAACTGTCTGAAGACCTACGATCAAAAATTGTTACGTTACATAAGGCTGGAAAGGGTTACAAAGTCATCTCAACGATTTTACATATTCATCACTCTACTGTTAGGCAAGTTGTCTATAAACGGAGACAATTTGGTACCGTGGCTACTCTGCCTAGAAGTGGGCGCCCTACTAAGATGACACCAAGAACACAAAGCAAAGTCATCTTTGAGGTAAAGAAGAATCCTAGATTGACAGCAAAAGACTTGAAGAAGTCATTAGAACTGTCTAACATCTCTGTTCATGAATCAACAATCAAAACACTGAACAAGAAAGGAGTCCCTGGCAGAGCACCAGGAAGGAAGCCACTGCTGTCAAAAAAGAACATTGGACACTCCACAACGATACTGGGAAAATGTTTTGTGGAGTGATGAAACTAAAATTGAAGTATTTGGGAGGAACAAGCAGAACATCATTTGGCGTAAAAAGGGCACTGCATATCAACATAAAAACACCATCCCTACAGTAAAGTATGGCGGAGGGAACATCATGATTTGGGCCTGCTTTGGTGCATCAGGGCCTGGACAGCTCGCCATCACTGAGGGGAAAATGAATTCCCAAATTTATCAGCAAACTCTTCAGGATAATGTGAGATTGTCTGTCCGTCAACTGAAGCTCAGAAGAGGCTGGGCGATGCAACGGGGCAATGACACCAAACATCGCAGCAAATCCACAGCACAATGGTTTCAGAAGAACAAAATCCGCCTATTGGAGTGGCCCAGTCAGAGCCCCGATCTCAATCCTATTGAGATGCTGTGGAATGACTTGAAGAGAGCAATACACAGAAGACAACCAAAGAATATAGAAGAGTTAAGGCAGTTCTGCATGGAAGAATGGGCTAAAATTCCCCCCACACGATGTGCAGGACTGATCTGCAGTTACAGGAAGCGCCTGGTTGAGGCCATTGCTGCCAAACGAGGGTCAACCAGTTACTAAACTTAAGGGTTCACTTCCTTTTTCCACTACCACTGTGAATGCTGAATACGTTTGCATAATAAAGACATGAAAGAGTAGAACTTTTTCTCTGTTATTGGCTTAAGCTCATTGTGTATATCAGTACCTGTGACTTCAATGAAGATCAGATTAATTTTTATGACTAATTCATGCAGAAAACCACAAAATTCCAAGGGGTTCACATACGTTTTACTTTGACTGTAGATCTTCATTGTCACTATTACAAAAACAGTGAAAATCGGTTTAGCAGCTCTCTGTTTAGCAGCATAAGTTAACGTGATAAGAAAAAAGAACACACAAAAAGAGACAGCCGTCCTCTTACGGTATGAGTGTCTGAGTACAATGTATACGATATGTCAGTCCGAGGTACTGTGTGCTTAATGGCCTGTCCTAAGCATAGAATTGCATAGAAGACAGTCATCCGGGGGGGGGATGGGCAGATTTGACTGCCTGTGGGTAAAAGCATTCCTAAAAGCACTAAGAACAATCAGCTCAGCATGATAGAATCAAGCCGTCATTTACTAAAAAGAGGTATACAGGGATTCAGAGTATGAATGTGAGGAACTGTGCAGGTAAAATGGGAAACTGGAATCTGGAAATGGGAAACTTCAGTATGACATTGAGGAACTGCGCAGGCATTCAGTATGACGGTGAGGAACAGTGCAGACATTCAGTATAACAGTGAGGAACTGCGCAGGCATTCAGTATGACAGTGAGGAACAGTGCAGACATTCAGTATAACAGTGAGGAACTGCCCAGGCATTCAGTATGACAGTGAGGAACTGCACAGGCATTCAGTATGACATTGAGGAACTGCACAGGCATTCAGTATGACAGTGAGGAACTGTGCAGACATTCAGTATGACATTGAGGAACAGTGCAGACATTCAGTATAACAGTGAGGAACTGCGCAGGCATTCAGTATGACAGTGAGGAACTGCCCAGGCATTCAGTATGACAGTGAGGAACTGCACAGGCATTCAGTATGACATTGAGGAACTGCACAGGCATTCAGTATGACATTGAGGAACTGCACAGGCATTCAGTATGACATTGAGGAACTGCGCAGGCAATGTGCCTAATTTGCATTAACATTTTTTCACTCAGCAGGTGCTCTTAAGATAAGCTGTACATAAGGCTGAAACTACTGACAGCATAATGCCAAGTTAGACCCCCCCTATAGCTGACGTCAGCAGACACAAAATACAATGAGTACAGCAGCAGGATCTGGTTTAGGTAAAGCCAGATGAGATGAGTATTCAACCACATATGCTGATATGTATCTCTCTGCACAAGGACAGGACTTTCACAGTGTCCACTTAACGCAAAGCTTGTACAGTGTGAAGTGCAGTGAGCAAAGCCGGGCCCAGGTGGGGGATGTTCCGGAGGAATCAGGGCGAAGCACTATCAGTAACACAAATCTGGATGTTAACTGGTTGCCTCTTCAATGCAAAGGAACCACCTGGATCAGCCACATGTGAAATGCAGCCTTATAGCTCACGCTGGAAAGCTGGCTAACAGGACACCACAGAGGTCAATAGCAGAGCTCCGGAAGGGAGCTGCCCCAAGCGGCCGCCAAGGAGCCGACAGCCCCTACCGAGGTGGCAGAGCCAGCCCCAACCAAGGCCTCCGGCATCATGGGCCAACACAGGAACATCTAAGGGTATTCTGAGATGACAGGCTGACAATGGCAGGGGCAGTGCTATAATCTCAAGCCATCTATTGCTTAGCCCCAGCTCGCAGACTGGGAGAATGGATTTTAAAACATCTGAGTTAAAAGAATCATTCGGGGCTTCAGCCCCAAATGCTCCAGCCTAACCACACCACTGGACTTTGCCAAGATCCACAGAACCCCAGCATAGGGGGGCATGGCACCTTTGGCGTGGCTGTTCCTCAATGCCTGGTGAGAATCAGCAGGTACAGAAGAACAAAGCTCCCACGCAGGCCGTCAACCATCATAACTAAAGCCCTCAGACTCGTCTGATGCCAGTGAAAACCGCCTTGTGCCCAGTCATACTAAGGCTGTAATAAGGAGAGCCTGCCAAGGTAGAGTTAGCATAAAGGTATGCTAACTTTCCTTAATAAAGATCCAGACTGCAAGAGAAGGCTGACACTTTGCCAGTAAGAAAATTATTAGCTCATAGGTCCCTCTCTAAGAAGGGAGCTTGTTGCCCCTGCTCCATAATCACCCAGTGGGTTTGTCTGGGTAATTTCTGGGTGGGATTTCAATGAGAGTTAGTCCATTGAGTGCTGACATTTATTTTAGCTCAGGCACCCATTGAAAAAGGAGCTGAAAAGTGAACCACAGTTTTCAGAAACTGATGTGTCACATCGTAGTAAACTGCAGTGCTGAAATGGGGATGAAAAGAAGGGAAACAACTACGGTAACATTTTACTTAAAGCTGTCATCTATAATGGATTATAGATACTTTCATAATGCATTGTAATGGTCGGTATAAGAATTAATAAAGCATTACAGCATCTTCCATTGACAGTCACAATGCATAGAGCTGAGTATAATACTTCATAAGCGCCAATGAACTTCTCATCTATAATACATTATGGATACCTTCATAATCATTATAATGGCCAGTATAAGAATTACAGATGCTTTATTCTGCACTGTGAAGGTATCTACAGTGCATTATACAAGACAGCTTCATAAGGCATAAATAATGCAAGATAAATATGGCTATAATGTGTTATGTTTTTTTAGAATAGGCATGTTTATAATGCTTTATGAATGGATTATAATGTTATGAAGGTGTAATCTATGTAAGAACCATAGATTCTTACAGGCAGTGTATGGCTCAGGAAATATGTATCTAAATGAGAAAACACACGTCCCTAGCCAACAGCGTTGAGAGCATGATGTGATCTTATCTAAGAAAGGTCAAGATGTCATTCTCTGAATTCACTCTGATACTCAAACATTATTTTATATTTTTTTTATTATTAACTCCATACCATGGCAACCCAAGAGCGTATTCCAGGCAGCACAGGGGACACCCTGGATGAGATACCCATCCATCACAATGCACACACACTCACTCATATACCACAGGCAATTTAGAACTGCAAATTCACCTAGACTACTTGTCTTTGGACTTTAGCACAAGACCAGAACACCCATACAATACCCAACAGAAGCAGAAGATAACAAACTCACAAAGAGCAGGGATGGGAGTTGAACCCCCAGCCCTGGAAAGTTAGGGCAACAGTACCACCATGTCACTGCTTTATTAATATATAACTTTATTATATTTGATCATAATCCAGCTAGTCATAGACTAAATGCTGACATGCTGGTTCCTACCAGCTATTCCCTAAAAGCATCCCCCTATTCCCTCTGTCAATTCCTTCCTCCACCCATCCACTGTCATTGCAGTAAAACACGGCAGGGGATGTCAGTAGTCTTCTGGGAGTACAGTGCCACCTGCTGGCAGTTATTTCCTAGCCGTCTGCGGCAGACAGAGATTGTAGAAGGAGCAGTGATCCAGGGAGCCCACATTCCTCCAGGAGACCCACCCCAAATGCTGCACTGCTGCCCTCTCCAGTTTGGGGCCATAATAGTGTGGGTCCAGCACCAGCATATGAATTTCTTGGGCCCCTGTACACACACCCAGGATGCCCTTGGATGAATTGTCTCGATCCCCACCCATCATGACTGGTGAACCGTGGGTCTCAAAGTGGTGGTGGAGCTCCTCAAAGTGTTGGTGGAGCTCCGACCCCCCACCTGGCACATGCAGGATGCGGCAGGGCACATCATAGAGGTGGTCCAGAACCAGGGCAGCCTCAAAAGTTCCAATCCACTCGCGGGATCCTATAAATGAAGGAGGCTTGTCCCCCATGGTGACCAAAGCTTGCTGAATTTCAGGCAGGCTGGGTATGAGTTTCTGATAACTTCGTTGTGATCCATTTACACACAGCCAGGAGGAAAGAGTCTGCAAGGTGCGGTAGCCACAGCCCCAGCCCCTATCATCTTGACCGTCACAACCATAGTGAAAATACAGACACTCCCCAGACACTAGGGAGCGTCTGACAATTGTCGTCTCAGGGTCCGGGAGTCCCAAATGTACATTTCTCAGGAAAGCCAAATCCCAGCTGCCATTCCTTACTGTCATATTCGGTCTGTCCGATCCTTTGATACTTTCTCCTCAGTCTATCTGTGATCTGTAGTTTAGGCTTAATCAGTCATCGATTCCTCTTTCTACGGTTTCTTTTTTTTCTCCTCAAATAAGCCTGTATTCACACGTAACAATGTTGCGTGCAATGCTTGAGTTAATATCTTCTCTCCGTCTTTAGCAGGTACATTCTCGTTTTGACATATCCGAGTTCGTTTTGTGGCATAATATATTTTGGCTGGTGAAGTAAAGTCACACAACAGGCAAAAACAGCTTCACGACATACCTTTGGGAACTCAGTAGATCGATTTACTAGAAACACGCAGTCGTCTTACAAGCATGATATTAAATGATTAAATAGGTTTCTAAATGAATAACTTGCTACCTTTTGAGATAACAGACAGCCTGTTAGCGGAGTGTCCGTCCCTATATAAATTCCCCTAAGAAACCAAACCCACCAAAAACACATAAATGGTTCCCACTGCATTTGAATTAATTAGTTAGTTAATGCAATAGAGCACATGTGAGTAAGTGGTGCGAGACTGGAAAGTGACCAGATTAACCAGTGTAGACCCACAGATCATACTGCATTACCTGGGATCACATTTATGTGCTTATTAATCCCATTACAACACACAACTACAGAACACTTATGCTATAGAAAGAGCCTAATAAACGTTGACAGATGTGTATCTGTACTCCAGCTGCCAACACAGCATCACATCTTCACACAATAAAACCTGTAAAGCCACGGGAGTGAGAAGAGGATATGTGGTAAAATCTCACAATCTAAATAGCTTTCCTCTCAGGATATTTGCTCCAGTTTGCTACCCCCTAGCAGGAAGTCACAGCAGTTCTGGGCGCTTTGCCTGGTAACCACTGTCCTGGGCTCAGAGTAAACAGCCTCATTGTATTCCTTCTTGCCTTTGTTATGAGGACAAACAAGCTGGGTTTACTGTGGGTGAGCACCCTGCCCATCACATGGAGTGCTTACCCATAAAGATGTGAAGCTGTGAGTCTGGCTTCTGCACTCTCTTCCTATGCATATAACAGAGGTGTCCAGCTCTTAAGAATCAAATTAGGCTAGACTGTATGAACTGAAATGTTTCAGCATGTGTGGGACTGGCAGATAAATATGTGGCCATTTCTTTCGCCACCACTCCACATCAAAATAATAAAAACAAAATGTGCATTATTTTGTTTTCCAAGCAGAACTCTAGTATAGATATGGTGTGGTGCACCTACCCCCAATATTATAACAGGCTCCTGATGACCACCCCAATCAAAATTTTCTATGATGCCACTAGAATGGGAGTAGGTAGCAGGTGAGGTGTAACACCCCCATCGGCACTGGGGTGTACTTCTCCTAGCCAGGGGTGTCGGAGCAGCATGGATACCCTGGCAGATTCAGGGGTACCAGCACTTCACAGGGGCCCTTGGATACACACTATTATACATAAAATTGAACGTTGGATCAAGGTGACATTTTATCAGGGGACCCAAAATTTCTAGGCATGCCCCTGACTACAATAATAAGTAGTTAGCATAACTGAAAAAATGATATTGTTGGGTTGTTGTAAGCTGGTGAATAAAATGTGTAAAATGAGATGCTGGACAGTTCCTTCCTTCTGCTGTACTAACGGAGGATACACAGCCCCGATTTTCCATAAATTCACATTAAAGGTATGCAGTTTTGTCATAACCACTAGGGGGCCCTATAGGGTTTAAATGTCGATGCGATTACCAGTGGGTCTATCACATCTGTGCAATATTAATTGCATTAAATACGATCAGTACAATACATATTCTGATACAATTTAATCTGGAATTTAAAGGTAAGTATAAATATATAGATGCTGGGAGTAAAGTAAAACATAAAAAGGTAAATTGCTTCCGATTAGTACGTCTGCTGCTCTGTTCGTCATTTCTGTGAGGTTCTTTCTAATCGGGGTGACTCGGGCAGCTCTGGAGAGATGCCATGGATCCCAGCCCGTATTTCCAGCTTCTGACATTTGTATGAGGCTCTTGGTGCACGCGCCGAGCGGTAAATAGTTGGCTTCCTTTTCCAGATTAAGTAGCAGCGGGATTTACCGCTGCTTCCTTGCATTTCGACCATTGCTTTAATTATTCTTAATTCCTTCCTCGGCCCTTTTCGCTGCATTTATTTACCGCACAGTTCCACTTCAAATATCGGGAAAGTGGTGTGCCAATTAACGCACGCCCCTGAACCGTACGACGCCTGTGGGAGGACCGATTTAAAAATGCACGATCGGGAGCTGTTTAAATATATGTATTTGATTCCCCCTAATTCCCACCATTTTGCCCAGCTTATCCACACGGCACGCTGAGTGATGATTACTGGCGCTGACATTAAGTCCCAGCTGGGTTTCCTCATCTACCAATGCTATAGGGCATTTCTCTTAGCAGGGTCTGAAATTACATTAAATTCCTCAGTGATGCTTTGCTTTGATCGCAGGGGCTGTTGTATTAAGAACCCTTACCCTAATTGCTTCTTCGTGGTAATGAAATGGCTCATTTAACAACTGTATTTATGAACATCTAAGTTGAACAATTTGCAAAACTGAAGTAACACACTCCATTCTTGCATTATAAATCTGGACAACAGATTAGGTATTTGTCAGTTGTGTGTTGTAACTCCCAAGACAGTTGGATTTTTCACATGCTGAGCATGAAAGACAGATGATGTCCAGAGGAAGTATTCCCATAGCTAAAGTGTTGGACTGAAGTGAAGAGAGGGACACGCTGGCCTTCAGTGATAGCAGCATGGATGGAAAGTCCAAAAATATGAGGGTGTACTTCCCTGGAATGAGAACAGAAGAAGGCGTAGTTATTGGATAAATGTAAGGTGGCAACAAGTTAAGAGGTTGAGGGAATGGTCACATATTACATTGTAACCTGCTTGGATTGGGAGAGTTGAATGAATTCCTGAAGTTTGAAGGATCCAGAAATAGGTTAACCTTGTTTTAATACCTTGTTTAAGTTCATGGCAATGTTTTCAAAGCCCGATCATCATTCATTGCAAAAATGCAAATTTATATGTGTGATTCATATTTTTGTACGTTTAATGCCATTTAAATTGTATTTCTCAGAGTAAAATTTATGCAATATATTAATATTCATATATTAAAAGATAAAGATCATTATATGCATTCCATGATGATGATGATGCTGATGATGAAGAGACAGGTGTTGGTAGCTTCCTCCACACGAAGCCAAGCAAACTTCACCTAAAAATAATTGCAATAAAGCATTGAATAGCTGAATTAGGCCTGTCTGGATGTCACTGTGAGAGCTGTGCACCTGTAAGCCGATGTTTGAGGCCAGGCTGGTGCTCAGAAAACTCACATTGCTGGATGCTGACACACACTAGATCTCAAACGAAAGATTTAATATGTTTATGTGTTAAAGATAATTTAATGATACAGATACATATCAATATACAGAGCAGGCTGCACAGTTTTCTGCAAATTATTCCTTAAATGAAAAAACATTTTAATGATGACATATAGTTCACTATGAATTGTTAATATGTAAAACAGTAAACAACTATTCATTTATATGAATATATTAATACTGGTGTTATTTTTAAATATTTACATTTTTGAAATGAATTAAAGAATTTCAAACTTTATCCGTGAGTCATCCTCGGATTTCCTGGATGTCTCAAGTTTGCAGAACTGCCCTTCTCAGAAAGGGCCCACATTGATGACGATGGTTGTTTCAAAAACCAGAAATGTTACTGGGGGCCAACACTTAGCGGCTGTGGGTGACGTCCTCTGGGGTTAAACTAGAGGGCATTCTCCTGAGCCCTTATGATTATTGGGAAAACTGGCCTTGTGACACATGTTCCTGATTGCTGATCTTTCAAAAGCAGCCGTAGACTGCAATACCCCTCTCAGTATATCAGCGACTTTCTTAGACGTTATTGCACATCTGCTCATTTAGTCGTCCGACTGTCAGGCTTCCACTGCAAAGCACGTAGAATGTGATGCCCTACAGAGGTTCGCACCACTTTACCAAGTTATGGTTCGAAGGCATCACTTGAATTGCCCTAGAAATACAATTCCTATCATGGCTTGGAATTATGTCATGTTTATGCAGTGTGGTATTGTGCTGATGCTCTGGAAGGGTAAGCCACATATGTAAATATCCAGGGAAAATGTGTATTACAGATGGGCGTCGGGGTGATGGACCACTCTGTTCCACTCTGCAGAAAGACAGCAGGGGGAAAGCACCAGCCAAGGTGCCTTAGTTTTCACCTCTTAGTGGGACAGCGTCACTGCCTACGGCCATGTGCCAAGACAGGGCTGTTAATTTAGACTTCCATGCTGTGTTTGTGTGAAAGAGAACCGAGGAGATGTCCGTCCTTGATTTTGGGTTATTGAAATTCACGAAACGCAAGCATCCCCAAGGAGGGATTTAGAGTGTGTGGGAGGATTCCAGTATTTCATCAAGGCTGGATGTGTGGAGGAAACATAACGAGGGGGTGGCCTCTGGCTCAGCCAGTTAGGATGGTGTGCTATGAGTGGAAGGTCGCCGGTTCAAAGCCTGTGGTCGATGAGGTGATCTCGCCTTTTAGTCCTTGAGCAAAGCCTTTAACCATGATTGCTCCAAGGACTGACTTACCCTGCATTCTCGATGTCGGTCATTTTGGATAAATAAATGAAATGTAAAGTAAAAATGTAAACTTGAGCATCCATTTGTGAAAACCACAATCAATCCATTCAGTCATCTAGTTGCGTTCCTAAATTAAAATTAGACCTACAGTTTCTTGGGGAGGAAAATCAGGCCTGGTATAATCTTGTAGAAAGATTCATATGGATAAAACTCTGTGGCTATCACAGCTCTGGTTTTGAACCTTTTATGAAAAGTCCAATGAGAAAAGGTCCATGAGGTATTCTCTGCCTGCTTTGAAATTGAAAGCATTACAATTACTTTTTAATTGAATGAAATATCAGAGGAAGGAGTCGGATGAAGTTGCATAAATTAATTTTTTTGTTGTGCATTTTGCTGCATAAACATTATAAGAAAATTGACTTTGTCAATATTGGCATGTGTTGCAATCTGTGCTGTTGATCTCTAGACAAAATATGGGTGGCGAAAGATTAGCGCCAAGGGATGGATAGCCCATCATCCAAGTTACATAAGAACTTGGTTTTAAACCTCTCCTGGCTAGGCCTTTTCTGAAGATCAGAAGTACAGCCATGAACGCTGGACATTACCTTGCTCATTGAATGAGGCTTCCCCTTAGACTATTTTAATCCTTAGGACTCCAAAGGAGAAAGTATTTATAGAAATGGGCTGTGATCTTCATAAAACAATCAAGGGGGAATCCAGTCGTAAACAGTAGGTACTGTAGATACAGACAGAGCTTGCCAAAACTGCGAAGGCAGAAGACCCCCCCCCCCCCCCCACCCCCACACATGGGTCAAAAGTATCATAACAGTCCCCCAGGCACAGGAGGACATGGTAACCAAGTATATGACGTGGGAGAAGGCGAGTGGCAGGAGTCACGGCTCCGTCACTTGTTTTGCCGTTGTTATTGTCCCTAGGGGGGGTGATCTCCAGCAAATGCGGCACGGCTGTGTGGCCTTGTGAACTCCGCCATAGGTGGATGTGGCAGTTGGGAGCCGTCCCAGATCGGTGCGGCGATTACGTTCCAGGGACGCCCGCGGCCCTCAAACAATAACTTCCGGCCCCCTGCTCCCCATTCTCTGGAGTGTCTTCCTGTCTCGTGTCGCGCCAGTGGGCCCTCAGAAGGCAGGCCTGCTGGCTGGCGTCCCACCTGGACACCCTGACGGCGGGCCTGAACCCCTGGCTGATCCTCTGCAGGACCCTCTCACACCCCCTATCTGCATCAGCCTCCGGCAGCCTGCTTATCGGGCGGGGGAGGGTGATGGTCCTCAATGACCCAGACTTCTGCATACCCTTCCCCCGGGCCCCGCCCCGGCGGCGGGGGGGGGGGGGCCCCGCCACACGGGGGGTCCTGAGGTATTCATGGATTTCTGCGTTGTACGGTCTCGGGCACTCGGCCGGTTTCTGCTCAGCCCTGAAATGGCTA
>JAODKC010000002.1:18083702-18098780 GCA_026777985.1 Mormyrops attenuatus
TTCCTCTTGAATGCTTCTTTCAAACAAGCCCGCCGGGCGGCCCGTGTGTGTCACAAACTGGCCCCTTCGCCCCCCCCCCCCCCCCCCCAGCGGAGCTGCAGTGATGGGTGCAGCCTAGCAGAGCCTCTGTCAGTGCCCCTGACCAGTGTCGACTTTGCCGTCTGGGAGAAAGAAGACGTGAGTGAGGAGGAACCGCCCGTCTCCGTCCGTTCTATCAAGATGGAAATGGCTGCCCTCTCCGATTGAGCCGTCATTGTTATTTGCGCTTTGGTTGCTTGGCAACAGCCTTCAGCTGCAGTGACAGGGCAGGCTCGCGGCTGGTACGCTTCACCAGTTTGTACAGTTGGAAGTTTGGCATTAGACACGTCTGCGGTACTACCCTACTCTACCTGCACTCCTCTGGTGACACTGGTGACAGTACACGCGGGTGAAAGCTGGGAATGTTCGAGTTGTATGGAAGTAAAAGGGTCCCATTTCCCTAATGCAGTCAATGTGTGTCTGTCTGTCTGTCTTTGCGTGCATGGCCCTCTGCAGGCCCAGAAGCAGGCTCAGGAGGTGCAGTCGGGCCTGGGGCTGCTTTCTGAGGCCATCAGCGTGGTCCGGGCCTCGGTCACCAGCGCAGTGCTGCAGAGTCTGCTGGACAACAGCCATAGCAACCTACACAGCATCAGGCAGGTGATACGCAGCCTCAACTTTCAGGTGAGCTAGGTGGTGGGGGGGAACAAACGGGAGGTGGACAGCAGACACAGGGGATGGACACCCTTCATGGGGGGTGATTCAATATGGACGAGGCGTAAACGATCCTTTGTGGTTGGTACCCAGTAGCAGTTAGTAAAATATGGTGGTGAAGAAAGCAGAGTGGGGAGAGGCAGCTGGCACATTTCTGCAGAAGCCCATCAAGTCTCAGCCTCCAGGTCCAGAGCTGTCCTGAGAGCATCAGGGACAAGCGCCTTCCTTTCGCTTGTCTGATGTCTGACATGCATCGGAATGTTCCGGAAGCTGAAGGCCAGAAGCAGCCTCTTTAGTATATAGTCATTTACCGTTTCGTCGCTTCAGCTGCTGGAGTTCCTGAGAACTTTTGTTAAGGACAAAAACACTTAAATTGCTGTTTAGGGCCAACCAGGTTTGTTCTTAGTGGGCTCAGCAGGTAGCTCACATGCCACTAGGACAGAATAGTGATGCCTTATTAATCCCCGCAGGGATTAATTCTCCTTTTTCGTACCCCATCTTGCTCTCCATGAGACACACATATGGGTGAGAGCAGGCTTAGGAGTCACAGCACAGGGTCAGCCAGCACACAGTGCCCCTGGAGCCAGGGGTTAAAGGTACATTTTTAAGGGCTTCACACTGCTTCCTGTTCATGGGGGTTCCCTCTGTGCACTCCTCTTTCCTACCATGTTCACGCAGTCTAGATGAACTGCCATCTCTATTGGCTAAGGTCTGTGTTTGTATATGTGAATGTGTCTGCCCTGTGATTGGCTGGCATCCTGTCTAGGATGTCCCCTACCTTGTGTCA
The DNA here is from genome assembly GCA_026777985.1 of Mormyrops attenuatus. Taxonomy (NCBI): domain Eukaryota; kingdom Metazoa; phylum Chordata; class Actinopteri; order Osteoglossiformes; family Mormyridae; genus Mormyrops; species Mormyrops attenuatus. Next base: position 18,085,219 of record JAODKC010000002.1, read on the forward strand.
TGTGATTGGCTGGCATAGGCTCCTGTGTGACCCTGTAATGATGAAGCTGAAGTATTGCTCTTATTAATCGTAGTGAATATAAATACTAAGACACATACACATATCATAGACATGACATTAAGACAGACACAGAAATACGCATTTAACCACCTGATTGGTCGGGAATATTGTGCAGGTTGGTACAAGATGGGGAGAATACTGATTTTTTTTTCCGCTGTCACCTCCCCTTCCCTTGATCCACCGCAGGAATACATCCCTCCAACAGGTGGCACTGCCTATGAGGAAACGTGGCGTGTGTCTTCCATGCCCGAGCTGTTCCGCGTCCACACAAATTTCCTGCGTGGCAAAGTGCGCCTCCTGCTGGCCTCAGCGGCAGCCTGTCGCCGAGATGGCAGCTGATCAGCGCTCCTGCGGACGGGTGGGGCCAGCTGACTGGAGCGCTGCATTGAATAGGATGGGTCCTAGAGCAGGCCCAATGGATTTCCAGAGCAATGCACAGACAGTACAGCAGGGGGCAGCCCTCAGATGGACCAGCCCAGAATCAAAGGATGACGAAAACCCACATAAACTGAAAACTAGGACAGCATGCTGTGTTTGTAGCACTAAACTAGATGTACTAAACTGTGGGGACGTGGACATTCGTGTGTCTGATGATTATGGAACTCGCCATTTTATGCCGAGCACCACAGACGTACATAAGATTACATGCATGTTAGTGCGATAGTGGGCGCCTTTCTGGACTAATGCCCCACTCTCACCATGCCCATGTGACAGCACAGCCAACCAATCACTGCACAGAGACTGACCACACTCAGCTACCCTTACCTCCCCTGTCCCTCATACAAACATTACCTACATGTCTGTTTCTGAATGTACATTATGTCACATTTATAAGACGATCATTTATATATATATTCCTGCCTGTTTGGACGCCAAGAGCGTAAATGGTGAGGGTAGTGTTCAAACAGGGAGCATGTCTCTGGGCGTCCTTAGCAAGTTCACAGGGACAAAAGACTGGAAGCAGGGAAGGCAGGAGTCGGGTTCAGTCAGGGTGATGGTGAGGCCTACGTGAGAACGCCGGAGCGTGCATCTGACTCACGGAGACAAACTCCCACCGATAACACGGCCGCCTGGAAAAACAGCGAAGGACATCCGGCAGATCCATCCCTCTGGCCTGGTCCCTCTCACAGACGCTGGTTCATCTCCCCCAATGATGGGAACCGCTGGGTTTTCAGGACCTTAAAGAAACTTTGTTTGTCCTGTTTTGTACGATATTGTTTTGCTGTTGTTTCCTTTTCTAATGCCTCTCAATCAGGCTTTGTCACGATGCAAATATTTTGAAGGATGTTTGTAAAGTTTTTTCCTGTTTTTTTCTTCTTTTATCACAGAGCTATTTCGTATTTAAATTCAAAATATTATTCTTAGATAAAAAAGATGAATGAAAACCAGGAGAGGAAATTTACCGTGTTGATTGATAAGGTGCCGCGTGCGGGAAGGCCTCATTTCTGGGTCACACCATGAGCCCAGATGCATTCTGGGTATAGCCCTTGTTTCCTACCATCCACTTTGTTGGTTACATTGATTTCGCATTGTTCTTGCCTCTCCTTCAGTGCTGATCATGTGAATCCATCCATTCATACTTCACATTCAAATCCTCAGGGTTACCCAGGAGGGATGACCTCTCCTTTCCAACACACGCAGAGGCGGGCCATAAAAAGGAAGCTTTGGTGAGCAAGATGGCACGGATCCGTGGGAAGACGAGACGAGAAGCTGTGTGGCGATTGCTCCATGATGCCTGATTGTTGGCAGGGGGGTTCCTGATTAGCTTTTGTCATCAGCTGAGATGATCAGCGGCTGTTTTGCTAAGAAAGATCACGCCGGAATCAGGAGAAGTCACTTCACTCCAGGATCTGGAGGGTGCATCTCTAGCCAGGATGGTCTGTGAAACTAAAGGGTCATTGTAGCAGCCTGGCCACCCAATCAGCAGCGCTTCGTGCCAGCGAGGGGTCCGCAGGGTATCAGCAACACACATCTGAGCAGGAAGTCCACCCTTACATGGGCGACATACTGATGGGCGTCAGCCACTGGGAATGTCGTCACCACTGTCGTCATACCCTGAGTGCTCCACCGATGCCATTCCGACGATGAGCCGGAGGAAATCAGCTATTGTCTTTCCCTTACGTTGTTTTCACAAAGATGAGCATGCTGGGTTGAGACGGGCAACTTCATCTCTCCCACCCCCTAACTAATCAAATCATGAAACTCACATGCTTGGTACTGCAAATCAAAAACACAACATGCATGAAAAACACAACGCACTGTTCAAAATATGTCTTAGAATATATGCAAAACACTTTGTTTAAATAGTTTAGTCTCCCCCTTCTCAGTTTGCTCATGCATTTCCATCTCCCTGAGATGATGGTTTACACTTCCAAACTGGATCTTCTGGAGTTTGTAAAGTTTTTTCCTGTTTTTTTTCTTCTTTTATCACAGAGCTATTTGGTATTTAAATTCAAAATATTATTCTTAGATAAAAAAGATGAATGAAAACCAGGAGAGGAAATTTACCATGTTGATTGATAAGGTGCCACGTGCGGGAAGGCCTCATTTCTGGGTCACACCATGAACCCAGATGCATTCTGGGTATAGCCCTTGTTTCCTACCATCCACTTTGTTGGTTACATTGATTTCGCATTGTTCTTGCCTCTCCTTCAGTGCTGATCATGTGAATCCATCCATTCATACTTCACATTCAAAGTGAAGTTTCCTCCAGCAGTCCATAAAAATGCAGCTGGGTGATTAGTTGTCTATAATTGTGCTATACCAGTGCCACCAAAAACCGAGCTGCGAAAAGACGATTTTCCATCGTAAATTTTTTGAGCCGTACCCACGCTGACACAGCCCCGGTTACTAGCAGGGCCGAAAATGTGACTAAACCAAACTGATTGCATCACCACCATCTGATTGGTCGAAATGCACAAAGGCAAGAAAGAACCAGTGATCTGCATCAATATGCACAGATCAGTAGTACCACACATCTCGATGTATTAATGCATTCCCAGTAACTTGGAACTTGAAAATTTCCAGCCTCCTACTTGAAAAAGTACTACAGAATGGCTGAACGTAATAATTCAGAACGCAAATTTACGCAGGCTAATGCTAATTCCACTAGCATTTCATGCTAACAACACAATGATTCTCACAGACATGTTGTGGATATTAGCACATAGGAAATCATGACGTACACCATGTGATCAGTAAATAAGCGTCTCTTCGGATTTGCGTCACTGTCCCTCTCCAAACTCGGCATTGCCTTTACAGAGCTGACCCTTCTGCAGTGGAAAACCGAAATGAGCAGGAACCGTGCTATAATTAGTCTCTCACCGCAGTATGACTGGGGTACAGGTTGGATACTGTATGCCAGTGGAAAAGCGCCAAAAACTGCCCACAGTCTGTGAGTTTGTGTCCTCTGAATCGCTGGTTTCCAATCAAGGGTGTTCCCCATGCCTTTTTCTGGCTGAGTCTAACCCAATCTCTGTACTGGACAGCTGGGTGCAGGGTTGTCAACTTTGGTCTGCTGGCTGGTGTGAGATTTTCAATTCAAAATAAATCCGCACATACACAGGGTTGCCAACTTTCACGCATTTGGTGTAACACTCACGTTTTCTGATTCTTGTGCAAGAAATCTTGTGGCAAATCTATATTATTTGATTATAAACCTAAAATTAGCTGCATCAAGTGTTGGAGATAATATGCAAGCCTTACAGACGATTTACAAGGTAATAAAACTGTTACATAAATGATTGTGCAGACTTGTCTTGGATTGAAAATCTCACACCAGCCAGCTGACCAAAGCTGGCAACACTGCAAACATGCAGACACATATACATGTATGTAACAGTCTTATTACCTTGCAAATAGTCTGTAGGGTTTGCAAACTACCGAATGCTTTTGATGTGTTTAATTTTAGGTTTATAATGGAATATAATGAAAGATTTGACATAAATTTCTTGTGTGAGCATGACAATCTGAAAGCGTGTCACGCTAGATGTGTAAGAGTTGTAAACGCTGTGGGCGCGGAAAATGGATGGATTTCAATCCCTCTCCTAATCATATGCCTCAGATTTAGATTGGGGTTACTGATTCGACAATCAGTTATAATATAGGTAAAATGACCACATCCCAGCTTTTGCATTTTTAGCACACTCTCCTTTCTCAACGGCAGATGCTGCCTGTTTCCCATAACGCACAGCGACAGCTGGAAACAACCTCAGCTTGGGGACACGTCGAACATCTGAACGCAGATTGCCATTACTATTACGCCGATTTATAGCCATATTCCCACACGTCAGGGAAGAAATACGTTACGACAACTCCCCACGAAATGTGTACAAAAATACGGGACACATCACGTCCCGTATTGTTTTATTCTCCAATATGGGACGATCCCAGGTGGCAACCCTAATTCCAGCGTTCGTCACAATGTGATTCGTAATTATTTAAATCGATCTAGCCCCTACTCGATTTTAAACTACTGTGAGAAGCGTCTGCGTTTGTGCTATTGCAGCTCTGGCGTTCACAGCAGCCAAGGCCTGCATGCTGGGTAACAGTCCGGAATTCGGCGAGACAGCAGAATTAAAGCGTTCACTCCAACAGACTCGACGGCAAGGAAGAAGAGATGCTGCGAGTTATCATGTAATTCTGGAATTATGGGCTATGCTGCCTGCAAGTGGACATTTAGTGTTATGACATAATACATTTATAGCCTGATATATATAGCGTTTTATGGAGCCTGTTTTGTGTGTGTGTGTGTATATATATATATATATATATATATATATACGCATACGCATATTTCTTATTTGATTATTTGTTCACTTGTTACACCTGTTTCCTAATAACGGCATGAATTAGTCACTGGTGATGTACAAATGCATATACATAATTTCCAAAGTAAATGGTTTCTAAAATAATTAGATAGTTGGGGTAGTATACGCTGCGCCGGATAACCATACATTAGAATTTGGAGAGGACGGTGGTCCCAGTTTGGAATTAACTTTCGAGTTAGTAAGTCCTGTGCTACCCGTTTCCCACAATAGAAAAAAAAAACTGCAAACGGGGTTACAGCAAAGCCCTTTGGATGACCTGACCAGGACCTGGTGCTACCATACTGGGCCCTTTTCTTCGAACTGTCCGACTAGAGATTAAGCAACTGCTTGAGATGTAACGCAGTAAACATGCCTTTAATGGCATGCATAAGACTTTTATAATGACAGTTAGGGGTGTCAGAAGCTCGATATTCCTAATGGGTGATCGGAGAATCCTTTCCAAACACAGGACGAGCTATGAGAAGAGACCATCTGCGTGCAGAAGGACAGGAGAATATGAGCTACACTTTGATCAGTTTTGTTTCAGGCACCAATGCACATTCGCGGCGATAATATGTATATATGTCACACATACACCCACTATAATTTTTTACCTATCCCTCAACGCAATATACATTTGGGTGTTACAACCCCTCGCCGCCCCCCCCGGCTCAAAAGAAACGAGTCACGTGGTGAGGGTAGGACGGCCATCTTTCTAAAACACAAACAACAGGAGAGACCGAGAGCACGTATAAACACGCAGCGAGCGTTGGAGAGGGGCAAGCAAAAAACAAAAAAATAAAAAAACGACATAAAGAAAAATTACCTAGAAAGCTGATTAGCCGATAAAAACACCCGAAAGCGAAGACGCACACCAATGCACAAGAAGTGAGGACGGGACACGGCCGGAGCGCCCGAAACACCAGCCAGCTAGCGGCGGCTCTGCGGAGGTGAGCGCCGCGCTCCTCGGGCTTTTGCTCTCCGGTCGCCCGCCGCCCCTGTCTGTGTTTGTAACGCCGGTAATAGGGTTGTGCACGCTGAATGTCGGTGTGTTTAGTCTCCCCGGGGCGGCTGGAGGGCTTCGTTTTTTATCCGTGTATTTGAAAACGGCTGAAGGAGGCCTTAGCGAGCAGCGGGGTAGAGTTGAAGGCTTTACGGAGGATATGGGGAGGGGTGTCTGTGAATGCTCATGGACACCCCAGCTACACACAAACACCCATATGCGCACCTTTTCGTTTCCCCCTACCGTCGTCGTTTTTGAGCGAGTTAGGGGAAATCCGGGCTGGCTCAGCTTGGTCTATTATCGACCTGCAATCACTCGACGCGGTGTTGGGGGGGGCGCAGCGACGTGTCTCCATGTTTGTTTATCCGAGTGCTGGCGGTGAAGGGAGTGCAGATTCTGCACCATGTGTTTGAGACTGCATCGTGTGTATCTATGTGTATGAGGGACTGCACCGTGTATGTTTGTCGATGTATGTTTGCGTGTGAGATACTGCACTATATATGCGTGTGTATGTATGTATGTATGTATGTTTGCGTGTGAGACACTGCACTGTGTGTGCGCGAGATACTCTGCACCGTGTTTGTATGAAACAGAACCATGTGCGTGACTGTTCCGTGTGAGTGTGTCTGTTTAACTCTGCACTGTGTGTGTGACACTGCACTTTGTGCATGCAAGAGACTGCACCATGTGTATGTCTGTGTGTGTATTGTGCTGCACCGTGTGTATGAGAGACTTTGTGCCATATGTGTGAGACTGTACTGTGTGTGTCTGTGTCTCACTGCACTGTGAGCATGAGAGACCGTGTGTGTACCGTGTTTGTGTGAATGGCTCTGCACCGTGTGAGTGTGTGGCTTTTCACTATGCGCCTATGACACTATAACGAGTTTGTGTAACTGCACTCTGTGTGTGAATGTGTGTGATTTTGCCCTCTGTGTGTGTGTTTCTGCACTGTCTATGACGGCGTGTGAGAGACTGCAGTGTGTGTGTGTGTGTGTGTGTGAGAGAGAGTTCACTGTGTTTGTATGACTCTACACTGTGTGTGTATGAGAGAATATGTGAGGCACTGCACTGAGTGTGAACCTCTGTTACCCAAACCCAGGTAGGTCTGTCTGCTGGCTGCTGGGCCCCCTTACTGTAAAGTTATTGTATAATGATATTTCATAAAATGTTTTTCGCTGCAGTCAAACCTTCAATGCTCTCATGCATGCACTGTAAATACCAGTGAAGTTGGATATGGAGAGAAGTGTCAGATGTGTGACAGTGCAGCATAAATTCCCACAGATCTGGCTGAACTGTAGGGTGACTTAACCTAAATGAAACTTAGTTCAGGTGAAGTGGAAACGCTGCGGGCAGTCGGTCAGGACTGTGAAGACATACCAGACTTAGTAGGAAGAGTCAGACACCATTGTCCAGTCCTTAGTTATTTACTTGCAGTGGGATTATACGTACAACCCAGGATAGGTACATATGCAGGAATATCCGTGAGTGTGGTTCTAAAACGAATACGAACTTAAACAGTAAAATCAACATAATGAGGATTATATTCTCACCTAGTGAATCCAATGCAATACATCCCATAATACAAATCAATCTTACACACTATAACATACTCAATTAGCGGCTGCACCTCGCTACTGGTAACACGAACGGCAAATAATATATATATATATCCGGTTAAACGCAACACACTCGTGAATTAAATGTACATGCCAATATAAACAGGTGTAACGTAAACGATGTAGTATTAACGGAATCAAGGAATTACAGTTAAATACCACTTCCACAACTCAGGGAAGTAATGCAGTTATCGGTAAGTGTGCAAGTAACTAATATAAGTTTTCTGTAATGCATCACTTGTATATCCACGCACACTCTTAAATGTAACAGAAGGGGAGATTTTGACTGATGATAAGTTAACAAACTGCATGAACTAAACTATACACGCTACCTCCCTTATGCCAGCTGCCTGCATCCTCACTTTTCCGTCTTCCGGGCATACGTCTTACGACCGCACCAGTTACCAGTACGTGTCAACGTAAGTAAATTATAATAATTACCGGGACTTTTGTACACTGGCATTCAGGGTCTCCTTGCTGAATCGGGTTTTTGTGAGGTCTCTGTTTATTTTGTTCAGAAACCTGCATCACGTGAGTACACTAATATTGGTTATTACTTTGCATATTTCCACTGTTTTTGGTATTTTGGTATTATGTTGTTTCATTCCCAGAGGGATAACTCTGTGTGCAATAGAGTTATGTGTTGCCTCATTTCCACCAACGCGGTGCTGGTGCCAGTGCCAGACTTTTTCCCAATCTGGAACTAGTTCCATGCGTTTCCACCACAAAAAAGTGGCCCTGGGCCACAAAAAAACGGCTCCAGCATGGCACGACAGAATAGCTGGTCTCAGAATTGGGCACTTTAGTGTCAGCGAAAGTGGGATGCGCTATCGCATCCAAACCTTCCTCATACCCGGAAAATGTGAAAAACACAAGATCGGTCTGCTGGCCAGATTTAATAATAAAATATGTGCTCCAGGTGGAATAAATAAAATGTTGTGGTGTTTGAGTGGCGAAGAGATCATGAGGTGGACTGCGAAGTTCAACTTTTAGTAGTTATTGTGTTATCCTTAAAAAGTCAGCGTTAAAACAGCGAGTGAGATTAAACTCATTTGCACACACAGACAGGGTAGCCTTTACAAAGACAAAATGTCATAAAATAGCTTAAAATAGTATGGATTCTATTTGCTGAAAACAAGATTTTACATAAAATATTAGCTTGCACTAAAACTCTTGTATATTTCACATAAATGATGCAATGTTGCACCATTTTTTTTTATTATTCTGTAGAAAACGAAAGATCAATTTAATAAATTTTAAACATTACAGGTCAAATAAAAAATATTTAATATTGTGATACTTGAAACTAGTTCAGTTTTTAGCAGACTCTTATTGCGCCATCCTTAAAAGAACAGCGCTAAAACAGCGAGTGAGAATTAACTCTCACAAGGGAGCCTTTACGGACAATAAAATGACAATACAGGCAATAGAGACAGGGCGCAATGAGTCACATTCTGAAAACGTTTTTTTTTCCGGTTCAACAGTTTATAAAAACTGAACAAAATAAATCCAAAAAACGAAATACAGATTAACCATTACTTTCAGTTTCATTTCTGTTCAGCGGGCACGTTCTCAAAAGGCACTAGGCGAGAACCAGTCCAGCACCAGCACCGGCTCCGTGTTGGTGGAAACCAGGCACGTATTATGGTAACCGAGGACAAGGTAAAGACAAATCAGTCTGATTCTGCAAATCTCGAAGGGATGAGGGTTTAAATCCCACTACAGTGTGGAGTTTATATGTTCTCAGCACTTTGTGTGGGTTTCCTTAAGGTACTCTGCCTTATTCTCCACATCTAAGAACATGCTTATTAGCATTGTGTGTGTGCACGCACCCTGCAACAGACTGGCATCTTGTCCAGGGTGTACACCAGCCTGTGCCCCCCAGAATCAGGATAAGGTGTTGGAAGAGCAGTGCAGCTCGCTTTACTGCTAGTACATGAGAGCTGCTGTCTTACTGGCTCTGTGCCTGTATTTGCTTTTGGATGGATCTCACAAGGTTTATAGACTATTTGGACTTTGTGGAATTTGAGAGCCAACATTGCAGATGGTATCAAATTCTTCTTTGTGGAAAATGCATTAAAGGTGCAGACTGCTTGAACAATATTTTTTACTGGTAAAACCCCAGAGCTTGAAAAACTAAAGGTCCCCCCCTATTTGTTTAATAAGAACCGTAGCTTGTGTGACTTCATCCTGACTGCAAATGAGGCAAGGGTTTCAGTTTTACTTAATTTCTCTGGAAAGTTCTGTTTTGTGTTTAAAAATGGGCCTACACAGTCTTAGTTTGAGGTCAGTGGTATTGGTTCCTCCTACTTTGTGATTTTTTTTAATTCAGTATGAATTTTCTCTATGCCAACTGAATTTAATAAACTTGACGGTTAAGGGCGAAACTAGGTTTACATATTAATGTTCTAAAGCAGCTACTGCAATTGTGTTATGGAATCTACCACTGACGTAACATGTAATTGTTTTATTCTGGCGACCAGAGGGCCTCTGCTGGGGCCTTTTTGGATAATGCTTTGGCCTCATTATCGGCATTTCCAGTGTTTGGATCCTTTGTCAATACCAAGCTTCTGCCCTGATTCCCATGTCATCCTCATTCATAGCATGCTGGTTCCTGCATGTCGTGATCAGAAAAAGACCTTTTCTTCATGGTCTAGTGATATAACAAAAAAAGGTGTAACAAGCATGGTGGCTCACTTGATGCCTTGATGGAGATGTCTTGCGCTCATGCTCCTGTAATGCACTTGTGACTTGATCAGATGACACAAAATGGGTGATTCTCATGAAACCATCAACCTCATTTACAAAACCTCTGTTTCATTACCGCAACATGTGTCCATTTAATGGTAATTTAATAAATCAAAAAATAGTAGTTTGCTTTTAAATGCATGTGTAGAATCTATATGTTGTGTTCCTGCAGGTTTGCATTATTTCAAAAATATATCAAGTTTCTGTCAAATATGAAAAATATTAGGCCATAGATTCCAGAAGGTGTTGTGGTAATGATAGAAATCAGTCAAAATCGAATTAAAATGTTGATTTAAGAATATACATTATTTTTTGTTAGTTTCAAGTAACTGAGCATGACTTAAGCAATTTTTAAAAATGTGAAAATGTATTTGTTTTCCTAATGGTCTTGATGTTTTCAGACTGTTACGGTAATGAGATTTTTAAGGACTTCTTTGGGGAAATGTTAAATTAATCTAAAATTTTCTGCAAATGATTTTAGATTTATCCTTAAATACCTCAGACCTGGTTATTAATGACTAAAAAAGAAATTTGTTGGTGTAAGTAGTTTTAAAAACTTCATGTTTGAAATCTTTGAAACCAAGATTTTGTGAGAATCACCCAAACAGCCTTATTGGGATATACAAGCATTATGTGTTCTGTGGCTGTGAGCTTGCTGATCTCCTGCCTGTAGAAATTCGATCCCCCCCCACATCTGAAATGTATGCCAAACATTGACATGTTCGTTGAACATTAAATAAAGCACCGCTGAGGTCTAGAAACATGACATGATACAAGCAGTTACTCTCATGGCGGGTCTCAGTAAGGCTGGTTTTCCCGTAGGCTGACCATAAGAATCGCATGTCTGTTTAAATTAGGGGTGGCCAATCTTATCCGCAAAGGGCCGGCGTGTATGCAAGTTTTTGGGACAACCTTTAGGTCAGCTGTTCAAATCCAGGTGGGAGGACTCTTCAGCCAATCAGTCCTCTAATTAGGGAGTTGCAGTGAAAACCTGCATATTCACCGGCCCTTTGCAGATAAGATTGGTCACCACTGTGGCCTGTACTACGAAGCGGGGATACTGGCTTATCGGGGTAACTTGTTGGATTTAAGGTACCACAGTTTAAATGGACTTCATATTCGTTCACTTACGTTTCGCCCAGACCACCTTAAATCCGACAAGTTACCCCGATAAGCTAGTAACCCCGCTTCCAGAGGTGACAATTTCAAGTGCAGAAAGTAAAAATCCAGACCAGGATTTTGTTTCAACCTACCACTTGAGTATTATTTGACTGTGACTCTTTACGCTCAGCTGGTTGGTTGAAACAAAATCCTGGTCTTGATTTTTACTATCTGGACCCGAAATTGCCACCCCTGCCCGCTTCGTAGTACAGGCTGCTGGTTAAAATCATCCCCCCCATGCAAGTGAAATTCCTGAGTGACAACTTTGGCTTCTGTTGCTTTTTTTATGCTGCCTACATTCTGAACATCCCATGCACAAGGTCAGAGTTATGCAGGTTGATTTAAGAATTAAAGTGGTGTCCTTGGGGGGGTCAGTTATCAATGCACAGCTTATGTTCTGCTGATGAACAGGCTTAAACTGTTTGCTATAAGCAGCACTCCAGAGGAAGTGTGGCAAGATGATTGGTGAAACACAAATGCAGATGTTGCAAAGACGTGCTCCACGGCAGGAGTTTTAATACTTTTGCGATCAAGCAGTTTCTTTTTCTGACTTGCGGGCACTGATGATTTTTACGATACATGTGAGCCAGTCGGAATCCCAAGAGCTTCCTGCAGTTCTACCTCAATCCAGGAGTGAACTGCATTGGCGTAACAAGTGGACCTTTTGGAACAGAACTTTTGAATTTGGTCTTCGGAATGGTCAGTGTGGAAATGGCCGTCTGTGTCAGCATAGCTGTTCGTGCTCATTTCCAGTTGTGCTGCCTGATCAGGTTATGTCACATCAAGCTTAGTATGTTTTTATGCTGTCAAGTGCTGTGACTTTGCCAAATCACCTTCACATTTGAGTTTTCTCCTCCTTTGCTTGCAAAATGCTAAATTACTCGCTAGAGAATGATACAGACTCCTATAAAATCAGAAGCCTTTTTATATATATTTTTTTTCTGTTTTTCAGTTGAAGCCTAAAGGAACATGCATGTTTGTACTGTTGAATGTCTAGATAAAACTTAATTATAAGGGGGGGAGGCAAGTCTCACTCTTTAAGTGTTTCAAACAACTGTGATGTCAGCTGTACTAAGAAGAGCAGTATGACTTTGGAATGAAGTATAATATTCCCATGCATGCATTTTAAAAATGACACTTCTTGGATGCTTTCTACCTGTGTGCACAAACAGTGCTCTTTGCGGTGCAGAAATGACCTTGCATTTCACTACTGAATATAAAGTCTTAGTGTTTTTTTTTTTTGGATGTTCTGTTATATTCCTTCCCCTTTCTATTATCTCTCAGCACGCTCTGGAGAGCAGCTCCTTACGGTTTCTGCAGGCTGACACTGTCGCTCTGAAATTAGCTTTGGTTGCTGGGTTTTACAGATGTTAATAGTCTGCTCCTCAGTCAGTTTGGGTTAAACCAGCTCCACCAGACCAGTGGCCTGTACTACGAAGCGGGGTTACCGGCTTATCGGGGTAACTTGTCGGATTTAAGGTAGCACAGTTTAAATGGACTTCATATTCCTTCACTTACATTTTGCCCAGGCTACCTTAAATCCGACAAGTTACCCTGATAAGCCAGTAACCCCGCTTTGTAGTACAGGCCACAGGTAATCAAGGCAGCACATATCCTTGTTGATTTTACTGCCTTATTTCCATTTGAGAATCACATCTTAGAAGTTTATTCAGCGTTAAGGTCAGTTTATGGGTTCTGTTGCTCTGCCACTGTCTTCTGAAATGGTGAAACATGTGTTTTTGGAAAATCAAACATTAAAGGAGATTTCTGTATATGTGCAGTTTTCCCCTAGGTTTACACCTTGCGGGGGGGGGGCGCACAGATGGTCACCGACACTGTCTGCTTTTCAGGTGGTTGACGCGGCATATTTTCCGACAGGCGCTCTCTGTCCGCTGGTGGGAGTGTGCTCACCTGTGTCTGTGCGCGCGCATCGGGGCGGAACTCCGCCATGCATGATACAGAGAGCAGAGGAGAATTGTAAACGCCTGACCGTGTAGAGACAAAAATGACATATTGTGTAAATAAGATAATAAAGAACTATTTAGTTTGTTTAATAAAAGGACAATGTATAGACCTGTTCCATAGGAAAGGTAACCTTAAATGACTGTTGTGATCTGGCGCTATATAGAAAATTAAATGAAATAAAATTAACTTGACCTTCGGGGG
>JAODKC010000002.1:18121975-18132535 GCA_026777985.1 Mormyrops attenuatus
GTGTGTGTGTGTGTGTGTGTGTGTGTGTGTGTGTGTGTGTGTGTGTGTGTGTGTGTGTGTGTGTGTGCGTGCGCGTGCACGTGCGTGTGTGAGACGACTGGAAGGTTACAAGGTGGAATTATTCTTGGGGGGGCTTTTTTACATGATCAGAAAACAAATCCTTTCTTGAGAAACTGATTTTTGTTTTTTAAAAAAACATTTATATAAAAAGTAAAGCTATTAAAATGGATAAAAAAACTTGAAGATTGCACTTGCATTAAAAAAAAGATTAGGTATAGAAATCGATATTTTTGTGAGTGTGTGAGTTTATCAGAATACTAGTCTGCACGATATTTTTCTCATCACTTTCCAAGATATGTACAGTGATGATGCCATTGTCCTTTTTTTTTTTTTTTTTTAACAGATTTTTGTACTTCCTGAGCTCTGTGTATGTGTGTGTCTGATGGGATGGGACGTGACCCTTTGTCACTTCTGCATCCCGACCTGTGTGGACGATCCCTGTACATATGAACGCAAACACATTCTGCCGCATCACGTCGCTGCCCCTATTGGCTCTAGGTCCTGCTCCCCTTTCTACGGCTTTCATAGCTGTGCTAAGTGTAGACACTACAAGCACAGGTGTGTGTGTGTGTGTGTGTGTGTGTGGATACGAGTGTGTGTACGAGTGTGTTGGTGTAAAATAATTTTTGTATTGTTTTTTTTTTCTTGCATTCAGCAGCTGTACAGTTTGGACCGTGATTCTCATCTGATTGAATTTGCCCTTTTTGTTCGCTCTTCTGTGTTTATTTATGAACAGAACTGTGCAAAGCATTTGTATCAGTATATTTAAAGACGTGATCTGGTGTTCTTACTGTGTGTGTGTGCGCGTACGTGCGCACGTGTGGATTGAGCTGTAGGAACATGTTCCACGCAGTGTGAAGTATTTCAGTTCAGTTTGGAGGCTGCTGCCTTTTTTCTTCCCCTCTGTCCTGTCGTCTCGGCGAGAAGATGCGCCTGTTTATCCTTTTCTTAAAAAAAAAAAAAAATGAAAAGACAAAAAAAAAGACAAAAACATGAATGTATTCCAAAAAAAAGAGAGAGAGATTACCAGGCGGATATTTTTTCCACACATGCAAGATGAAAGGATGAGCTGGAAGCGTGAGTTCATCCTGATACCCTGCAGAACACACTGCCTCTTCAGTCCTTTCAGAGGGACAGACTCTGAAACGAAAAGCTTTTCTATTCCTTACAGGAGGTTTCTGTTGTTTACAGATCACACGTATGTCTGTTTTTTTTGTTGTCGTTTTTCATTTTTTTGGGGGGGGGGGGTGCTAGTTTGCGGTGCGAACTGGGACTCAGCTGCTCCTAGTGAGGTCAAAGCGCTCATTGACTGTCGACTGTGACCTTTGACCTTTAATGCTGTAGCTATAGGATCTGTGGGGGAATGATGAGTATGAAGAAGCCACATTTTGTGTGTGTGTGTGCGCGCGAGTATGTGCTCCCTTTTTATGAATCTTTGGGAAGGGGGAGCAACTTTTAAGCAGAATGATGGTTGTCGGATTCATTTTTTTTTTTTTTTTTTTTTTTATCAAAAACTGTTTTTCTATACTTTTTGTGGTACTTGACCTACGAAACGGAAAAAACCTTTGTGTATGTCCTAATGTGCGGAAAGCAGGAAGCCAGACTGGGGGTCTGATCCCTCAGTCATAGAGAGCTCCTGCCTGTCCCCTGCGAGAAGGCTGCTGCCTCGCACCCCAGCCGCGCCCCTCCCCCCCATACACACGGATATATACACACACATACACATACATACATTCATGCATATTACACACACACACACTCTTTCTATGCACTTTGGTTTGTTAGAAACTGTGAGGAACTTTCTTTAGGGTGGGGGAGCGAGCAGCAATCTGGGAGACAGTGTTCATAGGTTTCTGGTTTTGTATGAAAAAGGACAAAGATCTTACCCTCTGTACTGTGTGTTAATGTGTGCTTACGTGTGTATATATACAGACTTTTTTTGTATATATACATCCATGAACACGCAAAATTCTATATGTACTTATTTTTATATGTCAACAAAACTAAGGGTGTTTGAAATGAAGGATTTTCATGCAGCAACAACAGTTTGAATGATCTATAAATCGAATTTTTCATAAAAAAGATACTGGATTAAGAAAAAAAGAAAAAAAAGATAAACTCCTGTGTTCCTCCATACCTCGTTCCCCAAAAAGGAGTGAGGAGAGGAACACTGACAACAAAAGACAGTTAAACTCCATGTGGGAGGGTTTGCGCGCACTGTGGTAGCCCGTTCCAGGATGGCTCCTCAGAGCAGGATGTGACAGGAAGGGACGTGCCATGCTGAAGCTCTGGATGGTGTTGTGGGGACCAAGGAGTCTCACAGCTTCCTCTAGACTACTTTAAAAGACTCATGGAAAGCGATTTGACTTGTTGGACGAGCTTGGCAAGACGTGGAAAAGCTTTGTGTTTGGGTTTGTTTCTTTTTGTCCCAGATATTGATTTTTCTCCGGAACACCAAGGAGTCTAATCAAGAGTGAATGTTTATTGGTGACCTCAAGAAGCGGACTGTTTTAATGGTATGGTTGCCTGCCCTCCTAGCAAACTACTTTGAATGCATGTTATGGAATACTCACTTTGTCTGTTAAATTTTGACCAATTTTCCATTTTCCATCATGCTGCTATTAGCAGACAGGAGCAGATCCAATAACTACTCATGCTCCATCCCTTTCCCCCTACTCTTTTTTTTTTTTTTTAGGCAGTTGCTGATGGGCAGAAATGGTAGCTGCAGTGCATTGTGGGAGGGAGGAAGACTGAAGACCTAGACCTCGATCTTCCACGACTCCACTGCTGCTTGACCCAAGATGCATTCAGTAGACCTGGCCCACGTTTATTCTTTGGCGCCTTTCAGCCCACTGCTGCCCTCTGTACTGTAATGGAGAAACTGCATTGTCACCCTTTGGGCGAGATTGATAAGGGGCAGAGAGGATGACATGAGCATGGATAGGGCCTCTGGAAACTGCTGCCCCAAGGACTGATAACAGTGGCGCTGCCCAGCTACTGCTTCCTCTGCTCTGCCTCTTGGAGTTCACAGTTTTCTGGACCGGAGGAGGAATTCGGGGCAGCTTGTAAGGAGCAAGAGCTAACTGCCATGTAAGGGCTGAGTTTAGTGAAGGCTTTTCGTACTGAACTTACAGCTGTGATTTCTCTGCTGGTAACGCACATACACACACACACACACACACAGCCAGCCAGCAGCACCCATAGAGCGCGACTGAACACAGGCTGAAAGCTTACAGTACAGCTGCAAAAGAACATGCACACAGTCACACACATGCAGTGGAGTCCGGCTGCCATGTAAATAATGTACATATCTTTTTTCCCCTTTGTTTTTTTTTTCACATGCCTTAATTGTACAGATTAGCCCTGGGTGGCAAACTCTTTAAAGAGAGAAACTCAAAACAATGCTATGATCTACAGAAACATGACTTTTGGAGGGGGAGGGCTTGAGCACGTGTGCAAAGAAGAGGATGATGGGACTTCCACGTTCTTGCAGAAGAAGTGAATCCTGGTTGCTCAAAGCTTATTTGGTTGTACCTGTAACGTGTCCCTAGTAGCAGACATACACCAGTATAGTGTATGTGGAGTAACTGATCTGCATTGAAAAAAGACTGTAACCTTTTGAACTGTGTGACTTTGTAAAAACTTTTTTTGATGCCCATTCATGTAGCTGTGGTGTGTAACCCTGGCCACGGGTCCGCACCAGCTTGGAGCTGAGTTGACTGGCTGAGGTGGGAGTCTTGCACCAGTCATAATCCATAGATCCAGGTCAAAGACCATGCCTCCTGATCTTGCTTGTCCGTGCCACTTCAGCGCCAGAAGCCCCAAGGTGGGGTTTGTGAAAAGTAATGCAAAACAGGCCTGTTACATGCACACACTCTTGCATGCAGGCTAAGGAGCGTTTTATGTGTGTGCTTTCAAACTCAGCTTCCACTGTTTCATGCTGAACTGTATATCCGTGTTCAACACCAGTTTATGGTACTGTAAAGTAGTGACGGTCTAGTTCATTTGTGCTTAACAGTAGTTATGTGGTCTTATTTTTAATGCTGAGGGGTTCCACCAGAGGGGGCTGGTGACCTGCATTAGCGTAGCTCTCCTTGAGAACTGTCTCCTGAAATCAAATGACCAGACTAGATTTTGTTAACCACAATGTTTAGCATAATGAAAACTTTCTGGCATTGATGGCTTTCCATGTGTGATGGACTGGAGTACTTATTCTGAAGTTGGCTTACATCGGTTATGTTTAGAGACGCATGACCAGCGCTTAGCTCTCATGTGCCCCCTTAGAATCCTTTCCAAGAGATGGATTTCTTGCTTGTTTTAAACTGTGTGGATGTGTCGTGTGGCCTATTTGGGAAGATAATATAGAGGAAATTATACAAGTGAAACTTTGAGGCACACAAACATTTACACAGGCATAGGTTGGCTACATAGATTATCCTCTCGTGGTTTATTTGAACTATCTGTTGAAAGGTCAAGTGGGAATCAGTGTTCATATACTAACAGTTGTGGGGTTCAGGCCTGGCTCCTTTCTCTGTGTTGCAGAGTACTAATGTCACAGTAGAGTGTTTTGGACAGTGATGTGCCATCCTGGTGAGACTACACTGTGATTTTGATTATATTTTTGTTATTGAACATCCTGTAATCACACACGTCCTGGGGTTAAAGGTGAATCCCGAATGCTTCTGAAAGAACGACATGCATTTCCTCCAGAGTCCTATTAAAACTCTGACATTGTCCTCCCCCGCAATCAGGCCCCAGACCATCCAGTCAGCTCCACCTCCACGGCTTTAAGAATTTTGAATGTTTTAGAGATTATATAACAAACGAAAAAAGGAAAAAGAACAAATTTATGTACATAGTTTTTTTTCTGGTTTGAAGCGAACAATAATGTAAAAAAAATAATAAATTCAAAGTTAAATTTCACTGATTTTTTTTTTCATGTTTTTATTAATCATACACTTCAAATGTACAGCAGCGAAAATCAGATGGCCATTGCACATAATTCACAATGGCAAACTGCTCAAAATAATCAAATAATCATATGGAAGTCATAAGCTTCAGTTACCCCTATGTGAAGCTTGGCAACCATATTGCTCCATAATTCAGTCATTTCTTTAGTATCATTAATCCAACTCAACATTTTTTCCATAAAGATGCTATTCTGATAGCCCATCCAGTCATTAATGTCAGGAATTTTAAATTTCCAGGTGTGCAAGATCAGCCTGACTGCTGTGCTGATTCCCACTATTACTATGGTGAACTTGTTTTTGCTCAAATGTTATGCCCTTGCCCTGTCCCCCAATTGACAAAATTGTGGGCATAGTGGCAGTGCTATGCCAAGCCGGTTTCCTAATTGCTTCAACACTTTACTTCTGAAGGGATAGTCCAATGAACATTCCCATGTCACACGCATAAGGACCTACCTACCTACCTCACCGCTGCATTTCCAACATTTGTCATTGTTAATACCATTCTGTGAAACTTTGAAGGTGTCCAATAATATCCATCCATTTTTTGTAACTGCTTGTCCTGTTCAGGGTTGAGGTGGGTCTGAAGCTTATCCCAGAGGTTAAGGGGGCAAGGCAGGGAACAACCCAGGATGGAGTGCTAACCCATCGCAGGGCACACTCACACCTACGTAACTCCAGTTAGCCTCAGCGTGTTTTTGGGAGGAAACTGGAGCATGCAAACCCCACACCCATGGAGCCATAATGGAGACTCGAACCTTGGTCCCAGGGGTGTGTGAGAACAGTGCTGATCACCGTGCCACCTCGAGTGAAATTATTTTTTTTCCCTCACTTCTTAGACGTTTTTCCTCACTTTTGATAACATTTCCAAAATTCCAGATTCTTTTGCCATATTTTCTGGAGATTTTCGCTTGTGGCAGCAATTATACTATTGGATATCCTATAAAATATAGATGCTTTGTGAGATAGAGTAAAGTAGTCTGTCAATGGGCTGTTATTCAAATTGATTTTATTACCAACACAGTGTCACATTTGTAAATATTTCCATTCCCTTCCAAATTATATATTTTGTTTAATTCAGAGTGTGAAATAAACACTCCACCTTCAAACAAATCAATTACAGAATTGGCATTGTTTAAAATAAACTACTTACTTGCTTAGTTGCCAGTTTTTATTTCTGGATTGTACCACATTGAGGCATATGCCTGTTTGAAATGTGATAATTTGAACAATTTGTGAATTTTACTCCGTGTTCCTGGAATAGAGCAAGATTGGATTTGGTTTTATTCTTCCCTGCTGTTGGGAGAGAGGATGAAATGGTGTAGTAGATTGTTTTTCAGTATTTACCCAGGCCACGTTCACAGCATGTTGCCTTTAAAAGAAAAACTCTTGCAGTCTCTCTGCCTGCCTGTGAGCTTGCAGCTTCCCATCTCCCATCCTGGTGCTTTGGACTGTCTGAGTAGGTTGTCGTCACTGGTCACCTTGAACGCCTCCTGTACACGATTAATGTCGCCGCTTCATTTACCAGATTGCCAAAGTGAGTATACTTGGTGCGAAATCCCTGGAATCCCTCTCTGTTATTGTATTTGATATGAATTTTCCATGTGTGATGTAATCTGGAGAGGTGCGTGTTTCTCTCTCATCAGTGTACGCATTGTCTGTAAATGGTATCGCAATGAGCTCAGCTGTACTGTACTGACCCGGTGGCCTCTCGACTTGCCTGGCGACAGTCTGCTGTGTTTTCCGAGCTCCCGGTGTGTGCCTCTGGGACTGGAGCTCTTTCTTCACTTGGTGGGTAGCCTCTCAAACCCCGCCCCCCAGGGGTGTGGTAGCATACTCTAATAGAACTTACCTTTTTCATATTTAAATTCTTTGGTTCTCCAGAACTTTGAACCCTTAGCTGCCAGGATAGACTCTGGACTAGCGGGTACAGAAATTGGACGAATGGATGTGTTCTCCAGAATCAAAGGTATAAATTAAACATTGATTATTTAAAAATCCTATTTATTGTGTCCCCCTCCCCCCAGGAAACTTACAGTATGAATATTTTCAAGTAACCTTTAGACATTTCAAACTGGCAGCTAAATGATCATACAATATAATAGTGTACAATTATAGACCTAATGGGTTAGGTTTTAATAAACCTAGAATTTGCTATAGGCAGTATATGCTAAGCTAATTTGTGTAGGTGAAATCAGTTCAATGATACACCACTGTTTCTTCTATTAAAGGCAGCATGTGCTTCCCTTGTAAGTGCTAACGGTAACATTCAGCGTATATTCACTGACATTGCTTAGCTTTAGAATAAGAACCCATTTGAGTTGGCCCATGACTCATGTATATACCCTTAACCCCATTTGTACCAGGAAATGACCCTGCTCTCGGATGCTCACTTGTATGTCGCTTTGGACAAAATTGTCTGCTACATAAATTTATTTAGAAGCCTTTCTACTGAAGGCAGATCAACAACATACAGTATAAAACAAGGCTGCCCTCCAGAACCAATTGGAGTCCGTGGCCGGGGGGGGGGTTGCTTTATCAAAGGCAAATAATTACAAAACGAAAGCGTCGTTTAATTCCATTGAATAATATTATACGAAAAGTCACTAACTGCCAAACGTATGGGAGAAGAAAATAATTCGAACTATATATCGATTATTCGCAGACCTTTTAACGCCGGACACGAACGAAAACATTTAACATAAAACATTTCATGAGAGTTCGACCGTGTTTCCCGTCTTTAGTATCTCTTGCGTTTCACTTCAAGCTATGATGAAGATCTCGCGATACTTGGCAATCGGCGCTAGTAACAGAAAAGTGTCATGGCGGCTCCCATCGCAAGCGAACAAACGGCGTGATACATCTGTTGCCTCCTATGGTGTGGCATATCGCGGTGCTACGGTCTGTTTCTGTTAGATATCAAGAGGAAACATAGCGAAAGTATCGAATCTAAAGAGCAGTAAAACTGGGAAAAAACGAAATATTGATATTTCAACTGGAGGAAGATATAAGCAAAAGCGAGCGTACGGGAAAAGCAGGTAATCAGTTCGTTATATTTGCATACGGATTTATTCATCTAATTGCTTCTCATGCCGACTAACTGAATGTCCTGCCTTTTTGTGTATTATCACAAATCATTTTTAATGATGTTATACTTTGTAAAGAAGCGTAAACGGTACAGAGACACAAAAAACAATAACTGCTGTTTTCAGGGTTTTTTGCTCGCTTTAATGTAGTAGAACTTGGAAATGTATGCGTATTACTGAATACTATTATCTTAAGTCGTAGAAACAGGTGTAAATGCCGTAGGTAACATTATTTATTACTGTTTGAAGTCTTGTACTTGATGTTTAAGTTGTCCTCATTCTACTGTGTCTTCTATGCAGAATTTGTCCTTTTAGTTACAGCTGATCCTTCCATCTTCTTTGTTGTTCTCTCTTTCCTGTGTCTTGCAGGTGCTGTGATGTCCTCAGCACCCCGAAGCCTGAGCCAGCTGTGTCACAGGAGGAAGCACTACCCCAGTAGCACCTACCACACGGCCATCTGACAGAAACCCACTGAGGGAGAGCGAGAGAGAAAAGACCTTTGAGTCCCGGAGCAGACTTATCCAGGGGTACCGTGCACAAAGCCAAGGAAAAGGGAGACATATCGAGGCAACATGTCCAGTTTTGTGGAGAGTGGAGAAATGGGAGGAGCAGCAGGGGCCGGGCTGGAGGCGGAGGGGGACGGCGAACCTCCACAAGAGAAACCTCTGGCTGCAAGCAGTCAGGGTGTCAGTCAGGTGGCTCAGGAGGAGGAGGATCCATCATCATCGGCTCCGGCCGCCAAACAGCCAAGGCTGGCGCATGCTGACGTGGCTTTGACCTCTGACCTGACAACACCTGATCAGGTTTCAGGGGAAACTGACAACAATTATGATCTTTCTCAGTTAGGCCAAGAAGCAGGTAAACAGGATTTGTGGTAGTTCAGCTTCAGTCTGCATCATAAAGGAACAGGTTATCGGTTTGCCTTAGTACCTCTTTATAAGTTACTATAATATTTGCTTTATTTGGTTCTCCTTTATATATCTATAATTTAACATGGCATTTAGCTAAATTAAACTGACTTTCATATCCTGAAATCCTTTGGTTTTATTGTAACTTGGGTGAGAGGGTCACTGATCCAGTGAGATCTCATGATGCATCACTGTGTCACCATGTATAGAAACGGATTGTTTGTTATAGTGCCGGCTGGGACAGGTGACCCTGTGGAAGGTTGTAGAGATGAAGGGCAGCTGGAGCGCAATGGTGAAGAAAACACAGCAGGGATGACAGGCGGAATGGATGAGCTGCCAGAGGAAGGCAGGAATGGAGCTGGGGGTAGCCCTGATGAAGGACAGAGGTACGTCAAGTGGCAGGGACACCTGTTGTGAGGGGACAGAGGTACATTACAGGGCAGGGATTGCTGTCCCAAGGGATATAGAGGAACATCACAGGACAGAGATGGCCGTCCCGAGGGACAGGGGTACGTCAGGAGGCAGGGACGGCCGTCCCGAAGGACAGAGGTATGTCACGTGGCAGGGACACCTGTTGTGAGGGAACAGAGGTACATTATGGGACAGGGATGGCTGTCCCAAGGGATATAGAGGAACGTCACAGGACAGAGACGGCCGGCCCGAGGGACAGGGGTACGTCAGGCGGCAGGGACGGCCGTCCCGAAGGACAGAGGTATGTGAGGAGGCAGGGACGGCCGTCCTGAGGGACAGGGGTATGTCAAGTGGCAGGGACACCTGTTGTGAGGGGACAGAGGTACATTACGGGGCAGGGATGGCTGTCCCAAGGGATATAGAGGAACGTCACAGGACAGAGACGGCCAGCCCGAGGGACAGGGGTACGTCAGGCAGCAGGGACGGCCGTCCCGAAGGACAGGGGTATGTGAGGAGGCAGGGACGGCCGTCCCGAGGGACAGGGGTACGTCAGGAGGCTGGGAAGGCCGTCCCGAGGAACAGGGGTACGTCAGGAGGCAGGGCCCTGTAGGACCACTGTATATTAATTACTTGATTAGTATAATTAGTCTGAAATCTCTTGATGCCTATTTAGGTGCTCTGCCCCCTTTTCATAGAAATAATCTGTTTTATTTTGGGTTAATATAGTATGTTTTAAAAAGTGGATAATGACGTGTAGAATCAGTATATATACTGCATGTGTGTCTATATTTCTTCTACATTTCTTGCTTCTAATGATACGGAAGCTCCCTGTCTCCAATCTCAGGCTCGATTTCAAACAGACACCGCACATGTTAACTGGAGCTTGGGCGGAATACAAGAGCTCCGCTGAGAACTACCTCAAGGGCTGCAAATGGTAACCCCCCCCCCAACCCGCCATCTCCGCCGCTGCCCACCCTCAGATTCATGCTTTAACGATTCATTTTACATGCCCTATTCTCGTGGCCTTCCTTTCAGTCCATATCATGTTAGTTCATACTGTCACTCAGATGTTTCTATAACCAAGCCGATGCGCTAATGTGTCTGGAAGCCGCCGTGCGTCACCCCCCC
>JAODKC010000002.1:18132635-18148294 GCA_026777985.1 Mormyrops attenuatus
CCGTGCGTCACCCCCCCCCGCCCCCCCCCCACCTCCGCCACTCGTCCCCAGGGCTCCGGACGGGTCCTGCGTCCTGTCCAACAGCGCGGACAACGTGCTGCGGCTGTACAACCTGCCGCCGGAGCTGTACACCCACGACTGGGACCTCGTGACGGAAATGGTGACAATGTGCTACCCACACACGCGTGCATGTACACCTGGACACGTGTGCACCATAGCATTTAGTGAATCTGTGTAACTGCACATCAACTCATGCTACACACATCCATGTACAGACATCCCCAAAAAGTACACATATAAAAGACTGTATAGACCTGCTACACAGATACATATATGTACATTAATTTGTAAGTATACATGCATATACACAGAACATGTACACGGTATGGCTGTACTATACGTGTACATGTGCCTATATTGTACACAAAGGTACATCAGTGCTGGTAAGCCCATTAGGAACACAGGTGGCCGCCTAGAGTGCCATCTTCAGAGGGGGCGGCGACTTAGGAAACAGCCCGTTTCACTTTGTCTCCAGTAGGGAGTGCCGGCGGTGGAGCTTGCCTCGGGGCTCCACATGGGCTTCAGGTGGTACTGAGGTCCAAACACGTATGAGACATACTGAGACACGCCTGGCAAGTGACGGTCCTCTTCCTCTGCCAGAGCCCTGTGCTGAGGATGCCCGAAGGAGACACCATTTACGATTACTGCTGGCTCCCCACCATGACCTCCTTGCATCCTGACACCTGCCTGTGAGTCCTTAGGCCGCCTCCTGACCCTCTGATCTGACCCCCTAGTCTCGCTCCTCTCCTGCTCTTCATTAGCTTGTGTCTGGACACGATCAAAGACAGACTCTGTGGCTCAGGTGAACACGAGCGCCCGTCCCCGCCAGCGTGTCCGCTGTCGCTCTGCAGGCTCCTGGCCTAACTTACTTCAGCACCTTCCTTCTTGAGATGGGCTGTAACGTGAGGTAGACTTCGCGCCTGTGCTTAGTTTGTTCTTTTTCTGTTCGCTTAGGATGGCGTGACAATTTGTTTGTGAAGTTGGAATAAGAACAGCGGGAAGTGGGGGTATTGCTGTTGTCACGGCGACGGGGGCAGACCCGTAATGAGAGCCCCCTACTCGAGCGTGCGCCGCCCGTCCTGTTCCCAATTTGTCTCAGCTCCCTGATCGCAACTGGGGCTCATCCTTATCAGAGCCCAGCAGGGCGGGGGCCCGGCGGCAATGATTCGGGGACGAGATCGGGGAGGGGGGATGAGCTGCGAAGGAGGCGCGGAGATCATTAATTAGGGGGGAGGCCCCCCGATGGCAGGCAACAAGCCGGGAAGATAATGATGTTAGAGGGGTCACTGTCACGCCGTCCCCCGCCGCCGTGATTAATGTGCCGTTGTTCCCCCAGGGGGCACGTGTGCGTGAGCCGGCCTCACCGCACCCCCCACTCCTGCCTCGCCGGCATGACGAGAGCGGCGATAGTGACGGGGAGTGACACGGGCTAGAGCCACAACTTTCCGCTAATTAGGACCTTGCAGCTTGAAGGTTGAGGATGTGGGAAGGGACCTGGGGGCCATGTTTGCGCCCCCCCGCTGTTTCCCTCCGCATCAGTGTGGGCTGCTCGTGTGCCCTTGCATGGCGGCCTCCGGGATCCCGCCCCGAGGGAAGCAGGATTTCCAATTAAATCTTGCGAGTGACTGACGGCCTGAGCCCCCCTCCCCAATACTTACAACATCACTGCTGCTGGCCAGAAATGATGGAAAAGTAAATTGCTGATAAATCATTTACATTTAAATTATGATATATTTTTTGTCAGTATTTTTTTGTTGCAGCGTTTATACCATGGGTGGCTGTTTTGTTTGTCATGATTTGTTGTTTTTCTTCTCAGTTTATTATTAGTTGTTTTCTTTGTTACGTCTCTACTTCCTCTGTACTGTTTTTGTAAATCTTGTTTTCAGCCACTCCATCCATCCATCCATCCATCCATCCATCTACCTGTTGAATACTGGGATGCATTTCTGCTTTCATTTTTCCTGGGTGTTGCCTTTTCCCCTGAAGCTGTTGCTGGTTCTTCTGTCACTGTAAGGGTATTTGAAGCCTTATGGTTTCTCTCTGCAGCTTTTGTTTGGGGGGGGGGCACCTGGGCATTCTGGGAAATTATTTTTTTAACTAATGCAGAACAAGGTTCACTTTGAAGCTAACCCCTGGTCTTACTGTTACTTTAAGGAAAAGAACACGAAACAACATGGCTCTTTCATTTAGCATGCATTACTCTTGTCTGTCTTTTATCTGCCCTTTGTAATTTACTGTCCTTTCCAGCCAGCTGGCCATTGTGACCTGAGACATTTTTTCCCCAGCGGGAAATTACACTGTGCCCATGTGTTCAGCTGGACTGGACTGAGTCAGGCAACTCAAGAGCTTAAGCTTGAAATACAAACATATTTGTACCCCCCTTTCCCCCTCCCAGCATCGCCAGCAGCAGCCGTGATAACCCAGTACACCTGTGGGATGCGTTCTACGGCGACCTCCGTGCAACCTTCAGAGCTTACAACCACCTGGTGAGTGCGGCACTCAAGAGCCGGGTGCACATCAGAGCGGTTTTGGAGAAACTGCAGATGAAAACGTTCCTTCCTTTGAAAGCCTCCCCAGGACGGATTCTCAGAGGCTCTTTGATTCTGCTTCGCTCACTTTTCTGTGTTCTTTTCTAACACCGGCGTGCAGTACAGTCATAATGGATGACAGAGCAGCTACTACACACTGTAAACACCATAGTATTTCCTTCTGTTGTTTTCTTGCCTTTGTTTTTGGTTCACAGTTTGTCAGTGAGATCTATAGATTTGTAGTGATTTCAGCCCACTGTCTTCAGTGTAAAAGCCTTCACTGTCAGACCGTCCATGGCCACATTATCAGATAGAAATCTGTTGCCAGATATAGTGAAGGCTTATAAATTTACCAGCAGGGGTTTTGAAATATATGAATTAGCCATTTTCAAGTTCAAGGGAACAGTTTGGATAGCGCATGTGGGCTGCAAGGTTCATTGCTGAATAGTTCATGTATGGGCAGCACGACGCCTTGCCGGGCAGCACGACGTCTTCGCGGGCAGCACGACGCCTTGGCGGGCAGCACTTTGGCTGCTTTCCTGGCCGGGCCGTCTGTCTGGGGTCTGTTCTCTCATTTGTCTGCTCTGGATCGTCTGATTTTTCACAGTAACTAGAAAAACAGGGTCCCCATTTCCCATAGTGTGTTTTTGTATCTGCTCTTTGATACCTTGGTATACCATGCAGGGGTGCCTGGCTTTGTGCTCTGTGCTGCTTGGGATCGGCTCCTTCTCCCCACATCTCTGGGATGGATGGATGGATGGATAGATACTTACCTTCTTTCCTTCCTTATTTGCTTCATTGTAAGACGACCCCCCATTTTTTCTCAGCTGTTTCTGGAAAAAAGTTTTTGAAATGCCAAATCTTATGTTTATAAAGAAGATTTTTCTGACAAGAACATACAATACACAGTCATCACGCTATTAAAATGCGACCACAGGCAACCACATTACAAGAAGTGTATTAAACAGTAAACCTCTTCCGAATTTAGATACTGCCCCTACGTGAAATCCTTCACAGGTATGGCTTTAACTTTCACTGCTATGCAAGTGATATTCAGTTATATGTCAGTTCACACTCCTCCATTGACTCCCCTCCAATTACACTCAGTGATTGCATCTCTAATCTAAAAGTTTGGATGCAGGATATCTTTCTCAAACTCAACATAGACAAAACTGAGTTCTTACTGGTCTGTCCAAAATCATAAGTATCTAAATCCTCCACTCTCTCTGTTAGTATTGATGGTGTCCCTGTAAATCCTGCCATAGTAATCAGAAATCTTGCCATACTATTTGACTCTACACTCATCTTTGATCTACACATAAAATCCCTCTGCATAACTGCATTCTTTCACCTCCGTAACATCACTTGTCTGTGCCCATTTCTGTCCAGTACTCATGCCCAAACTCTGCTTCATGCTTTTATTACGTCCCATATTTACTACTGCAACTTCCTTTTCATTGGCCTCCCTGCAGAATCTATTCCAAAGCTTCACTGTATTCAGAACTCTGCTATTAGAGTTCTCACTCACACTAAACACCCTGCTCACATCACACCGATCCTCTCTCAGCTACACTGGTTACCAGTTCAGACACTCAGATCAAATTCTAAATATTGCTTCTCACTTATAAAGCTCTGCATAACCTTGCTCCTCACTACCTCAGTGAACTCTTGGCTCCCTACTCACCCTCTCGCTCTCTTAGATCTTCTAATAATTATCTCCTTGCCGTTCCACATACCAGACTTTCCACCATGGACGGCAGGTCCTTCAGTACCATGGCCCCCAGACTATGGAACCCTCTCCCACAATCACTCTGTGACTGTTCTTCTTTCTCTTCCTTCAAATCTCAATTAAAGACATTTCTTTTCCTTGAACATTTCTCTTCTGTCTCTTCCTCCTGTGCTGAATTTTTTTTGTTGTGTAAAGCGACCTTGGCATTGTGAAAGGCGCTATATAAATGGAACTTATTATCATTATTATTATTATTATTAACTGCTACTATTGGTTTGGTACCAGCAATGGCACAGACAGGGAAATCAACAATTTCCACGACACTGTCACATGCTAACCAAACACATGCATTCCATGGCAAACATTACACAGTTATGACATTTACAATAAACATAAATACACAAATGCACATATTAATTAACACTGTTTAAAGATGTATGCCGTGTGTTGCAAAGCATGCTGGTAACTGCATAATTAGTTCTGCCGTCCAACCCTACGGTGTAATGTCAGCCAATCGTGGAGAGTGGGTGGGATCACTGCTCATGCAATGTCGTATTGCTGAAACAGCACTGATTCCGTATGGAGTATGCAGCCATCTTTAGCTAGGAGGCGGATAATTTATACCGTCTGTTGTACGTGTATAATGACATTTAAATTATAGTGCTCGAATATAAAACAACCCCAGTTTTTTAAATGGAATCTATTGGGGGGAAAACACTATCTTGTATTTGGGCCAAAGCAGTGCTCATTTTGTGTTTTTTTTTTTTTTTCTTCCTTTACATTTTTAAATCTCGGGTCCATTTGTAAGCCACAATGAATCTAAACAAGTGGGCTTTACTGTCATGCTGTGCGTATACAGGTCATGTGGGTGTACAGTGTCATGAAATCGCATTTCCGCAGGACCTCAGTGTGGCATGGAAGAGGATTCCTGGGGGAGTGGGCTTCCACAGTATGTAGAGTATAAAACGTAGGACGATGCAAAATTGGAGATTCTGACTCCAGGGTTTAAAGAGGGAGAAAACCTATAGTTAATTGAATAAATATATCACTAATAACAAAGTAAAGTGAGCAGTGCCAGTCAGGATTTGGGGAGGGTATTTCTCAGGAACGGTTAGGGAGTGAGATGGGAACCATGGTATTTAGTGTTCCGACAGCCTCGTGGGGACCTGCAGTACCAGGAGCTCCTGTACCTTCTGCCAGATGGGAGCAGGACGAAGAGTAGGAAGGATGGGAGGGGTCTTCCACAGTGCTGAAGGCTTTGTGGGTGCTGTGCTTCTGGAAAATGCCCTTGATGCAGTGGAGAGTGTTCCTGATGTTTTTTTTGTTTTTTTTTTTGATGTATGAATATCTATCTGCTACAGGGACTTGTGGTCTGGGGCTTTGCAATTTCCAAACCAGCCAGTGATGCAGCCTGCCAGAACACTCACTATGGTGCCCTGTAGGACCTGGTCAGGATGGGGGGAGGAAGTCTGGCCCTCCTCAGCCTCCTCTGAAAGTGGGAACTTGGTGTTGAGAGTTCAGGTCTTCAGGCTGGTACATTCCAACAAATTTTGTCCTCATGACTCTCTTCATTGCAGATGCCACGATGTTCACTGGGGAGTGGACAACCTGGGCCTTCCTGAAGTTGGCAATTTTCTCTTTTGTTTTGTCAACATTGAGAGACAGATTGTTGCCCTTGCACAAGTCTGCAAGCTGTTCCACCTTGAGTGGGTATGCTGACTCATCATTGTTGATGATGAGACCCACTACTGAGTCGACTTTGCGATACAGTCATGAGTCAGCAGGGTGAGCAGAAGTGGGCTGAGCATACAGCCTTAGGGAGCACTGCTGCTCAGCATGGTGGTATTGGTAATGCTATTGCCAAGGTGGACTGCCTGGGGTCTTTCTGTTCAGGAAGTCCAGGATCCTATTACACAAAGGGATGTTGAAACCAGAAGCACAAGATGCTCTGTCAGCTTCTGAGGAATAATGGTATTGTATCTTCAACTGACGTTCTACAAAAACATTCGTATGTAGGAGTCATCCTTGTCGAAGTGGGAAAGGGCCTGGTATAGAGCTGTGGATATGGCAGCATCTGTGGGACAGCTGAAGGTGAACTGGAGGGGGTCTTGTGAGATTCAGAGTGTAATTTTCATGTGCCCCATGACTAGCCTTTCGAAGTACTTCATGATGATCGGTGGTAGTGCAACGGGGCAATTAGTCATTAGTCATCTTCATGGCAGGCATGTCATTTAGTGTGTCAAGCCATGCAGAGAAGTCATCCAGTACATCTGGGAGGGAGGCATCTCTGACTTGTGGTGAGGTCTTGTAGATTGTGATGACCTGGATGTCCTGAACAAGTGCTGTGAGTCTCTGCTGTCTTGGAAGCAGTTGTGGATTCTTTGCCCATACACATGCATCGGTGCCCCGATGCCAAGGGAAAGGATGGCCCTTGCTGTTTTTAGGGCTACCTTGTGTCCCAGAAAGAATGGCACACTGTAGACTTCCAGCAGCATATGTACCTCTGTCAACATCCATGGTGTCCGATTGGCTCATATTGTTTTGGAGGCAGTTGCATCAGTTATGCACTTGCTGATTTAGCCAGTGACAGATGCTGTATACTCCTCCGAGTTACTGTGATGCCCACAGGGAGGCAGCTCCTTCTGGCGAGACTGTTGCTGGACTGGATTACACCGTTTGAGCAGCAGAGTGTCTGCTGGCATAAGCAGTACTGAGATGTGGTCAAAGAGGCCGAGGTGGGGGCAGGCTATGGCTCCGTATGCTTGGCACATGTTTGCGAACACTAGGTCGATTTTTAAATTTTTTTCCTCCCTGGTGGGAAAATTCATGTGTCGGTAAAATTTCGGGAGAACAGTCAAGTCGCGTAACTGGTCTCTCCGACTACAACAAAAAAGCCTTTGGGATGTGTAGTTACGGCACATTGATGGCTCCTTAGGGATTGCGCAGTGCTTCCTTAGCATTACTGCCAGGCGTGACGTAAACAGCCACGATGTTAACAGCCGTAAATTCCCACAGCAAGTCAAAAGCAATGCGACCATTGGTGAGCAGTGGCTCGTAGGACTGGGCAGTATGTCCTACAAATATCAATTTTCCGAGATTTTTACAATATCTATATTGATCATGATATTCTAAAATTTGTATGTAGAAAACGGTAAAATATGACAGTCGATTTTGAGTTTTTCTGATTATGATGATGAAATTGTTTTACTAATAGTTACGGAATATGTGATAGGTATTATAAATTACACCCACAACAGATTCATATCTTGATCAAATTTGTTTAAAGATTCTGCATTGCAAATGGTTTGGTTATACCATGAAATTTGCGATATTCAAATAAATGACGATAGGAATGTTCACAATCACAGTACGATATATTGTCCAGCCTTAGTGGCTTGTGACACCTCACCATTCTTTGTTGATACAGATACACAAACCACCTCTGTGGGTCTTACTGGATGTTAAAACACCTCTAAGTGGACTATCTGAGATATTGTGGTGGAGCCACATTTCTGTGAGAAGGACAGGAGGGCTGGACGGGTTGGGTGGCTCAGTAGCCTGTTGTAGGTGCCAGTGCACTTTTCGTGCTTCACTTTCCTCTGGCACTGCTTGTGGCACCTCCTTTGGATAACTGTGCCAGGAGACTCCATGGTATCCCAGCCTGGTGTGTTCCCAGCAGCTCATGCTGCCGCTCCTCCATTGGTCCTGTACGTCAGGGGGATGCTTGGTGGTTCCAGGTGTCCAGAAGGGTCTTAAGGTTGTATACATGTTTCTGGGTGTTAGCAAGTTTTTATGAAGAACTGTGACACTGTTCTCTGGAATTGGGCTGGCCACCACATGTGCACGCTCACCGCCATCTTACTTTACAGTCCTTGTGGTAGAGAGGCCCTTGTCTGGAGGGGCTGGGGTAGATATATAGACCACAAGCCTGGCTGTTTCGCCAGCTTTCCTTACCATGCAGACCATCTTGCTCCAGCACAAGATCGAGTGCCAAGCGAGCCTTAAGTACACGTGCCCATTCTCTGGAAAACAGCAGTTTATCCCAAAAGCCTGGCTGGCTGATTTTTCATCTGCAACAGTTAAAGCTGCTGCCTTCTGCCATGTTCTCCCAGATTTAGAGGCGCTTAAGGTATTACCACAAGCATCAGTGTGTGGGTGCTGAGAGCGGAGCTCTGACCTTGGGATGAGAGGGAGAATACTCACTGTTTCCTCTTCTTTTAATCTATCAACAGCTGTTACTGTCAGCCTCTGAGAAATTAACTATTTGAGTTTTTTTTAAGATTGCTATTTCAGCCTCCTTTCTGTAGATCATTATATGCTCTTTGGAGGAGTTTTGTGTGGTTGAAAAGCAGAAGAATGGTGAAGCTCTTTTCCAGCCAAGTATATACAGCTTAGAAGCTGAGAATATACCAGAAAGTCTCTCCCTTCTAGTGTGTGGGAGGGTCTCCCTGTGATAGGGTGACGTGTTTCGGTGGGAGGGGCTGTCTGTGATTGGGTGGTGGGTTTCGGTGGGAGGGGTTGCCTGTGATTGGATGGCGAGTTCGGTGGGAGAGTGCTGTGTGGAGACAGTTGCGTTGTTCAAAATGTTTGACCATCACATGGTTGGTGGGCCATTTGAATGCATTAAATACAGGGAGATAGATCAGTGATTTTTGGTAATTAGTAGTCAATAAATGCATTTATTTAGCATACCAACATGTGTATGTAGTTACATCAATGTGTTGTTTAAAAAGTAAAATTCGGTATTATTAACGGCTAAGGTTACCTGCCTTGTTGACATATTTTAGGCTTACTTTGGTTAAAAAAGCATGCTGTTGCTATTCTTTTGAATCCTTCTTTTTAAAATTGTGTTCTTAAACTTGCATGGTAGTCAAGAGCGATTGTATCCTAATGACTAGAGGGATGGGAAGAGAAGAAACATTTCAAAATTCAGATCAGATTAAATGTTCCAACATTTCTATAATTCATGGCGATTTCATTAATCCCATGCTAACAGAGGCCCTAAATAATCTTAATGACTTATTCACTAAT
Source organism: Mormyrops attenuatus (assembly GCA_026777985.1). Classification (NCBI taxonomy): domain Eukaryota; kingdom Metazoa; phylum Chordata; class Actinopteri; order Osteoglossiformes; family Mormyridae; genus Mormyrops; species Mormyrops attenuatus. The sequence continues at coordinate 18,141,984 of JAODKC010000002.1, forward strand.
AAACTCCAACATGAATAGGGTACCAAGCAGTTTGTCTGTGCCCTTTCCTCCATGTTGTCCTTGCATGTTGTCTCCACCATGGTTTGCTGTGCTGCATGGGGATGATCCAGTCGCTCAGATTAACAAGTACAGTTGTACACTCTTTCCAGTGACATGGAGAAGAGAAAAAAACGGTTGTCTCAAGTCAGCAGGACACATTTTTTTTTAAGTTTTAAAGTGAATCACAAATAGTCTATTCTGCTGCAACTCTACTGTGCTGTTAGTTTGATGCTAACTTCCGGAAACTATTGAGAGGCTCCATAATCTGCCATTGCTGTAAGAAAAACGGTCCATTGGAGGCAACGAAGTTGATGTGATTCTCTCTCTATACAGTTGTGGGTCGGAGGGGCTGTCTGATATGGTGGTGGGTTTTGGTGGGAGGGGCTGTCTGTGGTAGGGTGGCAGGTTTCAGAGGGAGGAGACAAACAATCTTCTAGCAAGGGAATTATGGTGTTTTTAGACTTAATTTAGCTTACAACATGGTTGTAAATAGGATAAAAGAGAGGGTAGGGCTGGGCCATTCTCACAACTCCATCATTAAATTCAAAATTGTTTTCAAATGCTAAAATCAAGGTTTCACATTAAAATATTAGTGAGTGAATACTGTACTCGCCAAACAGTACGAAACAGAAAAAAACAGTCTACTTGGTGTCATAAACACCAGCCCCCCCAGTCAGGCACCTGCACAAAAAAACGCCTTACACTGACATGTATCATGTATCAGAAAAGATGCCAATAGCCGTGTCTTTCATAGGGAAGTGGCTTGGACTTGAAAGGTTCTGTGTCAAACAAAACAATGTAAAGTCTGCAGGAAGTCAGTCTTAAATAAGTTGCAGCGCATCAACTCAGTTCCAACAGCAGAATCAGTCAGTGGAGGAGGAGCGACAGGGTGTGAAACTGGCGCAAGGGGATTCTAGAAAAAGACGCAATTGTCAGTCGTCCATAAGTTTGGGGAATAATGAGACTTTATTTTTTTCCTCCATGTCGCCCACCCATGACACAGGATGATGATTGTTAATAACTAATAAGAAGTTTCTGCTGCGCTTGCATCAGCGCAGCTTCTTGTTGAGCCGCCGTGTTTATGCCCTCCTGCTTTGCTCTGCTCATTATCGGGCATCGTGCGGCTCGCAGCGTGGCTGTTGGCATGCCTGAACACCCGCGTGCACAGGGGCACGGCTCGCCGCCATAAAATGCTCGAAAATGTGCTTTTATTCTTTCATTCCTTTTAGCTGATAAATAAGGATGACTTTAAATGCCAAAATGTCCTCCCCTTTATCTACCCCTGGAAATATTACTGTGATAAAAAGCTCTAATGTGGATTCATTATTTTCTTGCTTTTCAGTGATGGACGATAAATCTCTTGTGCGGTGATAACGTGCACTTCTGCGTTATCCCCCCCCCCAGGATGAGTTGACCGCTGCCCACTCGCTCTGCTTCACCCCAGACGGCTCCCAGCTCTACTGCGGCTTCGATAAGACAGTTCGGGTCTTCCACACCGAGCGGCCAGGCCGGGACTGTGAGGAGAGGCCCACTCTGGGTGAGCTGGACATCACAGCGATGCTGTAGGCAACCTTCCAACAATGTTACAGCGACGTTATGGTCTAATACACTTTAGTTCACACCATTCTTAATTATGATGACTGTAATAGTGAATGCCTGAGTTCTGATGTAAGGGAATAGGTGTGTCTCACTTCCCCGGTGTAACCTGTGGAGTGTGTGAGCACGGCCGCGGTCCCCAGTAGCGTAGCCCCTAGCAGCCATGCCGTGTGTGAGTGCGGCCGCGGTCCCCAGTAGCGTAGCCCCTAGCAGCCGTGCCGTGTGTGAGCGCAGCCGCGGTCCCCCATAGCGTAGCCCCTAGCAGCCGTGCCGTGTGTGAGTGCGGCCGCCATCCCCAGTAGCGTAGCCCCTAGCAGCCGTGCCGTGTGTGAGTGCGGCCGCCGTCCCCAGTAGCATAGCCCCTAGCAGCCGTGCCGTGTGTGAGCGCAGCCGCAGTCCCCCATAACGTAGCTCCTAGCAGTCGTGCCGTGTGTGAGCGCGGCTGCCGTCCCCAGTAGCGTAGCCCCTAGCAGCCGTGCCGTGTGTGATCGCAGCCGCGGTCCCCCGTAGCGTAGCCCCTAGCAGCCGTGCCATGTGTGAGCATAGTCATGGCCCCCCCATAGCATATCTCCTAGCAGCCATGTGAGTGTGTGAGTACAACCACGTGTTTCCTGAACCCCAGTGAAGAAATGCGGCCAGACGGGCATCATCTCCTGCCTGGCGTTCAGCCCATGCCAGTCCATCTACGCCTGTGGCTCCTACTCCCGCTCCGTGGGCCTCTACTCCTGTCAGGACGGGGCGCCGCTCGCACTGCTGCCCAGCCGTCACCAGGGGGGCATCACCCACCTGCTTTTCTCGCCCAACGGAATCCACCTCTACACGGGAGGCCGGAAGGTGCGCTCTCCGAACATATAATGCATCAGCTGCAAAATGTACTTTTCCAGCACCCGTGTTTTTGAAATTGCTGAAGATCACAGGTGTGTCGGGATCTGTCTCATCAGGACCCAGAAATTCTCTGCTGGGACCTGCGAGATCCAGGACAGGTTCTGTTCTCCCTGCGACGGAGTGTCACCACAAACCAGCGCATCTACTTCGACCTGGACCCGTGAGTGCTGGCTGTCTCCTCTCCCCTCACAAAACTCTTCCTCCCAGCCGTGAGTCGTTCCTGCTGAACTTGCTACCTATAGCAGAAACTGCACCCAGCCACCTGTTAGCACTGCACTTAAGCCAGATACACCTACAGCCTTTGATGTCTTGTGTGCAGCTGAATGTGTCTGTAGTCCGGAGGTGGAGTGATATTCAAAGGCAGCGGTAGGAGACGCTAAAATACGACGGCTCAAGGCGGCCCACATGATGTTTCTGGATCTTTCTCGGTCAGACTTTGATGTCAAAGGAGGTCGATCAGGCAATGCCGCAGTCATTAATCAAAGCTCTGCCCCCCGCGCAGGTCGTAAGCTTCTCGCAGGCAGTGGCGCATCCTCTGATTGGCAGCGAACACTGAGCCTTTAATGTGTGCCTCCTGCTACCCCCCTACAGGTAGTCAGCTAGAGGCCATGAGTAAGCGGAAACCTGCTCCCATGCTGGGAATGTTTCTGGTCGGTGATGGTCCAGTCTGGTCACTTTGTACTCTGTGGTCCAGCTTTCCTGAGCATTGGGGAAATCACTGTGTAGTGGTTATTTCTGTGTAGCACATTTTTATGAACAGTTTTCTGTAGCCATTTGCAAGATGGCTGCAGTTGTGCACAGGGAGGTCAAGGGTTTTAGTCTAGACAGCCTTTGGCGCCGTCTCTCTACTGTTCACTCAGGTCTACATGGCTTTTTGTCCAGGTTGGGGCAGTACCTGCTGAGCGGCGACACAGGAGGAGTTGTTTATGTGTGGGATGTGTCCACAGCACCCCCTGATGGTGGGGAAGAAGTACTGCAGCCCCATCTTCAGTTCCAAGCACATGGAGACTGTACCAATGGCATCAGGTAGAGTATCCAAACTCACACCGCGATGGGATCCACCCGCTGTCCAAAGACCCATTTGCACATAGGCGCCTTCCACTGATGTTGCTCCCATCTTTGTTTTTTTTTCACCTTCCTGCCTCAGCATCCACCCCTACATGCCCCTGCTGGTGTCATCCTGTGGCCAGAGACAGTTCAGCTGCCCAGGGGAGAGTGAGGGTGACTCTGGGTCCGAATCAGACGCCGCAGCATCGGCAATCTCCAGTGCCAACAATGCACTTGCCCTCTGGTGGGCAGGGCCACCAGGTTCCACCAGTGACAGCAACCAGGCGGCACAGCCGGAGTGACAACACCGCCCCCAAGGGGATCGAGCCTGGTAGTGCAGCTGCCACTTTGGGACCCCCCAGGAAATTATCACAGAGAATTGTCACTCAAGCTCCCAGACCCAAACACAAATTAGCCCTGGCTTCATTGCCAGGGCATCCTTCCTAAAAATGATACAGTCTGGGCTGAACCCCATTTACAATGCTAATGAGCAGCACATAGTTATCCACTGAAGTAACTAAGCGAAATCAACAAAGAAAAGTTGACTGCTAACCCCCTGCGCCCCCCCTTGCTGGGCTCAGCGGATTCCTCAGTCAGACTATGCTGTTGTTGATGAGAGGGTTCTGGGTAAAAAGCCTTGAATTTCCTGGACAGCACTCCAGTTGTGTGCTTTATTTAAAGCGGTCTCAGGTGTGGAGTCAAAACACGAAAACATTGATTTTTGTAACACCATCGTTGTTATGCAAATGTACTTGTTGCCTGGCCCCACCCCTGACAAGTAGTCACATGCCAAACATCACTGATTTCAAAAGGTCTTTTTGTAAAAGTGACATGCCAATGCTGCCGTGAATATGATTAAATGTATATTTTTGTACGTCTGCCCTTTGTGTGACACGACTTCGTAGCACAGTGCTGCCCTGCGCACTGGGTCTTTTGCTTCATAGGCTAAGATGATGAGTAGTGTGTGCTTTTAGTGCCAACAAGTGGCTTAATTTTTTTATTGGGTTAGGGGGGTGTTTAACAAGGATCTTTAACTGTACTTCTGTTCCTTCGTCTGTTTGATTTTCCTTTGTCTTCTTCTGGCTCTACCCTAGAAGTGGTGGTAGGTGTTAGGGGTGTGAGACGTGCTCCTGGTGCGTGTGTGTGTGTGTGTGTGTGTGTGTGTGCGCGCACGCGCACCCGTGAGCGGCACGTTTTTGTACCTGCTTGACAGCGTTTGGAGATAGATGGTTGTGCTCTTTCGTCTGAGAGAAAAATTAACTTAATTGAGTACGAGTCCTCGGCAATGAGCCTGCTTTAGAATCACTGCAGCATCAAGAGTCCCTGAAACGAGAGCAAGTTATTCCACTGAGGAATCTTTTTTTTTCCTCAGATTTTTCTTTACTTAACATCTGATTTGAAAATGAATAAAGCATATGAAGTTTGTTCCTTACCCTCTGCTCTGCCTATTTTCTTCCTCCGCTTGGTCATTATGGGTCTTTTGTTCTCCTCTGCATGTGTTCTGTGTTCATCTCGGGTTACCCCTCCCCACTGCCTCGTATGTGAACACACATTTATTACGTGCCAGGCTAGGGAGTGCACACGTGTGTGCGCACACACACACAACCCCCCCCGCACGCTGCTGTTCCTGTAACCACCAATAATCTATTGTTTTGTTGCCAGTTGCCAGGCAACCTTCATAGAGATGCCACTGCAGGTAGGAAGGGTGAATGTTCACTCCCAGAATGCTCTGGAGCACAGTCCTGGCCCTCCGGGTCAACCTGGCAGGGACGCAGGCTCCTCGCACTGGAGCAGTTTGTCCATTACGCAGCTCGGTCACAGTGAGGAGGGACTGTTATACCCATATATCTCCTCTGAGTCCGCCAAGCCGACCAGGATCTGAAGGAAACTGCTGAGCTGCAGTCATTGAAAGGGGAACCGCGTCCCAAAAGGAGCCCAGTTATCCCTCATGCATTCGGAAGGGTGACCCACCCCTGGAATTTCTCCAAAAAGAAAACCCTCCCCCAGTGTTCGTCCTGAAAGTCAGTGCACAGTGTAGCTTATGAGCTCTACTGCATGCATAGGTAAGTGGTCACTAGGTATGTTTGGTTCTGACAGCTATCAATGGATTTCAGTGAATTCAGATTCTTAAATTTAAAAAGGTACTCCAAACCTACCATCTTCCTAATCATTTTAGCTCAGCAAAAAAGCCCGCCAATGCCAAAGAGAGCTTCTATCTCTGTTGTGCCCACGCCGGGCTGTGACCACAGCATGGACCTTCAAATGTTACCCCTCATGCTTCTGTGCTGTGATGCCCCCATGAATCCCCCGTCATGCCTCTCGCAGCCAGTGACATCGAGCCGGGCCTCTGCTGCACTCAGACTCGCTCTGGGGGTCTGACATCCAGTCCACGACTCCCCTCAGTGGTGAAGGAAACATGTTTTCTTTACCTCCTATAAAGCACCAAGCATTAAAAGAAAGTTCATCTGTCATTGGCTGTAGTGCCTTTATATTTTCTGGTGACCTAATGGCATATGGAATGGAGGCTGACCACACTGGGAGAGGGAGGGTGCCGAAAGGATTAGTCCCGCCCCCCTTTTATCAGAGCTGCGTAAATGGCTGCCAAATGAACCTGCTGGTAAACACACCGGGAGGAATTCTGCCATCTCCACACAGCACCAACTCCACAACAGGGTTATGGCCTCACGGGGGGGGGGGGGGGGGGGGGGGGGCGGGGGGGGGGGGGGGGGGGGGGGGGGGGGGGG
>JAODKC010000002.1:18226066-18236434 GCA_026777985.1 Mormyrops attenuatus
AGAACGGAGGAGCCGGAGGGCTCGTCCACGGCCTGCTTTCATAAAGACAGCTGTCATCACCTGCCTCCGCAGACCTCGCAACAACATACCCATGCTCTCGCTTAGCCAAATGAAAGCCACTCATTAATCTTGTTCCTGGTCAAATCCCCCCCCCCCCCAAAATGAGCTGGAGACCCGGCAGCTGGCTCTCTGCACCCCAGGCTCTGCCGCCCACCCGCGTGCGGCCGAGTGGTTATTCGTCCTGAGGAGGAACAGGCAGGCAGGTCTGGCTGTTGCGGTGTGGGTTGTGGGGGGGGTGGGGGGGGGACCTCTAGCCGTCTGTTCCATGCGAGGCCTGGCCCAGGAGGGCTGCTCACTCATGCTCATTAGAACATAGGAAAGTGGGGGACATGCTTTGGTGATTCCAGCATGGCAAGCCTTGTGTTTGCCCCAAGTCACACCCCCCCCATGGCTGAGCCTAATCACTGCGTCTGACTGCACACTCAAGGTCAGTACACAGCAAGGCCTAGACACACACGGTACTCCATGTTGGCAGGAAATTGACCCTACCGTCCATACCCAAATCTACGCCTTTGGTACACAATTCCCCTAAGCACATGGAACTGCACAGGAATGGAATTTGTGTCCCGGAACTCATAGGTTCATGAAGTGAGCACATGAAGGGCTTTGATCCCCTAAGATGACAGTGTAGTGTACAATCCTTCAGAGACACACTGTGGACCCATGCATCCAGGGTTGTGGGTTCAATTCTCACCTCTGATTCTCTGGAGAGCTGCTTAATGTAGATGCCTTTAGTGTGTTTGCCCTGCAACTGACTGCTACCCCATCCAGGTTTCTTAGAAATAGGCTCCCTGTGCTGGGCAACTGCTTATGGAGGATGGATGGATGGATGATTAGATTTGAAAGAGCTACTGAAACGACCCCCTAGGGACATCTGGCTAAACTGCTATTCTTGAGCTCAGACCTCTACTACCCTCACCGTGAACTGCCAATTGGCCATCTTGACCAGAGTGGCAGAGTAGAAATGGTTACTGCACCATCGATTTTAATTTGGTCAGGAATTTACGACTGACTGCTGAAAACGGGCCTTGTTGACCTGTGGGTGAGTGGGGGCTCCAGGCCTTGGGAGTTTGGCAGTAAGCGCTATGTCACTCAACCGGCCAATGGTGAGCGCTCCCCCCCCCCAGGCCGTAGAGCCATAAGAAGGGGGACACATGCAGGTTCTGCCTTCTGCTTCCCAGTTTCGTTTTGATATAAGCTTGGACGCGGCTCACGGTGCCTGAGGAGGAGAGAAAAAGGGAAGAAGGAAGGAACAGCCACAGAAGTATGCAGCACCAAGGTTAAAGCGCAAGGGTCTCACCATGCATCAAAGCACCGACCGCATTCACGCATTCAGATGAAAAAGTGCCAGAAACCCCACTGCACTGCTTGCTTAAAGGAATTAAAATGTAAAGTTATTAGGAACATCACTCATTTCATGCTTTTAATCTCAGGTTACTATTCCATAAACGTTCCACTATTCTGTATAATGTAATCAGATATGCTAACCCTAAATAAAAGTGTTTTCTAGTTAAACAAATACGATGGGGCAGATTTAAGGGATGCTTAACTCTTCAACAGGAAGGCATGTTAAAATGCATCATGAGCAGATTAGTCAAAAGAACAAAAAAATCATCTTGAGGGACTTTTCAGGTCTCATCTTGTCCCTGAAGAAATCATTTAACGGACACGCGGTCACGGACGTCGAGGCCACCTGAATGTTAATGTGCCTCCGTCTTCATTAACGGCGTTGCTGGCGTGGATCCCCTCGCAAAGGCTCGCGCGTTCGGAGCTCCAAGCGCCGGGCAAATCCTCTTTGCTTTCACTCGTCGCCCCCTTGTCTGTTTGATCCCTGACCTGTCATACCCAGGATTTTCGCAGAAGCGTTTGAGGATTTATCACCCTGCGATTCCACACATATCACTGCGTCTGTACATGGCTGCATGTGAGCATGAGCGTGTGATCCTAAGCCCCCTCTGATATCACCGCATGACATGCGTTTGCGAGAATATACTCATATACTGGCAGTTCTGTATATATGCTGCTCTCACTCTCTCTGTATGAGAGTCTTAAAGACATGTTTGAAGGGAGTAATGCATCACTGACAGAAAATATATAAGTTTCTGTGTGAAAGGTAGAGCCACATAAGACTGAGTGAGAGGAAAATAAGGCTATTAAGTGAAATAAGGGAGACACTGCAGAAAATCTAAAGTAGTACCTTTACTGAAACAGGTGCTTCCACACAGGGGTGATAACTGAGTTAATTAAGCAATTAACATCCCATCATGCTTAGGGTCATGTATAAAAATGCTTTTGGCTACGGCACCTAGAATAAGGGATCTCATGGGGTGGGGGGAGGGTGATATTTGGGGGCAGGTTTGGCAGTAGGGTCGGTGACGACTCAGCAGTTCAGGTACTGTAGTCACGGCGATGTTGGCAGGGAAGTTATCATCAGGAATGACATCATCAGCCAGAAGGAAGCATGAACGAAAGCACATGTTCCCCCTCTCTGATATCTGTGCATTCATTTGAGATGCAAACAATCTACGTCAGTCTAAGCCATGAGCAGACAGTGTCATCACACATCTGGAGAACCGAAGAATAAGGGGGTCTGTGGTCTGGCCATATAAATGTATGGCACATGTGTGGCACACACCAAAGAAATGCCCACATTCCAGAGCTCGTCCCCCACGGTGAGAAGTTCTGGCAGCCCCGTCATAGTGAGGGCTGCATTTCCCGGGTTCTGATCCACTGAACTCTTCAAAAGACAAGGTCCATGCCAACAAACACAAAGGCATTCTGAGTGATCTTGCTCATCCCACAGTCCTGGTGTGACTGGAATGTCCCCGCTCTCCACACACGGCTGGTCCCCGAGCCGTTCGATGTGCGTGAAAACGATGTGAACCATATGCCATTGCTGCCCTGCTTATGGAAGAGCCTGGAACGGAGCCTGAGGCCGCGCTTTCCGCAATCCTTGACGAAACATGGCACCTCTCCATCAGTTCCGTTTTTTTCTTTTTTTTTCCGGTGGAGTTCCAGGCATTTGTGGGATCTATGCCAAGATACATCAGCGCTCTTCTGATGGTGGCCTAACAAGAGTTTAAGGCGTTTTAGCCTTCTCATAGTTACTTATTGCATGTGGGAACGTAGACTGCATGAGCTGCATGATCTCTCTGGGACTGAGACAAAGACACAGTGGGGAGCCCCCTACAGGAAAGAAACATATTGTTTCGTTTGTGGTTCAGCTCTTTATAAGTTTTAGTGGTTTGGGGTTAGTTGCCATTAATTACAGTAAAATGGAAGTCACTGGAAAGTCCCCAGAAGTGCAGCCATACATAATATGTATGTGTATGACAGTGTGAGACTGTGTCCATGGCTGACTCTCATAGTGTGGTATTGATTACAGAGTGAGAGTAATAATTGGACCAGTCTATGGGCTGTCATGTTTTGTCTGATGGGAGGGTTGTTATCAAGTTCACTGTTATCAGCCTTCATATCTCTCCATCCCTCTCTTTTATCTACATGTCTCCCCTCGTCCTTCTCCTTCTCTCACCATCTTACTCAAGCTTCTGCTTTCATCTTCGGCCTGCTATCTGTACATCTACAGATCCGTCTTGTCAGTGGTGTCTTATTATCCATTTGTTGCTCAGGAAAGCTAAGCCTCCCCGCTATTGTGCGTATTCGCAGAATATAATGTGCGTATCGATTCCTGCTCTGCGTGGAGAAAAAAAAAACAGAAGGCACTAAGAGAGACGGGCCAGGGGGAAAAAAGAGACAGGAAAAACAGGGATGGAAAAAGTGGAACGCACGGACAAATACAGAAAAGAACGTACTTGATGATGGCAAAAATTGAGGTTTTTTGGGGGGCCGAGGGCGACGCACTGCAGAACACTGGCGACCCCGTCCGACAGACCTGATAAATACACCACAGTTTAGGCCTGAGAAGGAAATGTAAGATTTCCCGATTTCCTAGCTTTCCGGCAGTAGCCCCCTTTTCCAAACTTTGTCTTCCGTACGTAGCGATCGTGCAAGATCACAACGAGTCTTAAAAGGACAAGGGATCCCATTACATTCCGGCTAGCGGTACCCTGCGTTACAGCAATGTGAAATCCGCACCGGTGCCGCTGTAATCCGCGGACGAACCGCATTCAGACGCCGGGTGGGGGATCGGACTGAGAGGTGGAGCAAACGGTGGGTCTTCCGCTGCCACGTCTGACTCTCTCGAAAGCTCAAAAGCCCCAGCGTAGGAAGATATATGGACGAAGGATTCCAGTAACGGGTAACCGTTGGACGGCTGTTGAACTCGGTCCTGCGTTGTAAAATGTCAGTACTTTATCCAAGTCCAATGTACTATCCAAGTCCAATGTAGTAATGGTTTGTAAGGGATTACGGCTTGATAGACTTCCGCAAAAGTTTTCATTCTGCACTGAAGGTAGATTGCATTGTTTGATCGGACTTATTTGAGCCTTTGTATATTAATGAAATAATTTTATAATGAATCGGAAACTCAACCGAATGTCTTCTTTAAACGTGTACTGTGGGCACGTCCTTACTCTCTAGAGTCGATCTGCACCGATGCTTCGCTTGGAAAATACAATATACTCCTGGGGGAAAATACCGATCCAGTGAAACATGTAATTGATGCCATATTTCTCTAAAACCTTGGCATGAAATCAATAAATTATGACCTACACATCGCGTGTCTCCCTGAACAAACAGTAGATTGCTCTCCTGCCATCATAACTAATCGAGTCTGTGCCTGGCATTGGACGTAAATAAAGCAGATAAATGTGAGTGTGTAATAAACCTCTATTCTGGTATCTTGTTGCTGCTGAGGATGATGCTATAAACTCATCACGTCAGAAGTAATGTAATTCACTTGATTTGGTCAATGGATAAATGTTTAAGTGAATTACACCAGGTCCAGGTTAGCATATACTCTGGTTTGGGATTGTGTATTAGTTCGTAATTGATCTGATCCTCAGCTACTTTTTAACACTGCGCTCATGTATCTGAAAGGGTTGGTGAGCTCCCCCTAACCTCCTCCCTCTCCCTGTACCTCCCTGCAGCTGCACCACCATGTCACCTGCTGTGTCCCTTCTCCTGCTTTTTTTGCTGGGGCTGCTGCTTCCTCTGCCCTGTCCTGTCATCCCCGAGGACCCTGGAAAGCCTGCCACCGGGCCGCCAGTCCGTGTCGCCATGCAGGGGCCAAGCTGGAGCCTCGGACTGCGCCTGTACCGGGCCTTGCGCACCAGCGGCACCCAGAACCCCCTCTTCTCCCCGGTTCTGCTTGCCAGCTCACTGGCAGCCTTGGGCGGGGGTGCAGGGGGGGGCACCGCAGCACAGATCTTCGAGGTCCTAGGCATCGGTACACCACCCCCTTTGAGCCAGGAGGAGGCACTGTCCTCCATGTATGGAGCCAATGGGACCAGCTTCAGGCTGCACAGCGCCTCAGCCGTGTTCACCAAGCTACCGACGATCCTGAATGCCAGCTTCCTGAAAGAGGCACAGACACGGTCGCGGTTGGGGCACGCGGCTCTGCGCTGGACGGGGGGGCGGCCCGACCACGAGGCGCTTCATGCCTGGGCCAGGACAGTGGCAGGTGGCGGCGAGGTGGCACAGCTCAGCGGGGAGCTGCAGGCCAAAGAGGCAGCTTTAATCCTCACAGACACCCTGCACTTTAAAGGTGAGGGGGGGTCATGTGACCTGCCAGCGTTCTGCAGAAGGGCCAGTACGTGCCTCCTTAAGTCAGCTGGCACTTGTCTAGGGGGGGACTCTGGACAAGATGGCTTCCTGAAGTGACATGTATTCCTGGATGCCCGGGGCCCGGCTGTAGGGCACAGGAAGGTCTTCCCCATCACCATGTCCTCCTGTTGGCTGTAACAGGGCTAGGGAACACCAGGGGAGCTCCCCGAAGGGCATGATTCCCAGAGGACCGTGGTCTCCTGGGCTCCGCAGCAGGTTACTGCCCGCTAAGGCAGGCCAGGGACAGGCTTATTTGAGAGAGCCAATCAGAAAAGGGCTGAGAGCCTACAGATTTGGGCAAGGCCCCCCCACTGCTGACTGCAGGCTATTTTCTGCCCGTGAAATTGGATATTTTTCCATGGTTTTGGGGGAATGGCCGCCAGACTCATGAATGTGTGGCATTATGAATGAAATTCTGTTTTAAATAGAAATAAACAACGCTGATAATAATAATACTGCATGTGCTGCCAGTTTACCACCTTGCCAGGTTTCCCGGGATGGATCCCGTATCGCACCTGTCGGCACTGGGGAGCCCCTGGCTCCTCACCATGCCCAGGGGAGGAGCCCCCGTTTTCCTGGTTTTGTTCAGTCGCCTTCAATGGCTTCCAGTCCGCCATCGCTGGGCAAATTAAAAACACCTCGGCGTCTCCTGAAGCGCTGTTCAGCAGCCAGGGTTGGCAGGGAAGAAGCAGGCAGAAGTGATTGGCGGGGGGTGGGGTGAGGGGGGCCTGAGGGCCGTCGGGGGAGCGCCTGTCCACGCTCACTAATTAATTGGCCCTTTGTTTTGGATTCAGACAAACAAAGGATCCGGAAACAGGAGCCAGTAGAAACACAAACGATAACGCGACAAAGGACAGAGGGAAAACCACATGTGTATTTCACGAGTATTAATCTTTTTTCTAATCACAATATAAAGTGCAGGCTGAAACTTTGCCCGGGAGATTTTGGCTTTGTCTCCATGCTCTGCTATAGCATAATTTGCTTCACCTGCTTAGAAACCATGCCATATAAAAATTGTTGGGCGAGGCTCCTCCCTCGGTATGGGACGGCCAGACACCCATGGTCAAATTGTTGACATCTCAGGTGAAAACTGACCCAGATGATTCTGGAGGATGCCACTGGGCACAATCAAATGTTAAAGGTCTCTCATGGAGGCTGAATGTCAAATATAATGCACTAATTTGGTTTAATGTATCTCTGAGGTTAAGCTTTTAATCCCACTTTATAAGTAGTAGAATAATATACATGTTATTGAACTGAAGATTGAGATGCAAGATCCTCTGGTATGTGTAAGCGCTCGCCGTGCGATTCATCAAAGTGGTGAAGTAATGGGAACCGAGAAGTGTCGAAATCCTTTAATGGGTCACAGCTATTTAGTGCTTTCAGAAACACAGAGTTTCGAACCAGTGAAAGGTTTCTGGGGAGACTGATTGGTTCATTGGTTGATTACCTTGAGTAATCATCCGTCGCTGATGCAAATCGGCACTAGGACTGTGTTTCTCCTTAGTGCCGTTTCCCTGATTGTGCCGCGGAGCTTGTGCCTTTCAAATGTTAACTTGCGCTGCCCCTGCTGCAGTACTGATTTTCTGTGGGCTAGTAGCGCTTTGGAAAAACGCATTTGGTAAGTAGGTGATTGCAGGTACAGGCTTACCTTGTGAGGACGGCTGGCGAGAAGTCGCTGTGAGACTCCTGTAAGTTGCTGGTTGGCTGGATTGTGTGATGGGGTCATTTCTCTACCGACTCCTAATGTGACACATCACAAAGCTGACAGAGGAGTTACTGATCAAGAACTAAATTTGTGATGCAGAGCTCCAAGCATAAGTTAAGTTTGGGACCATGAAGGATAAGACTCTGTCAGGTAGGTAGGTCAGTGACACAGTGATCCAGGGCCTGACTCGATGTAGGTTAGTGTGAGAGTCTGTGTGGTGAATGTCCCATCTCTGTCTACAGGTCTTTGGGACTGGCACTTTGAGTGTGACGAGGAAGACCTGCGCAGTTTCCTGGGAACCACATATACCAAGGTGCCAATGATGCACCGGGCAGGTAGGCCATGACACCCTCCTATACTGTGAGCTGCTGCCCCTTTCATAATCACTCTAATGGCTCCTCACCCAGGTGTGTTCCGTCACTATGAGGACATGACCAACATGGTGCAGGTTCTGGAGCTGGGCTTTCAGGGTGGCCGGGCCAGCCTGGTGCTGTTGCTGCCCTTCCTTGTGGAGAACCTCAGCCGGCTGGAGAAGGTTCTCAACCAGGATCAGGTGGCAGAGTGGCTGGAGAGGCTGAGCAAGCGAAGTATGGCCATCTCCTTACCAAGGGTGAACCTGACCAGTGCGCTCAGTCTGCAGGTGAGGCCTGCACGCCAAGTCCTGACTGCTTAAACCAAGTAGTCGCTACTACCACTCAGACTAGGCACTGACCACACACTGACCACTCAGACTAGGCACTGACCACACAAAAACTTAAATACCTGAAATCTAGATGAGCACAGATCCGTTTATCTACGCTAAGCATGCTTGCCTGCACACCTTACAACAAGCTCATTTGCACAGCTGTAAATCACATACAATCCACCCTTCTTCAGTCCACTGCAGGGTCCCGGGGAGCACTGGGCGCGAGGCAGGGGGCAGGGTACCGGTCCAGTGTAAGGCATCCACTCACACCCCTTACCTATTATAGTACCATCCCAAGGAAGACACACATGCTCTTATAATGGTAATGGCTTAATTTTCCACATGAGTAGCTCAGCTTCCTGCACTGACTTTCTGAGAGTCAGTGGGGGACAAGACAGAGGTCTAGGTTTGTCTCGTTGTGCTGGAGAGGCAGTCGAAGGGCCTGTGAGCTGAGCTGTCTGGAGATCTGAGCTGACCCACCTGGCATCTTTGCCAGCCTGTCATGAGACACCGACCCCTCGTCCCCCGGAATGCCGCTCTGCTCTGCTCGGAGCCTGTGGTCCACCGCTGCTGGGTTCCTGGTTGTCCGGAAGGAAGTGTAAGGTCTCTCTTCCATGCTGCCCTGGAGGCTGTACCCAGCCTGCTGCGCATGGCCGTCAGCCTCCTGTGCTGTTTCTCTCCTTTTTCTTCCTCCCTGACCTACTCCTCCTGTTTCATTTTCTTGTCTGTCTGGTTGCTGTTAGACTAGGTTCTTGCCACGCCCCACCCCCTTCGCCCCCTGTCCTCTGGCTTTCTTAGGTACCACTTGGCAGTCCTGGCCACTGGGACCCGCTTAGCAGCCCCATGGACTCCGGCCAGCAGAAGCCGGGGTCAGGCTTGGGGCCCCTGGTGTTTCCAGGGGTACAGAGGGCATCGGGACGCCAGGCGGAGCCCTCACCTTTGGGCGGGGACGCTGGACCTGAGCTGCAGGCTGCCATGCTAAGCGGAGCCTCCATGAGAGTCCCGTCCTCTGCCTGGCGGTATAATGGTGGCCGGAGGCAGCGCCTGGGTGGGCTCTGCGGGTGGCACGGCGGTTTAGACAGACAGAGGGGAGAGAGAGACATTAGGAAAAGGAGTAATCAAGGGGGAAGGGTGCAGCGGGACAGATGGGGGGGGGGCGCACGTAATGGTAATGTAACATGACTGGTCTGGATGAGGGCTTCAGGAAGTATTTCCCTAGGGGGGACGCGGCTCAAACGGACTCGTCAGGAGCACATTTGGTTGAGTGAAGTAACCTGGAAAGACCCTGAATGCCGTTGCAGCATGAGCGGGGTCACACAGCTCCCCGCTTTAAAGCTCCGCGTGACCCACAGAGGGCGACCCTCGACAGAGCCACTGCCGCAGCGAGGCCCCCTGGTGGCCCGACAGGTTGATGTGTGCAGATGGCGCGTGGAAGGAGCGTTCCACGTCCCGCTGGGCGCCGCCTGTCCCGCTGAGGAGGATGGAGGAGAAGGGGGGTGCAGGAAGGCAGTACGGCCCCAGGGAGCGGGGGAGTGACTGGCTTGCATGTGGTGGAGTCAGGGCAACGGATTGGACCGCGCCGCATCGTTAGCATCACACAGCGGCAGCCACGGCTCCTCTGGCTCTGCACGGAACACGCATTTCCGTGACCATGCGCCGCATTTTGCTGCAGGGTTTGCTGACCTAAATGAGAGTGACATTGAGCAGGTGGGGGGGTGGCAAGGGCTGGGCTGGGGGCAGGTGAATGTGGAAGTAACTGGTGGGCTAAATATAGGCCCCCCCAGCAGCGCCGAGGACAGGCCACGGCTGAGGCTGCCCGGCCCGCTGCCGTAACGAGCCTGGCTGAGGGCCCTCGGCCGGGGCGCCCAGACGGATGGCTCCTGCGCGATTTAACGAGCCTGGAACAGCGCCACCGTCTGCTGGCTCTGGGCTTGCCGCCTGACGCACAACGGGACCGGTTACTGCCCCACCATTAGCAGGCTCATCCAGGGAGCCCCCTGCTGTCTGAATGGCACAGGTGCCTCAGATCGTGACGTAACCGGGCACTCGCGATGCCCCTCTCACTGATAGTGTGCTCGGGGGGGGGGGGGGGGGGGTTTGTGTTAACCATTGCAGGGGGGGGTCTTTTAAACGTCGGTTTTCTTCCCATTTATTTTTAAAATGTGTGAAAGTAAGGCTGGGATTTAATTTT
>JAODKC010000002.1:18239137-18250191 GCA_026777985.1 Mormyrops attenuatus
CCCCCCCCCCCCCCCCCCCCCCCCCCCCCCCCCCCCCCCCCCCCCCCCCCCCCCCCCCCCCCCCCCCCCCGCACGGCGACAGTGAGGGATGATGATGCCACAGACGGTCAGAGGGCAGGCGGGAGACAGAAACAGAGTGTAAGAGATGTACAGTGAGGAAGGGAGGATGCATAGGTACACAGGAAGTACATTAGGGCGGGGGTGCTGCTGGGGGTGGTGGCGGTCAGGCCGAGGACATGAGTCGTCACGGATGCCTCGCTGAATCTGTCTCTGATCTGCACATCTGCACCCACCCCCTGCTGCATAACCTTAAACAACCGCGAATTGTCATCCCCCCCCCCCCCCACTCCGATTGTTTTTCCATGTTTTCCGTGTCCGGAAAAGTTTGCAGGAGCTGCTGTCTGTGCCCCGGTGAGAGCGAGAGCAGCGAGGCGGTGCAGCATGGCTGATGGACGCTGGCCGCGGGCAGTACGCTCTGCCCCTGAGGCCCACATGTGCGGCACCTGGTGGCCGCGGGGCGTCAGTCATGCTGTAGCTAAATTAGGCCGGAGTAGCAAAGGGTTCATTTAACTCCGATGGCTTTACTGCCCTGAGACAAAATGGAAACTGCACTCTTGTGTACAAAATGAGAATATCAGACACAGTGAAAACGAATTGCAGGAAAATACACAAATACAGTCTTGATGATCCTCATTAGTTTTCTGAATTCCATTTTTCGCTATCCAAACCTTGGCAAAAATCAGCCGTACCTGATATTTAGTGAATGTAAGAATTTAGTTATTTTTTCTGTTATGTGAGACTGGGAGGGATTCACTGGAGAAGGAGGACTGTGTTGGGTTGCTTTGACCACGCTGCAGTCTGAGTCACCTTCCCCATTTTCTGCCCAGAAACACCTGACTGCGCTGGGTCTGACCGAGGCCTGGGATGAGCAGAAGGCCGACTTCTCCGGGGCGGCGGGGCAGGGGCGGCCGCACCTGGGTGCGGTCCTGCACTGGGCTTCCCTGGAGCTGGGCCCCGAGGCAGGTTCGGGGGACGGAGAGGTGCAGGACGAGGATGTGACCAAGCCAAAGCTGTTCTATGCAGACCACCCGTTCGTTGCCATGGTGAAGGATAACAGCACGGGGGCGTTACTGCTAATGGGGGCCCTCGACCACATGGGGGGGTCCGCCGTACACGACGAGCTCTAGACATCCAGGGGGCCCATCCCCCTCCGCATGTCCTGCCCCTAATGGAGACTGAGTGATGTCGATAAAGGTTTCATGCAAAATGATCGTGTCACGTGACCCTCCCCCGGACACCAGGGGGACAGAGGATAAGGGGCTCCCTGCTGGTGGCACATGTTTGATATGAATTAATTGGACGTTTGTATGGCGTGGAGAGGCATTCTCACGCCGGCACTGATGCTTTATGAATAAGCCGAGCACATTGTCGCTGATGGAGCTTCCCTGCCCTGATAAATAGTCACGGCCTGGGACCCAGTATTCTGTACTAGTAGGTTATTGATGGGAATGTGTATTATTCCCTGTATTATTGTGTATTAATGACCCGCATTGCCTGCCGACATTGTAGCCTGTCTGCAGTCGCCTCTTTCCCTCCTTAATCTCGGCGAGAAGCGAGGGTGCTGTCAGTAATCAGCACGGCATTCCTGCTCTGTGCCGTGGCCAATCACGAGCCATTGTTCTGTGTCCTCAGCCGTTTCTAGAGAGCCGTTGGTGAACGCCGCCCAGGCATCAGGCCACAGCCGATGATGGAGAAGACAATCCTGCAGCTGATTACTGTGAAATAAACTAATAACAGCTTAGATGGGGGGGGGCAGCTCGTCTCTAGTGAGTTACTTGGAATCTGACTGATATTTTAATTTTATGAAGCAAACCTACAAAAACTGCTTTTTTCCTCTATACATCTTTATCCTGCGCAAACTAGAAATAGACTAGGATTTAATTGTACTGAAATTTGGAACACTGAAATTCTGAATAAAATAGTGTTGGAATATCCCATGTGTACTGTTCTGAGGTTAACAAAAGGCTATGGATGGATATAATATTCATTCTGGTTGGAGAAGGGAACTAGTAGATTATGGGATGGAAGAAGCTTGCTTCAAAAAGATAGGTTCTTTTTGATGTTACAGGGAAAAGACAAGAAAGGAGTTAGCTAATAAAGAAAAAGAAATTTTATATATATACACACACACACACACACTATGTGGACAAAAGTATTGGGACGCACCTCTTAATCATTGAATTCACGTGTTTCGTTCAGACACATTGCCACTAGTGTATAAAATCAAGCACCTAGCCATGCAGTCAGGTTTACAAACATTAGTGAAAGAATAGGTCATTTTGAAGAGCTCAGTGAATTCAAGCATGGTACTGTCATAGGATGCCACCTTTGCAATAAGTCAGTTCATGAAATCTTTCCCTGCTAACATTGAACAGAAACTCCATATACCATATAGACAATTTAAAATTCGTGTCGCCGAGTGCTGAGGCACACATTGTGTAAAAGTCACCAACACCGTTGATTCAACAACTGCAGAGTTCCAAACTTCCTCTGGCGTTCATAGAATGGGCTTCTATGGCTGAGCAGCTGCATGCATGCCTCACATCACCAAGCGCAATGCCAAGCATCAGATGGTGTAAAGCACACCGCCATTGGACTCTGGAGCAATGGAAATGTGTTCTGCGTGAGTGACGAATCACGCTTCTCTGTCAAGCAGTCTGCTGAATGAATCTGGGTTTGGCGGATGCCAGAAGAATGTTACCTGCCTGACTGCACTGTGCCAACGGTATAGTTTGGTGGAGGAGGGATAATGGTATGGGGTTGTTCAGGAGTTGGGTTAGGCCCCTTAGTTCCAGTGAAGAGAACCAGGCTTCAGCATACCAAGACATTCGGACAATTCTATGCTTCTAACTTTGTGGGAACAGTTTGGGGAAGCCCCTTTTCTGTTACAGCATGACTAGTCCAGTGCACAAAGCAACGTCCATAAAGACATGGTTGGGTGAGTTTGATGTGGAAGAACCTGATTGGCCTGCACAGAGCCCTGACCTCAGCCCCATCGAATATCTTTAGGATAAACTAAAATGGAGATTGCGAGCCAGACCTTTATGTCCAACATCAGTGCCTGACCTCACAAATGCTCTTCTGAATGAATGGGCAAAATTCCCACAGACAAACTCCAAAATCTTCTGGAAAGTCTTCCCAGAAGAGTGGCAGCTATTTTAGCTGCAAAGGGGGGTCAACTCCATATGGATTTAGAATGGGAAAAAGTTCCTTAGTGTGATGGTCAGGTGTCCCGATACTTTTGTCCATATAGTGCATATAGATATATGCCAATCAGCCATAATGTAAGCCACCTGCCTAATATTGTGTATGTCCCCCTCGTGCTGCCAAAACAGCTCTCACCCATTGAGTTATGGACTCCACAAGACCTCTGAAGGTGCTCTGTTGTGTCTGGTACCAAGAAGGTAGCAGCAGAACCTTTAAGTCCTGTAAGTTGAGAGGTGGGGATCAGGCTTGTTTGTCCGGCACATGCTACAGATGCTTGATCAGATTGAGATCTATGGAATTTGGAGGCCAAGTGAACACCTTGAACTCCTTTTCATGTTTCTCAAACCATTCCTGGATAATTTTTGTGGTGTAGCAAGGCGCGTTATCCTCCTGAAAGAGGCCACTGCCATCAGGGAATACTGTTGCCATGAAGGGGTGTACTTAGTTTGCAGCAATGTTTAGGTAGGTGGTACGTGTCTAAGTAACATCCACATAATATCAGGACCTGAGATTTCTCAGCAGAACATTGCTCAGAGTATCACACTGTCTCTGCCAGCTATCCGTCTTCTCATAGTACATCCTGGTGCCATCTCTTCCCCAGGTAAACAACACACATGCACCCATCTGTCCACATGATGTAACAGAAAACATGACTAATCAGACCAGGCCACCTTCTTCCATTGCTCCATGGTCCAATTCTGATGCTCACATACACACTTTCTGCAGTGGACAGGGGTCAGCATAGGCACTGTGACCGATATGCAGCTACACAGCCCAGCAGGCGTGAGTCCACTTTGAGAAAAGCCACATTCATGAGGCTGTAAGTCACCTTTATATCAAATCCACTATCCCTTATCGTGGTATTCTTATTTTATAAACCAAGATTTTCAAAATATAGATAGCAGGACTTATCACATGTTCTTCACTGAACAATAATGGCTTACTGGGGGCTATACCCTTTTGCCAAACTGTGATGCACTGTGTGTTCTGACACCTTTCTATCATAACCAAGATTAACTTTTTTAGCAATCTGCACTACAGTAGCTCTCCTGTGGAATTGGACCAGACAGGCTAGCCTTCGCTCCCCACACACATCAGTGAGCTTTCGGCGCTCATGACCCTGTTGCCGGTTCACTGCTTGGCCTTCCTTAGATCATTTATTGGTACTGACCACTGCATACCCGGAACACCCCACAAGACCTTGTGTTTTGGAGATACTCTGACCCAGCCGTCTAGCCAACATAATTTGGCCCTTGTCAAAGTCACTCAGATCCTTACCCATTTTTCCTGCCTTCAACACATCAACTTCAAGAGCTGACTGTTCACTTGCCTAATATATCATTGCACCCTTGACAGGTGCCTTTGTAACAAGATAATCAATGTTATTTACTTGACCTGTCAGTGGTTTTAATGTTATGACTGATCAATGTAAGGGGAAACAACTATATAAAGTAACATTAAAATAGAGAAACTCTGAAGACTGTCCATATCTGTTATTCTGGAGGCTTGTGTCCATTTAACATGTGATCCCTTACATTTTTTTGTAACTAGTGCTGAAAATGCGATGCTAAAATTAATCTTGTTTTAATTCTGGAACCGCCATTTGTCATCTGGACTCTAGACGTAACTCAGTGTGGCGAACAGCACATTTGTTTGGGGAACAAATCAATACAGGTAATCACAAAATGTCCGACACTACAGTGTCCAGTGTATAAAGAGATTGTGGTCTCATAAGCCACAGTGATAGATGTCTTCCACCCATTTGCTTGTCACTGATTGAGTCATGCTAAACCTGGTTACTTCATATATTTTTTACTGAAATGGCTAGGCTAACAAAATTAGTAGTTTTTTTAATTAATATAACAGTTTAATAATTGCTCCATTGAACACCACCGAAGATCATCTTGTGGATCTTGTGCAGGTAATGGAAGAGTTGGACATTGTTTTGCCAAACATTATTATTATTATTATTGTTATTATTATTATTGACAATAATAAACATAATGAAGAAAGTGGAACCCTTTAGCAGTCAAGAAGGTCAGAAATAGGACAGCTTTGTTCTCTGAAACGTCTCTTTATCCTGGCACCTTTGTATTTTCAGTTGCAAATCATTGAAATTTGGATTTGGACACGATTTCTCTGCTAAATCATCAGTCATTTTGAAATCGTGCAGGGAGGCTGGCTGTGTGACGTGCAGTGTATATCGATCGCATGTCAGCGTTCCGTTGTCATGGGGATGTGGAAAAAAAAATCCTCAGAAAGAGATCCCGATGACACCTGATCGTCTTTCATCATTTTGTAATTATGGTTCTCGTGTAGGCAGCGCATATTACCTGTAAGTCGGACAATACACCTAGTCCCTGTCATGATGTAAACAGATTGCTTATGTGAATGATGCTGGCCCTCAGGGAGGGAGAGATTTCTGCTTCCTCTGCATGTCAGACATTAATTATGTGATTTAAATCAAAAACTTGAAATCAACGCCTTGAAGTGCTAGGAATTGGGCCCCCGGCCCTCCAAGACCCCCCTGGCTTCTGGCTGTAAATTCCTCACAGAGTTATTGCATGCTTCAGGGCGGCAGAACAGGAGGAAATCTCCCCCCTCACCCTCTGCAAATGAATTATTAAGAAATAAAATGTACAACTGAAAAAAGAATCGGTCTGCGCCATTAATCTTAAAAAAGAAAAAGTGTCCCTGTGTAGACATGTTTTATTAAAAAGGTTTCAGGGTTTTCTTCTTTCTGATGAAGCTGCAGTCCTTTGCACATGCCGTTTTTTTTTAGATGTCGTTATTAGTTCTGAAGGGCAGACACATTTAGCAATGAAAGAAAGCTTGTCTCTTGGAGAAAAGGGGCCTAAGCTATACATGTCTGTACAGCAGCATGGAGTCATCAGTAAATCACATAACCAGGAAGAGCAGCAATCCTGCATCGTGTCGTCATATAGAAATTTTGTTCAGATATGGAGTACCTGAGTAGCCATGATGTAACTGCCTTCCCATAGTCCAAGTTTCTCCTTCATATGGTCTATTAAAGGGTTTTGTTTGTGTATTGATTAAAAGGAAGCCTATGGCTAAAGTTCAAGGCACTGCTAGCATAGACAGGCCAGGACATGTATTTTCATACATATCAGCTCCACGTGAGTATTGAGAAGGCATTATGTGGGAAAGGAAGGTGGCTGAAAGCATGATGTTTTCACTACTGAGAGGGTTTCATATTTAACCTCTCAGTTCACGTCTGTAACAGGTATGGGCTCCAACAAGTACATTTATTTACTACTGGAGATGCCATGGAATGCCTCAATAAAAAACAAAATGTCAATCTATAATTCAAGCTTGACTACATGCTATGTATATAACTTTATCCTTAACCTACCAGATCAGTTAATTGGATATGTATGGGTAATCCAGGCTTGCAATTATTTTCTGTGGAGGGCCAAATCTTAGACTGACCATATCAGTAGGGACAAATTTTTAAGGATTATTTTTCATGCCAGAAAAATTACAATAATATATTTTACATTTCTATTTTTCTGGAAATATTGCAGAAATCAGTAGAACTAGTGAGTTTTAAAACTTTTTAAACTTAACCAATGTGGATATTATTAATTAAAAGAAAAAACATATATCGACTTCATTAGGCAGTAAAATAGCCATGAGACCCAGCTTTATCCCACGTCTGGTCTATTCCTTTTAAACACAATATCAAATTCAATACATTCGCACTCTCGTAAATTGGTCCTGTTACACACATACACAATTTGCATTAACACATTTTTAAAATTGTACATATACATAAAATTATACAAAGCAACCCCTCACACTACGCAGTTCTTAGAAACTTGTTCGGCAGAGGAAGTCCTTACCACGTGATCGCCGATAATTCCCGATCAGCACCGAGCAGCCAATGCCTAGTTTCGCCATCTGGTTTCTATGGAGACGTTTTTAAAACCAGCAACAAGCGCGAGGACCACGTTCGGGTGTCTAAAAGTCTCTGTCTTTTATTCCGGTATTTTCTCGGGTTGACTCTAACTGAAATATTGATTCAATAACCACTGGTTTCGAACGAAAAGGTTGGTGGTGAATGTCTCATTTTGTATTTTCTGAGTAGCTGTTAATGAATCGAAATGCTGTCTGTAATATTAACCGGAAATCTTCGGAATACTGTATATACATATATTACTATGTAAACCCTGTCAGAATATATACGATATGTAGTAACATCTAAGTTACTAGGAGACGAGTAACATACGTCGTTAGTGTGTTGTATTAAATCGTGTAAGGATCTGTATAACTTGCTAAGGTATAGTATAACATACAATTTGAAAATGGTCATCTATAAAGTTTTAATACATACTTTATATACACTCATTGAGCACGTTACTAAGAAAACCTGTACATCTGCTTATTCGTGCAATTATAATCAGCCAGTCATATGGCAGTAGCGCAATGCATAAAACCATACAGATTCGGGTCAGGAGTTTCAGTTAATGTTCAAATGCGAGAATGGGGGGAAGATTAGTGATTTGAACATAGCATGATTGTTGGTGCCAGACGGGCTAGAATGAGCATTTGTTTAACTGCTGATCTCCACGCACAACAGTCTGTAGAGTTTACTCATAATGGTGCGAAAAACAAAAGTCATCCAGTGAGCGGCAGTTCTGTGGACAGAAACACCTTGTTGATGAGAGAAGTTATAGGAGAATGCCCAGACTGGTTTGAGCTGACAGAAAGGCAGAGTATCTCAGATAACCACTCTGGATAACTGTGGTGAGCAGAAAAACATCTCAGAATGCACAATACATAAAACCTTGAATGGGATGGTCCACAACAGCTCCTGTGAGCCAAAACAGAAAGCTGTGGCTGCAGCGGGCACAGGCTCACCAAAACTGGACAGTTAAAGACTTGAAAAACTTAGCATGGTCTGATGAATCTTTTTGTTTGCTGAGGCACTCAGATGGTAAGGTCAGAATTTTCATGAACTTTTACGAAATCCCATTCTAAATCCATAGATATCAATATGGTCCATAAAGACATGGTTGGATAAGTTTGTTGTGGAAGAACTTGACTGGCCTACACAGAGCCTTGACCCCAACCCCACAGAACATCTTTGCAATGAACTAGAACGGAGATTGTGAGCCAGGCCTTCACATCCATGATCAGTGCCTGACCTCACAAATGCTCTTCTAGATGAATGGGCAAAAATTCCCACAGACACACTCCAAAATCTTATGGAATGCTCTCCCAGAAGAGTGACAGCTGTTATAGCTACAAAGGGGGGACCAACTCCATATTGATGCCTATGGATTTAGAATGGGATGTCATAAAAGTTTCTGTAGGTGTAATGACCAGGTGTCCCAATACCTTTGTCAATATAGTGTATGTTCCCCTAGATCAGGGGTATTCAACTAAAATTTAAAGAGGTCCCAGTTAGAGAAAAATTTTTGAAGCAATGGTCCGGAAGATCATAATGTCTAACTCTTTAGTGTGATATATATTTAAGTAACCTATTAGTTGTATCAACAATCAACATTGCATGTAATCAGTGCCTGACTGTCGAATCAAATTAATTCAGTACAATTCAAAAACCTTTTGACAATATTTATTGTCGCGTGACATAGAACTTCGGCCAGCTTGCTGGAGTGAGATTTTCAATTCAAGATGTCTGCACACACGTATAAATACACTTTTGACGTAACTAATTTTAGGTTTAAAATGGAATAATACAGATTTGCCGTAAGATATCCTGCGTGAGTTTGAAATTGTGAGGGTCACGCCAGGTGCTTGAGATTTGGCAACCCTGAAAACGTACTTTTTTTTTGTTTTACCTGAGTTGATTTATATAACAAATAACATCAGTTTATACAGTTGTTAAAAAGCAGAAACTTCAACGAACATGAAATCACCAATAAACTACGTTTATATATCCAACATGTTATATAATACACACTGGGTTTGAAAACTTTTCAGCTTTACGATATCAAGACAGAGCAGCCTCTACGTTAGGAACCTTACGGATTTTTGGTTGTGGGTGTCAGCTTCACTGTTGCTATTAACACTAATGGCACATTAGCGCAGACAAAGGGCTGCATACGCCAAACTACGTCTTGCTTGGCGGTCAAAGGCGTTTGACGTCTATTGGCGTGGGAAACGGCGGTTATAGTGCTAAACCACTACCGAAAAGACTACAAAAGCTGTGCTGGTTAAAATAAAAGTGCCCTGTCAGGTTTTAAATCAGAACTTTCTGTTTTGGTTGCCGGTCAGGGTCCATATGGGACAGCTTCTTGGTCCAGACCCGGACCGCGGTCCGCCTGATAGTGACCTCTGCCCTAGATCATAACTGACCCAAACCTGCACTTAAGTATGATGTAGCATTAGTTAGTTTCACATTGTGTAAACATGATCCATTTGCTCATGGTGATGGCCTACATCTTAAGACTGGTATAGCAGGTAGCTTGCATCCATTGCAAAACAAAACATTGGTGTCAGGCACTAAAGGGGACAGGCAGCTGGGGCCTGATTTGTGGGTTGGTTGTGCCTTATAAATGTCAGCGGTGTGCGGGTCAGAAGTCTGCAGAAGTGGCTCAACCTGAGAAATGTTTAACCCCAGTATCTAACTTCTCCTCTTATTGTTCAGCTGGTGTGAGAGGGGAGCAGCATCATAATGGCAGATGCTGAGACAGCACATGCCACACACTCTCCAGCAGTGCAGTCCAGGCAGTCTGGCTTGTCAAAAAGTCCCTCCCCCAAGGCGAGATGCAGCGACGCTCCAGTGGACGAAACCGGACCCTGGCCAGAAGGGAAGCAGAGGCAGACTGAAGGTGATGAGTGGGTGTAGCTGCCCTGCACGTGTGGCACACTTATCCCCCTGCTCCTTCCTCAAAGCGCTGGTACATCAGTAGAAGAGTCCTCTGGAAATCTGCAGCACTCTGGCCTTGCTTCCATCCCTGGTCTTAATTTCTGAATTGGGATCACTGATTGGATGGATCCTTGAGCTGCCTGTTGTTTCAGGGGTCAATCAGTTGCTGATTGGATAAGCATCTCTAAAGTCCTGAGCCTTTGGCACTAACAGGGACGCTTTCCAATGGCTGGCCCTAAAATTGAACCAGACTGCTTGCTTCTAAATGACAGACATGAATGGTTGTAAATAATGCATAAGGCATTAATACAATAATAATACATTTGTCCTTGTACAAACCTATTTCCAAAAAAGTTGGGATGCTGTGTAAAATGTAAATAAAAATAGAATCCAATGATTTGCCAATCATATGAACCATTATTTAATTGAAAATAGAACAAAGGCAACATATCAAATGATGAAACTGAGAAATCTGATTATTTTATGACAAATACACTATATTGCCAAAAGTATTGGGACACCTGCCTTTACACACACATGAACTTTAATGGCATCCCATTCTTAACTCTCTACTCACTGTTCTTGAGCTAATCTGAATGCCGCACGAAGCTTGGAGATCTGTAGCTATTGACTTTGCAGACAGTTGGCGACTTCTACACACTGTTCGTCTCAGCATGCATTATGCCTGCTCTGTGATTTTATGCGGCCTACCACTTCGCGGCTGAGTTGCTGTTGTTCCCAATTGCTTCCACTTTGTTATAATACTATACCACTAACAGTAGACCGTGGAAAATTTAGTAGCGAGGAAATCTCATGAATGGACTTGCACAGGTGGCATTCTATCACAGTACTATGCTTGAATTCACTGAGCTCCTGAGAGCAACCCATTCTTTCGCAAATGTTTGTAGAAGCAGTCTGCATGCCTAGGTGC
>JAODKC010000002.1:18250687-18274686 GCA_026777985.1 Mormyrops attenuatus
AATGTTTGTAGAAGCAGTCTGCATGCCTAGGTGCTTGATTTTATACACCTATGGCTATGGAAGTGATTGGAACACCTAAATTCAATGATTTGGAGGGGTGTCCCAATACTTTTGGCAATATAGTGTATGTGGTCAGCTTGAATTTGATGCCAGTAATACATTTCAAAAAAGAAAAGTTGGGACAGTGGCATGTTTACCACTGTGTTACACCACCTCTTCTTTTAACAACTGTAAATCATTGCATTCTGTTTTTATTTACATTTTACGCAGCATCCAAACTTTTTTGGAATTGGGGTTGTAAAAACAGGAAATTAACACACTAATTCAGGTGTTTTTTTTCCAAGTTTTCATTTGTCTGTTGCTCTTGGAAAGTGGGGAGATGATGAAAGGTCAGGGGATGCCAATATCCGGCGGACAGAAAGTAGATATATTCCTCGTCATTTCTGTCGGGTTAAGGGATTGCTGGTGTTGATGGTGTTACAGGCTGCCGTCTTCCTGTGGCAGAGGAAGATGTAGAAACAAGCTCGCTGTGGATGTCTGGCCAGAATGGCAAGGGAAATGACAGCCTGGTAAAGTTTTTATTGATTTGTGAGCTTTTACTCAAAATGGTCAAATAACAATAGCTAGTCTTGCATCGTGAGAATGTGTGTTTGCTATCTCCTTTACCTTCACCTTCCTGACTGAGGGCCACTGCCCAGTTATGAATGACATTTAAGAAAAGTTAATTCTGAACCGAATCACTTTATAATGACCAAGGAAAACAATGTCTGAGTTGTTTTAATAGATGCTCCTACAATTTTGATGGCCCTCTTAGGATTTCTTACAGCATTAACATGTCTGTGATCTTAATCACTGCTAAGGACATTCCATGTTCTACTGATGTATTATTCTCCTTTTCTAGGACCCAAGTAAGTTAAATGTGATCTAATGAAACCCACACCCATTTATAAATTGTGATAATGACTTGGCTCTCTATTTGCTGCTTCTGGGGTGCGATCGTGATGATGGTGACCTGACACCCTCTTTCTATTCGGCCCTGCCCCAGCGAGACCTCTTTAAGAGGCGGGTGGCTCTAAGTGGTGTGACATATGCCTCCTGGACTGAAAGCAACGACAGAGTCCTGGACAGCTTCATCATGAACACCTCCATCCAGACCCTCATCGTGTACCTGGACCCCTTTGCTGGGCTTCAGCTGGACTTCAGGGTCCCATCACAGGTATCGTCTGGGTCCTAGCTCCTCCACTGAGATCCCATTAAACCCAATGGTGACTGAAAGTCTACAGTGATCCCACCAACCATATCTTCAAAAACTCAATAATTGGAGTTACACCACGCAAGTTTTCATCTTAAAGTTGTAAGCATTTTCTTTTATCAAAAGTCAAATGCTGTTTTCTCCATATCAAAATATTCATAAGACCTGTCAATTACATCCATCCACCTTCGAACTGCTGATCCTAGTTATGTGGGGCCATGGGGGGTGGGGGGGTTGTAGCACGGTGCACAAGGCAGGGGTACACCATGGATGGGATGCCAATCCATCACAGGGCACTCACATATACAGAGCAATTTGGAGATGCCATTTAGCCTAACTGCATGTCTTTGGACTGTGGGAGAAAAATCTGAGTAACCAGAGGAATGCAGCACGGCACAGGGAGAACATGCAATCTGTCTACCCACAGTGTGAGATTTCAAACCCCCAGGCCTGGAGGTGTGAGGCAGCTGGACTACACACTGAGCCACTGTGCCGGACTTATTAACTTTACAGTATTTGTTATTAATTGATTATCTCAGAAGCACACCTGCAGAGCCCTTTAATGGTCTCAAACAGCCTCATACCGTCTCAAAAATTTTGCCATCATCCTTTTATCCCCAAGACTGGAGCAAGTCAACAGGAATTCACTCCATGGGGAGATCTCACGTTTAGCTACCGGCTCCTTCCATCATGGCTGGCCAAGAAGCGTTACTGGGGATCTACTGTGCCAGCTGCCACCAGACACAACAGTGCCTCCCGTCGATGTGCCCACCCTCACCCCTCCATAACACATGCCAGGACAATATCTAGAAAAGGATGATGACACCCCATCATGTAGCACTATGTACATCCATGAATATCTATCTATCTATCTATCTATCTATCTGGCTGTCATATCAGGGAAAAGTTCCATTGTACATTTCTTAGGCCCCATGCAGCTGTTTCTCATGGCCTTTACCCCTCCCTTACCTGTACTATCTCTCCTCCTTTCTGCCCCCCATTTGTATGCCTCAGACGGTGGAGCAGCTAGCTTACTTCATCCGGCTGGACAGCGAGCCCATCGCCGCAGAGACCTTCGAGAATGCCATGCAGTTCGGCACGGTGCGCGGGGGCGATGTGGAAAGCCTGCTGCGCCTCATGAGTGGGGTGTACGCCCCCCTGGTCACCATCAACGCCGTCTTGCCCCAGAGCATCAACAACGACTTGTCCATGCACATGGAACGCTTCCTCATGCACCTCACAGGTCTCAGTCACATAACTCAGCACCTCCTTCTGGTGCCTCTTTACACACCCCCCATGTGTGTATATAACTGCTCTGGTGCAGACTGCGGAGCATTCTGCCCCCTTCCCCCAATATCTGATTTTTTTTCCCTTTTATTTCACTTCTTTCATCCAACAAAATAACTGTTATGAAGCAACCAGCCAGTGCCTCTGTGTATCTGTATACCAGCATCCTCTGCTGAGCGACGCCCCTTATAAAACTGTCTCCTGGCTTTTCTATAATCTCTCCACACCTCATTCCATCATGATCTCTGCTGACTTCCTGCTTCTATATTAGACTTCTTTCGTCATCAATTTTTGGTGAATATTATTGATTGTATTTTAATCCTCTGTCATCAAATCTGCCAGCTATATCTGCCTCTAGTGAAGTCATGATATATCTGCGAAGGGGTCACTGGCAGATTAGTGATATATCTGAGGAGATGAAGGCAGAACGCCTGAAGTGCTAAACACATGAGCTCGTTTATTGCTGGAGTGCTATGTATGCAATTTGCTATATTTAAATATAACACAATTAAAAGGCACTGCAATACACTGTGAGTTTAGAGCTTATCATCAGTCATGGAGCTCTTACTGGTCTACGGCCTGGGGTTTAAATATGTTTATTAGTTGGTTCTGGTTTTAATTCTTATGGAGTTTTACCCTTGAGTATGGTACTTAACTGCATTACTGAAATACTTTTCTTTTAATGCACATTTACACCTGAGGATGCAGATAATCTCCCTGTTTCAGGTAAATCATACACAGCATAACTGAAGTTGTTTGCAGAAGAAGTGTCCCTTTCCAAATGGCATCAGGTTTGAACCCACAACCTTTTGCCCATAGACCCAGATTATTGGCAGGTAACCAGTCACACGCATTTGAATTAACCTGTAGCCTGTGGCCTTTCAGTCCGAGCAGCTGTAGCTGGGCACGTGTGGGGGTGGGAGACTCTAAAACGCAGCCACTGTGGGCAAGCCGCCAGGGCTGTGTGTTGATACAGGGAGGCAGCTAAACGCGACACA
Source organism: Mormyrops attenuatus (assembly GCA_026777985.1). Lineage (NCBI taxonomy): Eukaryota > Metazoa > Chordata > Actinopteri > Osteoglossiformes > Mormyridae > Mormyrops > Mormyrops attenuatus. The sequence continues at coordinate 18,254,225 of JAODKC010000002.1, forward strand.
GGCCGACAGGCTCGTAAACAAGCGGTAAGCGTTAGCAAATATACTGTCGTCGACAAATAGAAGCTACAGCTGACAAAATCCAGGCCAGCTCTGCATTTTGGCAGCTCGTGAAGACTACAAATCAAACTTGGATACCATTCAGATTGTGCTGATGTTCTGGGTGATGCAGACCTAAATGATTTAGTGCGTTTAGTAACCCATTACTGTATTATGTGGAATCTGATTACAATAATAACAACAGTAATGAAATGATGCAGTCTTGTCCTTGTCAATCTGGGCATGGAGTACTGAAGTCGGGTAGTAATGTAGTACTGGGGACAGCGCTCTAGTGCTTGTATTGCTTTGGTACTTGGAGGGTGGGCCACGCTGGGGCCTGGCTTTCCCCAGGCACTCACACGCCGTCTCGCTCCACCGCAGACGCCAGGTTCAAGCTGGAGGGGCACACGGCGCTGTACATCCCCACGGAGGCCCTGCGCTTCAACCCCGAGGTCGCTGCAAAGGACAGGGAGCTGGTGCAGAGGCTGGAGAGTAAGAGAGCCATGTGGATCCCCCAGCGAGGAATCCTCTCATGCTCATTGTTTGTTATGCACCCAGGACTTCCAGACGTCTGCCGGGGGCATTGTCTCCATCTTGTGGGAAGGCCTGTGCTGTGTGGACATGTTTCTCACTGTCCCTCTTTTCCGTCACTTTAGTTTCATTGTTTTTTTTTCCCCCGTATGCCTCCCCCAGTGGTAATGATTCACTGGACACGGCAGATAAAGGAGGCACTGAGCGCCCAGGAGATGGTGGAGGTGGGAGACAGCTCAGGCCCCCTGGAGGAGATCGCCTTCTGGAAGAGCCGCTGCGCCGACCTGTCGGGCATCAGTCAACAGCTGCAGAAGAGTGGCGTGCGCCACGTCCAGACCACGCTGCAGCTTTCCAAGTCCTCCTACATGCCTCCCTTTACCAAGCTCGCCAAACAAATCGAGGTGCCTGAGATGGTGGGGGGATTAGTGACTGTAGGAGCAGGCAGGGCAGGGGAAACCTTTACTTGGCAGCTGACCATTTTACCACCTGTCACTTGAAAGAAAAAAAAAAACATGCTTTTATGGTGTTGTTTTTGCTAGAAAGCTGCTTGTCAGGACCCAGATGACATTTGACCCGAAAATTGCTTTGCTGCCATGCCAGGGAGCTAAGTGCTAATTAGAGACGCAACTCACATGCCTTTGACAGGACAACAAAGGCACTTCATACAGTAGCTGGCTGAGGAACGCTGGCTGACGGAAACCCTCCGTCTTTGTGCTGAACAGTATCAATCTATTCCACTGCTGTGGGATGGCAGATTATAATTCATGAGCAATTGATTCATAGTAAGGGCTGGTATGCACCTTTTTGGATGACAGGGGTTTTCTGGAAAACATTAAAGTAGTATCACTTGATTTATAAATATTTTCATTTTGCAGACTTTAATGAAAAAGCAAGCATGGGTGTTTTTATACAGACTGATGGCCTTCAGTCAGGTGTGTAGGTAGGCCCAGGGTGATCCAGGACAGGAAGCGAGGTGGCTGGCAGCTCCTGTCCCATTCAGTGGGATACAGATCTGCTTAGCATGTGCGTTTATTGTAGGATCTGGGCAGATCGCAGCATAATTAAGATGGAGGGGATGCTTTCCTCTGTTGTTGCATATACTGGGAGATGGACATTTGTGCTTCCTTATCTTACCCGACGACATAAAGCTGGCACTGCTGCTGAGCTGGCAATCTCCGTTCATTTAGGCGCCTCTGTGTCGCCTTCATGCTGCCGTGCTCGTCACGACGGAAAGTCTGTCGTTTATGATTTAACGCCATGACCAGACTCGTGTTTATTAATACCGACTGTCAGTTTTGTTCAGTTCCTAAGCTATTTCATGTCGTCATGTGCTCAGCCTCCTGTAGAATGACATAGATAAGCATGTTTATGTCCCTCTTTGCAGTGTGTTATCCTTTTGCCACATTTGTGTGCTGTCTCTTTATTTCCATTCCAGTTGTGTGTGTTTGCTGGTTTGTGTTTCAGGGCATAGATGTCTTTTTCTCTGTGTAAAATAGCATTTTTATAGACATAATGCTGTTCTATTCTGTGCATGCTTCTGGGTAAATATCGATATATTTCTGTATAAATAACCCTGTCCTGTTGTGTGTGTCTAACTAAGCATCCAGATTTGAGTGTCCTGTTTATGAGTACGTCTCTGCGTCTCTGAGTGCAGCTTTTCCATGTGCTTTTGTCTGAGCGTGAGTCTGACTGAGTGCTCCTTCTGTGTGTGTGTGTGCTCAGGATGGTTCCCAGCAGGCCCAGTCCAACCTGTCCTTCCTGTCGCTGCTCGGCGGGCCTTGTGAGGAGCTCTCCCAGCTAAAGCCTTGCGAGGTGCCCCCCAGACTAACTCCCTTGATCCAGCTGATCCGCATCATCTGGGTGAACTCGCCACACTACAACACGAGCGAGAGGATCACAGCTCTTTTCCGCAAGGTCAGTCCCGCCGCACACAAAGGGCCAAGTCCCCTCTCTCTTTCCGCTGCCCCCCTCACCCCTGTGGCCTCCCTGTCTTCCTCCATGCCGTGTTCTCGTGCTGCCGTGGTCAGTGAGAGCATTTAACCTCTGTTCATTACAGCCTGACCTTCTGGCACTGTGACCAGCGCCGGCTTTCTCTGTTTTTCATGTTTGTTGCTTTCCTGGCACTTCAGGGCTGTTGTTATGTCCAGCAGACACTCACTTGTACAGCAGGAGCACTTGTGAGTGAGCTGGTAAGCCTGTGGGCACTAATGATGCTGCCGCAAAAGAACTGTGTGTTCTGCATCAAAGCTCTCAGAAAGACTGCACAGTTACAGGCGGCATTACTGTCAAAATATTTTGCAGTTATATGACGGTTTTCACCACCCCACTATTCTGGATCTGAAAATCCTCTAAATGTGTTTTTAGTGTTTATATTTGGTGTTTCATATTGTCTGCTGGGTTTTCAGAGACAGCTGAGTGTCTCTTGTACAGAGTTCCCCTGTGACACACGGAGCACGACGTATTAGGGCTAGATTGGCCCACTCTTATTGGCTAGGGGAGCTGCTCATCTCCAGGGTGCCCACTTCTCTCCATAACTGGAGTCAGCTCTGAGGAGCATGCAAAGTTTGTTTTTGTGTTGAATGTAAACAATTCTGGCTGATTTGAAGCGCCATGTACATGAAAAGTACTTCTGTAAATAAGCAATGCGGTGCCTAACTGGGTGTAAAATGTGTACTGGATCTCCAGTGACCTGGATTCCTGTTCTTTCTTTACTGGAAGTCCCTTGTATAATTTCATTTTCAGTTGCAAAGTTTGATGCATGGCTAACAGGGGAGAGTATTTTTCTTTGACTCCTCCACTCGGAAGGCATTCGGCATCCATCCTGTAGCATTAAACTCCAGCGTCTTTTCATTCAGGGCTCCAGGAGTTCAAGCAGAACAGCCTTTCATAATTTGGTTTCCGCCGCGAGATTTGCCGATAATTTCTAATCAAAGGCTGCCGAGCGGCGGCAGCGCAGCCGAATGCCACTCTCTCCTGCTCCCCCCTGGGCTCCCTCGCTTTATTTGTTTTGGCTCGTTTTTTTTATGCCGGAGAATCCAACGTCTGCTTTAATATCGTTTTTTTAATCACGCGACGCTTTAGGGCACCCAGTTGCTCTCTGGTGTTCCGGCCTAATTCAAAGCAAAAATGCTGAAATAACAGCCATGGCAATAAACGTAATAATCGTTATTACTGATATTATCGTCATCAGATCACTCGTGCCGTGCGCCGCGGTACTCCCGCTCGACCGCCCCATCTCTTTCCGCCTCATCTCAGACGTTTAACTCCATTTGTTATGTCTCTCAGACTAGGGTATGGCTTTTTTTTACCTCCTGCGCCTCCGAAAAAAAGGTTGATTGAATCCTATTTATAAGGCATGACGAGAAAGTTGATGCGTGGGAAAGTGGCTGATTATAAAGTGGCGCAAAGTCCCTCGAGAGCTTCAGGAATATCCTTGTTTTATTCTTTTATAAAATGTACTTTCTGTGCTATGTTGTTGTGTGCCTCCTGCTGAAATCAGGGATCTTCATCATTTTTAAACTAATTCTATTTCCCCTATTTTTTCCTAATTGCAAGTAGAATCTGTTTGGCTTTGGAATGAACATTATATTTATGTGCCTGTCCCCTGTTATCCCATGTTTGCATTATTAGAATGCGTAATTTGCCTGGCTCCTCGTCCATGACAGAATGATGTGGCTGATGCTGGGCTCTGTTTCCTGCCGTCTCCTCAGGTGAGCAATGAGATCATCCGTCTGTGCTGCCAGCAGATCTCCCTGGACCGCATCTTCGAGGGCTATGTGCTATCCAGCAAGCAAATCCTCAACGACAGCATCCAGTGCTGCCTGGCCTGGAAAGACCACTACCTCTGTAATTCCAAAATCCATCACAAGTAAGCTTCTTTTGCCAGGAGGCAGGAGATCTCTGAATGTGATCTGTTTACTGTATATTACTGTCCAGTGCCCTCACCTTCTCTAAATGAGACCTCCTTACTGTATATTACTATCCAGTGCTCTCACCATCTCTAAATGAGACCTCCTTACTGTATATTACTGTCCAGTGCCCTCACCATCTCTAAATGAGACCTCCCTACTATATATTACTGTCCAGTGCTCAGCTTCTTCCTCTTCCTCCACCTATATAAATGATGTTTAAGTCCATGTGCATTGTGCCTTACGTAAGAATAGCAGTACACTACAGCCGCTCATCACACGCACTGCACTGCAGCCCAGTTAGTCACCTCCGTTTACTAGCATGCATTGATCCAACCAACCCAATTAAGGGATGCCAAATTCATTCAAAGGCTGGGCAGAGGAAAGCTTGCCCTACTGTCCCTACTTCCTGACTGCCACACACATGGCCACTGCAGATAACCCTATCCTTAAGCAAACACAAATGCATGCATGCAGCTAAATTGCGCGACTCGCATGATGCACACAAAAACCCTGTGGTGCCTATAGTCACACTCCACAGACAACTGTGCACAATGCGCCACACTTATCTTGGGGTATAATAGACAGCACTGACAGTGTTATTGATCACAGAGTCTGAGATCTGAGCATCTGGCTACCTAATAACACGCTGACATAGTTTCATTTTGGAGATGTGTTTAAATATTTCACCAAGCTTCTTATTCACCCGAAATAAAACTTGTTATAAAGACTGTATCAGGATGAGCAGAAAAAGTAACAGAAGTCTGCAATATTTGTTCTCTGGTTATGATTATGAAGCATCCATTCATGCCTCCATATTTCAACCACTTATCCAGCACAGGGCACATGGCGGGGACACCCTGTGTGGGCTGATGAAGCAGATATATTATAACAGAAATGTATAACAACACTTGTTCAAGACACCTAAGACAAGCAGACACACAGACACGGCAGACACACCTGAGATGAGCAGACACAGCAGATGCGTAGACACAGCAGCCACACCTGAGACAGATATAGCTGACGCGCAAACACAACAGACATACCTGAGATGCACAGACACAACACACACACAGACAGCAAACGTACACCTGAGACAAGCAGACACATGAGACACAAACCTGAGATTAGCAGTCACAGCAGACATGCAGACACAACAGAAACACAGACACAGCAGATGCACCTGAGATGCGCAGACACAGCAGACGCACCTGAGATGTATGGACACAGAAGATACACAGACACCCCTGAAACAAGCAGAGACAACAGATGCACAGACACAGCAGAGACACCTGAAACGTGCAGGCACAGCAGAAGCGCAGACACAGGAAACATACACCTGAAACGAGCAGACATAGCAGACACATACCTCAGGTGAGCAAACACAGCAGACACAAACGTGAGATGAGCAAACACAGCAGTTGCACCTGAGACAAGCAGACACAGTAGATGCATAGACAGTAAACTCACCTGAGATGCGCAGACACAGCAGCTGCATCTGAGACAAGCTCTATGATTCAAAGGGGGTGGGGGATTTTCGACCTCCACAGTCCTCTCTCCTGCCTGTCCTCCTGGTTGCCTCTCTCTCTTGTCTTTGTCTCCCTCCTCCAATTCATCTTACCGTGGCCCTTTCTTACTCTCCATCAATCTTGCCCCTCCCCTCGCCCTCTGTCCCTGTCGCCCCCACCCTTCTCAGACACACACTTTATCTCTTTCTCCATGCGTTGAGCCAGCTGTTATTTAATTACAAAATTAATAGCGTCGGATTTCACTATCAAAGCCTTAAAAGAGCAGAGATTCACTCCTCCAGTCCTGACCACCAGGCTGATGAATGGCGCTTTATGTGAAACGTAAAAGGATCCACTGGGGTTGCCACTGTAGCTCCAGCTGGCACAGGTGTACCAGTCCCATATAGTCAAGTCAGCATTTCACTGGTGTCCGGGTTGCTTCTTACAGCTCCTGCTTTTGCTGCTTTATTTTCTTGCTTCACATGTTAATGTATGTTATTTGTGTCAACTGTAATGTTATAGAACAATTATAGTGTTACGAAAGTGTCAGAAATGGTGGTTTAGGACTTAGCGATAAAGATCATTATATGTACCTTTATTTTGCTTGCCGCTTTCTTCCAAAACAACGTACACTAAGGATCAGTGAGTAATCAGCCAGCATTCCTGGAGCAGCTGTGAATAAGGGCCTTGCTTATGAGCCCATTGGTAATATGATTATGCTGCCAGCCATGTGATTTAAACTCAGAACATTCTGGACCAGAGCATAGATCCCTAACCTGCTGAGCTCCCAATGCCCACTAATGGGACATGGGGGATGGTTTGTCTATAAGGCATCTGTTTTTGCTGTTTCGTGGACAGGTACTCCAGTAAAGGCTGGGTCTTAGACCAGACCAGCATCTTCGCCCAGGTTGATGCCTTTGTGCAGCGCTGCAAGGTCCTGCTGGAGGTGAGCCGTCTTCGTGAGCTTGGGCCACGTTTTGAGAGCTGAGCCTTTCTACACTAATGCGTAGCAGAAATACTCATGTCTTTGAGCAGCCCTCCACTTCATTGCACAGCTGATGGTAGTTATCGAACACAATACAGCCGCTTTGTTCATTGTCTTATTGCATATTTTTAAAAGCCGCCACGCTCTTGTTTGGCACGCTCTGTCCCCCCTCGCTCTCCATGGCACCCTGGCCACGCCCTTGCCACTCCACCAGGTGTGCAGCTGCCAGCAGCAGTTTGCCCGGCGCCAGGAGGGTGCTCAGCTCCCCGTGCCCTGCTTCGCGGGCCGCCAGGGATTTGAGCTGATGCGCAGACTGCTGGAGATTGAGGCAGCCTTCGCCAGGAGCTTGCAGGCCCTTCGTGGCGCGGGCGAGGCCATCCTGGACATCAAGAACACATCTTGGCACGATGACCACAACCGGTTTGTGCCCCCCCCCCCACAGGCACCCAGGTGCCAGTAATGATTTCATCTGCTGGGCAGAGGAAATAGTGCACCATATAGGAAACACATTAGCAAAGCCACGTAAACCTTAAACTTAAAATTTTACAATGCAAACATGATGGAGTTACCAAGGCACTATTCTATAGCTGTGCTTTGTGACCATGAGGGTTCTGTCTGGCTGGGACCTTCGGGTCTCCTGGCTCAGCGCAGCCTCCAGGTCAGCGATCGACAGCTTCTGAAATGGGCGATTTAACTCATTTAAATGAAGTAATGAAGATCCATAGGGAGCAGGATAGCCGATGTGGTTGGCTTCTCTGCTGGACAGATGCTGCCCACCTCTCAGTGGCCTAGAGGGGGAGGGGCAGAGCAGGGGGCTGGCAGTGCCTTTTTGATCTCTGTGATGGATTGGAGTCATGGGGGGTGGTATGCTGAGACAGCTGAGCTTTTGTCTGTGTGTGTGTGGGGGGCTCACAAAGAAAAACACAGTGATCAACATCCCACATTTGTTATCTGTGCGTGTGTGTGTGTATGTGTGTGTGTATGTGTGTGTGTGTGTTTGTTTTGGTGTCTGCAGTGTGTGTGTGTGTGTGTGTGTGTTCTGGTGTCTGCTGTGCAGTGTCTGTGTTTCTCACAAAGAAAAACACTGTGATCAAATCGTCTGGCTCGCTAAGTGCTGTATGGACAACTAGACCATGGTCAGCGTTCTGCTGGAGGTCAAAAGAAGCGCTATAAAGACCAGTTGAAAACAGCGCTAAAGAGGTGCAACATCAAGCCAGGGGACCTGGAGAACACTGCTGCTGACCGCAACACCTGGTGGCAGCTGTGCTCAGAGGGGACCCAAGCACTAGAGGAGGAAAGGATGGCTAGGAGACAACAGAGGAGGCTGAGGAGGGGTAACACATCCATGGCTGCCAGCAACACCTGCAATAGGACCTGTGGATCCAAGATAGGGCTATACAGCCATCAGAGAACTCACCGCTGAAGGACAGAAGTGGACGTCATCATTGGACTCGATGGACAGCCACAAGCAAGCAAGCAAGTTTTGGTGTCTGGCGTGCAGTGTCTGTGTGTGTGTGTGTTTGTATGTGTCCCTAAGGAGAACACTGTACCTGCCCTACATTCCCGACACCGTGTGTTTGGTTTAGCTATCCTGCTGCATATGCCTTCTCCCAGCATGCGGCCATACCCGCTGCACACCTGCCACCTGCCTCTCGTGTACCTGCCACTCTCCCTTCTTACACAGCTTCCGGGCAGTGGTGAAGGACCTCGAGGTGATGATGCAGGACCTGATCAACACGGCCTTCGAGATGGTCAGATCAGTAGAGGAAGGGGTCTGGCTGCTTGACGTGTTCCAGGACCTGGCTGACCGAGAGGTCTGTCCCGATACATAACATGGCACACCACCTGCACAGTCTGCAGTCACTAACATAAGGGTTAGAGTTAGGGTGGCCACTTGCATTTATTAAGGCATCTTTTGTCATTCATATATAACCCCAATTCCAAAAAAGGTGAGACGCTGTGTAAAATATAAAGAAAAACGGAATCCAATGATGTGCAAATTATATAAACCCATATTTAATTGAAAACAGAACAAAGACAACATAGCAAATGTTGAAACTGAAAAGTTTTATTGTTTTATGACAAAAGATTAGAAGAGTGTAATGCTAAAATAAGACACCTGGTTGATTATCTCACAACTAATTAGGTTAATTGGCAACAGGTCAGCAAAATGATTGGGGATAAAAAGAGCCTCCCAAAGAGGCAGAGTGTAGTGCAGATAGGGAGAGGTTCACCACTTGGTGAAAGACTGCATTGGGCAAATCATGCAACTATTCAAGAACAATGTTCCTCAATGTAATATTGCAAAGAATTTGGGAATGTCATCATCTATGGTAAATAATATCATTAAAAGATTCACAGAATCCGAAGAAATCTCTGTACACAAGGAACGAGGCCAAAAGCCAATATTGGGTGGCCATGATCTTCGGGTCCTCAGGCAGCACTGTATTAAAAACAGACACAATTCTATGGTGGGCACTGGCTTGAGCCGCGGGGTCGTCCCGAACCTCGGGCTGATCAAATCAATAAATAACCTCATCCGAGGTATTCCTCCTCTCTGAGGGGAGGCGTCTTCTTTCTGAGTTCAGTCATTCTGTCATGTGTCTCCGGGGATAGACCGGGAAAGTAGGAGCACGGAGTCGAGGAATCGAGGAACGAGGGATTTATTAGGGATTAACACGACAAAGAACACTAGAAACATAAGACGTCACAACGTTAATGACCAGACTGGGGAAACATAACGCAGACTTAAATACATCAGACTAAGTAATAACGACGAGAAACAACTGGTAATACGGGGATTCCACACGAGGTAGCGAGGGGGCGTGGCACACCGGAGAATCGGACGAACTGGGCATGACACCATAGTAGAGGAGTCTGGGTGCTAGACTAGCCTGCCTGCAGTCCACCCACTGACAACATTTGGTGCATCATGAAACAAAAAATACGACAAAGGAGATCCTGAACTGTTGAGCAATTGAAATCCTATATCAGGCAAGAATGGGACAACATTTCACTTTCAAAACTCCAGCAACTGGTCTCCTCAGTTCCCAAATGTTTACAAGGTGTTAAAAGAAAAGGTGATGCAATACAGTGGTAAATGTGCCCCTGTCCCAACTTTTTTGAAACGTGTTGCTGGCATCAAATTCAAATTGAGCATATATTTGTCGTAAAACAATACATTTTTTCAGTTTCAGCATTTGATATGTTGTGTTTGTTCTATTTTCAGTTAAAAATGGGTTTATATGATTTGTAAATTATTGCATTGTGTTTCTATTTACATTTTACACAGCGTCCCAGCTTTTTTGGAAATCAGATTGTACATGTAGGGTTCAGGTGGTCACTCACACTCACTTCCTGAAGCACTCATGTTCTCCTGTGATCCATCAGTCCCTTTCTCAGTCTGAGTATCAGTTATAGCACATCCTGTTGTAGGGACATGGACTGCCTGAGTGTATAATATAGCAGCCAGAATCTTCCCCACCTAGGCCATCAAACGTACTATCGACAGGAAGACAGAAGATGTGTACAGCCTCTTCAGCAAGGAGCTGTACTTGGTGAACGAGGAGCTCAGCAGCAGGGAGGTGCAGAGAGCGGCCCACATGCCCCAGCACGCCGGCCGGGCATACTTGGCACGCTGCCTGCGGCGACGCATCGGGAGGCCAGCGGAGGTAGGCGATCTGTGCAACATCATCACGGGGAGCTATGACATAAATATAAAGGAACATATAGCAAGGATATCTGTGTTTAACATTTTGTCATATTACAGAAAATATAGAAGAAATTATTTCATGGAAATATGGTAGAAATACATGAAACTGAAACAATACAAATGGATAATAGAAGTAAAGATTATTAATGTATGAGATGAACACATAAATGGGCATGTCTCATTGAGAATGGCAGCTGTGAAAGACAACACAGAGCCAATATGGCGCAAGCCTGGATGGAAGACATTCCCTCCTTTTATTTGTTCCGTTTGAGTATTTTCATTGGCTTGCAGCATGAAGAAGATAAACACTTCAACATCTCTAACAAACATACATATTAAATGAATATTGCATTTGATCACAAAGTCTAGCAAGACGACAGAGACCACACTGTTACCCGCAGTATCCTCTAGCTGTGATGTTGTTCCTTTCTTTGATTGACAGTTTATTAGTCTTGATTTCTGAAACCGTCCAAGTGCTACGTCTGGCAGCTGCCATTTTCGCTAATTAGCTACGATAAGATAATTAAAGGGCTTTGTTTACCAAAACAGAAGCTTCAGACGGCTGGCGTCAGCTTGCCACAGCAGTGCTGATAATCTGGCGAATATGTTTGACCGACAGTGTTGTGGCACCTCGGAACACCTCTCCCACAATACCTCGGTAGAGAAGGCTCCATGGGCTGTCCTTGGCCATGGCAGCCCAAAAGCGACTCCGACAGGGGTTTAGATGCCTCAGAGCCTGTCAGGACCAGAGGGCTGCATTGAGGAATGAGGATTACTGCAGGATTTAGCTTACAGTATTATAGAAGGGCTCATGTGAAAACCTGGGTTTACTCATGAAGTATCTTGATCATGACTCATTTTTGCAGGAAGATGTTAAGACGGACTCAGTCTGGAATTTTTTGCTGATAACAATTAGGTGTTAGCTTGCCATATGCTGCATTCTGCTCAAGTTTCCAGGTCCCTCTGCGTATGTGTAATTCCCGCTAAGACAGATTTTTTTTCCTCCTACGTATAGCTATAAATACTGCAGTAAAAATGGGTGTGCAGTTTCCCACAAATATGTGTTAGAATGGTTTTGGATTTGCTTAGCTAATTGCTACAGGGAATGTCACTGAGCAGACGCTTTGCCAAAGCTGACTAATGATTCTTTGTACAGTGTTGGTGGACATGTTATTTGGTTTGTTTCTGTCTAATTACCACAGGCAGAAACTTAATGCCAATTAAGAGAATTATAGTAAGTTAAAATATTGTCTCAAGCCATGCTAGGAATCGCTAATAACATAACAGAGAGGAATGCTTTTAAATGCCGTCCCCAAATCCACTTCCTTTAAAAGCACACGTATCTCACAGAGCCTGTGATAGCTGATCATGGCGTTTCTTCTCTTCCCCATCAACTCCTCCTTTGAATATATGACTGTTTGCCGTCATCCTTACGGCAGCTGGAAAGATCCCTCCAGGGACTCCAATCCAAAGAAAGTACTACAGGATGTGTCTGAGTACATCAAAACATGCAATAGTAGAACAACTTCTATTTACCAAAGCACTTCCCATATATGGTAGGCAGACTGCCTTGAAATCCCATTGGGTGGTGCCTTTGAGCCCCAGCCCTGGGCCAAGCACCTCCCACAAGAACCATTGCAGAACCTGCCTCCCCTCCCCTCTGTGTGCCCCTGCAGGCATTGCAGAGTGCCCATTTCATGCCCCAGACCGACAGCAGGAAGAAAGTCAACCTGGAATATGCACAGCTGGTGCAGACACTGGATGAGATGGTGCGCAAGATCTTCAGCAAGTGGAGCCAGAGCCTGAATAGGAAGAGCCTGAAGAGACTGGACCAGCCACTCATGGTCCGCTGCAAGGAGATGGCTGGAATGATGGACGTCAACTTTGACAAGTCCGTAATCTCCCCCATGTACCAACACACACAAACACATAGTCCGTACCATGCACACTGTATGCTGCACACTGCCTTTTTAACACATTTTAACATCAGTTTGAAGCTGGCGCACCCAGCCTGTCGGGGGTCGGTGCATCCTGGAGCCACCACGAGTGACTCTTCTGTGTCCCAGGGACCTACTGGAGATTTTCGATGAGATCCACTACTGGGATTGGCTACAGTTTGAGCCCCCCCACTATGTGCTGGATGTGTACCAGCACCGGGAAGAGCTGCGCACGCTGCGGGAGAGCGTCCGGCTGGTGGTACGCGAGTACAACAGGTGGGCAGTCGTGCCACACTCGCACGCTTTAAGGCTCATCCTGCCATGTGACACGCTCAGGGTGGCTGGCCGGCTTTCCATCGGCAGGATCATCAGCAAGCTCTCCGAGGATGAGCTGGCTCTGTTCCGGGAGCGCATTCGCATCCTGGACAGGAAGTTTCAGCCCGGCCTCTCTACGCTCATGTGGTCATCCAAAGGGGCGTCCAGCTTTTTCATCAGTGACTGCTGCCTGTACACCAGCAAGGTGAGAGCGGCTAGACACTGGGTATGCTGGGTAGACTGTAAGTCACTTTGTAAGGACGCTTTGTGGGGTCAGCAGGGCTGTGGGTGCTTTAATTAAGTGTAAGTAATTACATAATAATTACGAACCATCAAGAAAAGCAATCTGCTCGACATTATTTGGTATAATCTCCAGTGACTTGCAATCAGCAGTTTTATTTAGTCATGTGACCTGCAGATATACCTTAGGTTTATCCATGAGAATTGTGGGAAATATAGTATTGTACAAGTGTTTGTACATACATTTCCATGCACCGACATGTAGTGATATGTACATACATTTATTCATGGAACATATATAGAACATTCATTTTCTGGATCATCCAGAATTCCTGGCTATCAAAAAGTATTTCTTAAAGAAGTTCACATGAAGCCAGTACATTAAAGAGGAGATGGTCTCTTTGTGAAATGGAACAAAAAGATATAAGGAGATTGTGTTCTTTTGAATATTTTGAATTTTTTAAACAAAATACCAAGATTGAGCAGATGCAGGGAAGGCATACTAACAGGCAGTCCCAAAAAATATACAGCCACAGGAAAAAATACTCCTGAGGTAAAAAATGAATACGAATAAAAAAAAACCTTAAAGCAGCAGCCAAGGATATAAGTAACATGTGGACACAGCTTGAGAATGGCAGTTCAAGGTTCACGGCATGCACTAACATTTGTTTCCAGGTATTGCAACCGTTTCCTCCTGGGTATATAAATCACGTTTGTTTCTAGTCAGTGTCCAGATCAATCAAGTCAAACCCAGGAGCTCGTAGGCTTTCACATGTCGGAAAATCTTTATGGAATCTAAAGTGCCTCAAAGAGACCCGTCTGCCTCCTCAATCTCCAAGGCCCATTTGATGAGGCAGGGCCTCACGCAGGGAAATTATGAAGATGGAGATAATGGGACTCAGCTGGGAAATGGGGGGGGGGGGGCGGCAGCTCGGCAGGTCCGGGACAGATACGGTCAGGCTGGGCGCCACGTGTCTCCTCTGGGTGCAGGCTGCCCCATTGTCATGGAGCGGCCTTGTTTACAAGATGCACTCTCTGTGAAAAATGCAGCCTAGGATTACCCGAGACCAAGAAGAGAATAAACACGGGGCTCCTAGCTGCGAGGATTTGAAAAAGGGCCCTCCACATCCTCTCTCTGTATCGCTGTGTTTACCCCCCTCCACCACCCGTGTTTGGCACTCTTCCCACACACCCTTGGCCCCCACACACGTCCTCTCCTACCCTCCCCCAGGTGCAGCTCATCATGGACGAGTACAGCGCGGCGACCCTGAGCGTGGCGCGCGCCTGTCAGAGGATGCGGGAGCTGCTGCTGGTGTGTCTGGACGGGAGGATGGTGTACGGGGAGCTGGATTTCTCAGCCCAGCAGCACGGCCACCAGCAGGCCCAGCTGCAGAGGCTCTGCTGCACTCACGACAGCATCGTGTCCATCTTGGGCCGCTTGCATAAGACCTTCTGCAATGATGGACCTGAGGTCTGTGTGTGTCAGTGTGTGTGGGTTACCTGTATATCACACTGTGGAGACCAAACATTCCCAAAATGTGATTAAAAAGCGGTTATTAATTTTTTTTAGAAAATAATGGAGAGTCGCCACAAAGACATGAATACGAACGTGTGTGTGTGTCTGTCTGTCTGTCTGTCTGTCTGTCTGTGTTTATGTAATTATTATATTGTGGGGACCAAATTTTCATACAATGTAATAAAACCTGTAACTTAATCCTTTGTGGGGACATTTTTTCAGTCCCCATAAGCATAACAGCAGAGAATTTCACTTGTATCTGTTTGTATATTTTGCTTGTATGTGTATGCATGTGATGTTGCAGTGACTCCATGTCTAGTATGTGTCACATTCTCTAAGTGCAGTTTGTGTGTTCTCCCCATGTTATGCAAGTCTCCTTCAGGTTTCCTCCCACAGGCCAAAGACATTAGCTGGTGTAGGAGAATTGGCATCTCTAAAATGTGAATGCACACACTCTGTGAGGTATTGGCACCCTGTCCAGAACGTTTCCCCACTTTGTGCCCTGTGCCGCCTGGGGTTGGCCCCTGGCCCACAACCCTGCACTGCATGAGCAGTTGGATGCTGGATTGACGGATAAATGAATGTGTCTGTGTGCGTATTTTGAGGCCACATATAAAATTCAGTACAAAAGCTGCTAAAGACACAGGGTTATAAAAACTCATTTATTACAAAAGTGGAACATTAACTCAAGACTGTAGCACTCTCAAAATAACACTCTCAAGCAGACGGGACAGTAGAAAAAAAGAGAGAGGAACTAAGGTCAGATATCAAAAGGAGTAAAAGCGGCAGTTCCGATCACAGCCTCTCCTTTCTCTTTCGCTCCGCCTAGCTGGCTCTTTATCTCTCTCCAAGTCCACTTAGTGTGAGCCAGCTGGGTGGCATCAAAGTCCTGCTTCTGGAGGCCTTTTACTCACTGGGTGCCACAGTATGGAGGAGATCTGCCCACATTATGGAAGGGGGTTAAGAGCAGGGTTGCCAACTTTGGTCAGCTGGCTGGAGTGAGATTTTCAATTTGAGTCTGCAAATGCATTTACATGTATGTAACATTTTTATTACCTTGTAAACAGTCTGTAGGGTTTGCACACTGCCCTAACGCATTTGATGTAGCTAATTTTAGGTTTATAATGGAATAATATAAATTTGCCGTAAAAGTTCTTGCATGAGTACGAGTCTGAAAGCATGAGTGTCACACCAGATGCCTGAGAGCTGGCAAACCTGTAAGAGTGTAAGTGTGACGTTTGCAAGCGTGTGCGCACTCCCCAGGTCCAGCAGCACTGGGTCTCCTACTCAGAGAAGATGGACCTCATGGTGGAGAACGCGCTACGCTTCAATGTCAAAAAGTCCCTGCAGCAGCTCTCCAAGGCCATCAATGGTGACAGCAAGACCATGCCCAGCCCCCTGTTCAAGGTGCAAGTGGTGTTGCTGCAGGAGTCGGCCAGCTCCCTCTCGCAGGTGCCAACCGAGCAGCAGACGCTTCACACGTGCATTCCTGTGCATTCACACGAGGCCTTTGGTTTGGTGAACACCACTGAAGCTGCATAAAGCGGCCATAAGGGTTTGCAGAAAACACAGCTAATAAGGAAAGAAAATAGAACGGAACCGTTTGTTCTTGTCCCACTTACATGTTCCTTCTTTCCCCTTAATTTGATTGATGTGTTTATTGTGAGCAGAGGTTTGAGGATTATAAAACTGATATAAATTCTTTGCCATTTGTGTACTTTAGGGAGACACAGTGCATCTAGTTCTCTCTTGTTTATGAAATCGAGTGCTGTGCTGGACGAAGGTCGCTGCCTTTTTTTCCTGTCAAAAGCACTGCAAATTCACTGCTTATTAGGCAGAGACATTTCAGACTGCTTTTTATTCGAAAGGATCTGTAAGTTGACGTGTCGTGTGTGTGCGGACCCGCTGGATAGTTTTATGTGTGCATGTTGTCGCCATGCAGGTAGAGTTCTCTCCCACGCTGCAGAAGCTGGCCCACATAGTGACCAGTGTCAGCAGTCAGCTCATCAGCGCTGTCTCTGTGTTCAAGCGCCTGCCTGACCTGCTAACTCACCAGCACTCTCAAAGGGAGCCAATCCACATCCTCATTGGTCTGTCTGTTCCTCTGCTCCACTTCTACAACCTCATCTCTCTCTTTCTGTTGCTGCTCCTCCTTCACTTTCATGAGTTTCCCTATAACTGTTCTCCAGTCCTATACCCTTATTGGTCTATCTGTTCCTCTGCTCCTATTTTATACTCGTTCGCTGATTCCCATGCTCCTCCTAAATCCTGCTCACTCTATCCATTCATCTGCTCCTCCTCTATCCTCTTCAGTCTATCCATTCATCTGTTCCTCCCACATTCTCATCAGTCTATCCATTCATCTGCTCCTCCTACATCCTCTTCAGACTACCCATTCCTGTGCTCCACCACCTACATCTTTATCGGTCTTTCTATGTCTCTACTCCAGCTATACCTCCCTTAGTTTATCTGTGCTCCTCCATACATCTCTCCTACCTTCCTATCTTTGCCGCTGTTGTCCTACATCTTCTCACACCTGATCCTTCTGTTGTCCTTCCTGCACTTTGCTCGACCTGTTCAGTTTTTGTCATCGTTCTTCACCAGCCTACTCAGCACATGTGGGCAAACCAGTCTCATGGTTTGTGTATTCATGCAGGTTTTGTCAGTCAAACACTAAAAATACAACCAACCAGTTCCTATGAAAACGTCCAATCTGCCATCTTTCTTATTGAGTAGGTTGCAGACACCTGAGGATGTGCTGGAGAAAGGTGACGAGTTTTGTTGTCTTCTCTGTCCTGTCTGTGACCTCAGAACAAGATGAGGAAATCTGTAAGATTCAGTCCTCCATTGCAGCAGGTTTAGCTGCCAACACTGCACATCTGCACACCTACCTGAAGACCTGGGATAAGTACCGAGAGATCTGGGAGATCAACAAGGACCACTTCATCCGCCGCTATCAGCGCCTCAGTCCCCCCGTGTCATCCTTTGACGCCGACATTGCCAGGTGACTGGGCACCATAGGATTAAACACTCGAGTCGAACCCATAACTCACCTCGCCAGTGTGGCTTGTGTGTAGTAGCTGCGGGTCCAAACCTGGTTCTTAGGAGTTGCAATTCAGTGAGAGGCAGTTCAGATCCCTTTGGGGGGATGAGATCCATGTCAGATGAGATAAAAAGAGATGAGCGTGAGGTGTCGATGATGTGCAGGTATACGGAGGTGGCGAACAATGTGCAGAAGGAGGAGACGGTGCTGAGTGTGCAGTTCGTGCTGATGGACTGCTCCCTGCTCAAGTTCTCGCTGCTGCAGCACTGCAACGAGTGGCAGGCTAAGTTCACCCAGCTGCTCAGGCAGATGGCCTGCGGACGCCTGCGCCAGCTGCACGTCTTCTTGCAGGACAGCGCCCATAGGTAGGTCTCACTGTATACTGCGTACTGGGAGTGTGCGTGTCACATACTGACTGTCAGTGTGTTATACACTGTACGTATGTGTTACATACCGAATGTCAGTGTGTTATACACTGTGCATGTGTGTGTGTTACTTACTGACTGTAAGTTTGTTATAGACTATGCATGTCTGTGACATACTGACTGTCAGTGTGTTATACACTGTGTGTGCATGTGTGTTACATACTGACTGTCACACTGTACGTTGCACACCAACTGTCAATGTGTTATACACTGTGTGTGTAATACACTGTGCATATATGTGTTATATATTGTCAATGTGCTATACACTGTGTGTGTGTGTGTTATACACTGTGCATGTGTGTTTCAGAGTGTCTGTTGCTTCTCTGTGTTGCTTCCAGGCTGAGCCAGCCCCCTCAGAGTCTGACCGAGCTGGAGGAAAGCTTGAAACTGCTGGAGATTCTGCAAGGAGACCTGGCCAAAACTGAGAGCCAGATCCTCCCCATCCATGAGCAGTTTGCCATCCTGGAGAAGTATGAAGTCACTGTGGACCAGGATGTGAGTCACAGTGGTGCACAAACACATGCGCATGCAAAGTCACGCGTCAGGATCACAGCAAGCAGGACGCTGGAGTGTTCAGCTTCCACTTCCTCTTCCAGGATCAGGAGATGCTTGAAGGCCTGAATGGACAGTGGGTTTGGTTCCAGCAGGTCCTGACTGACAGCGACCTCATGCTGAAGGAACATAAGGAAAGGTTCAAAAGTGGCCTTATCTTCTCAGCGGAGGAGTTTAAGAAGAAGATGCAGGCCATCACTCAGGACTTTAACTCCACAGGTACCCTATAATGCAGCACAGTCACATGGTGACAGGCCTTACAGATCCTGCTCTCCGCTTGCTTGTAGACAGGCACATAGAAAAACACACAAACCATCAATTACTGTTTGTACACACTATGCAGCCCATCCTGACATACACGCATGTCCACAGCAGTGCAGGAAGCGCAGAGCTGCGTGGAGCCTCATCACCACCGACCTTGTGCCAGTGCTTAGAGACCAGGGGGCTGTTTCGTGCCCCCCAGAGCTCACTGATCCTATTCCTGGGCTCCCAGATCTATGCCTGCGTTTTAGTATTATAGTGATTAACGTTGTAGGGATGCAGAAAAGCGTGCTGGCTCGGCCTGCGGCACTGTCACCACACAGCCGCGGGACTGGGGCTTTGAATGCCTGTGGGTTTGCAGCTTCGCCCTGTGTTGTGTGGGTGTCTTCTGGGTACTCCGGTTCCCTGCTCCAGTACAAAGACATGCAGTTAGGCAAACTGGCATCTCTGCATCGGCCATAGTGTGCGTGGGAGTACGTGAGTGCTGTGCCATGCACCGGCATCCCCTTGCGGGCATCCCCTGCCCTGTGCAGCCTGGGACAAGCTCCAGGCTCATTGTACTGGATAACAGGTTGGAAGATGGATGGTTTATACTGATGGTGTTTATGAAACTGTCAGCACCAGCTGTCTCCCCAGCACAGGGATGCCTATAGAAGACTGTTGTGCAGAGCTGTCTCACCTTAGCTTGGTAACACACAGCTGAAGGAAGCACTCCCGTCCCTTTGCACGACCACAAATATTTACCTCTCACGCTACTCTGGTGGTGGTGTTTTTTTCAGTTTGCTTCGGAAATGAGATTGAAAACGCTCCCGTTTCCTAACCTCGCAACACGAAACAAAGACATGCTGCGCCAAAACATTTCAAAGAGGACAAACCTCCTGTCCTACTTTCTTCTCTCTCCTCTCCTCCCACCATTCGCTCCACTCGCTCGCTCCCTCTCTCTCTCTCTCCCCTCTATTTTTCTCTCAGTGTCACTTTGTTCCCGCGAACAGCGGGGTACAGGCTGTCTTCATGACGCTGAAATCAAATTATTATAATTTTTTGTCCTGTGGTTCGTACGCTTGCATCTAAACACGTCTGAAGATTTATGATTGTACAGTCTTAATATCGAGTTTCAGGCCAGAGCAGTTGCTGATTTGAAAAGGCCAGAAGGCGGTCGGCCGGAATAATAAATATGTTTTTTCGTCTGATGAAGGGCATGATAAGCTGAAGCATACCTGCGTGAAGCTCCTTGGAGTTACAGAACACGTGTTTATTACCGTCACTGTCAAACCGTCCACGAGCCACACTTGGGTCCATATCCCCTGCCCCCCGCGCCATCCCCCCCTCCAATGACTGCAGGTCAGTTCATGAGGAATAGTGAGTCCGCTGTCTCATGAGAGAAATAAGATGGCAGGGTGGGGCGGCAGGCGTTAAGTGCCCCCCCCCCCCCGGCGGGGGGTGGGGGGGGGGGGGTGGGGGGGGGGGGGGGGGGCGGCCGGGGGGGGGGCGGC
>JAODKC010000002.1:18290063-18309998 GCA_026777985.1 Mormyrops attenuatus
AAGCTATGACCTTAAATACCTGCGAAACATCACTATGAACAGCTATGACCTTAAATACCTGCAGAATATCACTATGAGAAGCTATGACCTTAAATACCTGCGAAACATCACTATGAACAGCTATGACCTTAAATACCTGCAGAATATCACTATGACTGGATATAACCTTAAATACCCACATAACATCACTATGAGCAGCTATGACCCTAAATTCCTGCAGAACTTCCCCGAGATTCACACAGAATATCAGCATAACATGCTATGACACAGAGAATCTCACTGTAATCTGGTAGGGTATATAAGAACTTCCGACAACCTTTAGCCAGTAATGGAGCAAAATAAAATGCTGCTTATATCAGCACAGAAAGCCGTGGCGTATGATTGCAGGGAGAGTATATCCTCCCCTAGTGCAGACACTGACCCCACGGGCCGTCTGTTTCCCACCCAGGCTATGCTGGGCGCACAGAGTTGCCTGACAACCTCAAGTCGATGTTCCGGCCCATCTCCATGGTAGTGCCGGACTCCACGATAATCGCTGAGATCACTCTGTTTGGGGAGGGATTCAACAACTGCAAGGTATGATATCTGCAGCCCAGAGGGTGTCCTCTCAGGGCCGTGCTAAGGTAACTTAATCTATCCATCTGCTGTTAACACTGAAGGGCCAACAGATCACTGGGACTCCATAAGACCTGTGAAGCTGGGGGGATACGAGAGGCTCAAGCATGCTTTCCACACTGCATCCGTCCATCTCACTAGCACTGATCCTGAATCAGGGCCCATCTGGCGAGCCCTTTATTCCAGAGCTCAACTTCAGTGAGTGGCATGTGTCGCGTGGAGGATGTCTGGAATGCCTCCTGGATTTATGGGATCGAAAAACACTGGAAGTGCCTCTTAGATTCGGCTCTGGCTGCCGTTAGGCAGCTGGGAGTGAGGGACTGGATTGGCGGGGTGGAGATACAGCAGTGGCTCCCCTCCTGGACGGCTTTAGGAGTTAGTGCAAAAGCCTGGCGGTCTCTACGGCACCACGGTGAGTGAGGAAGAGGTGCTTAAACAGCTGAAATAGGAGCGTGTTTGCTGGCTGGCGGCCCCCATTCCTCGCTGCTGCGCTCCACTGTTTGCTCCCTTATACTGCCACATGCCACAGCTCTGGGTGAAAGGCAGCCGCGCCAACTCATCTCAGTGGCGCTTCCATGCGCGCACTCTCCTGCCGGCCATTACCTGTGTCACAGGGTCAGTGTGATTACAGAGCTGCGTGTTTATAGGACGCCGCTGGTTCACAGGCTCCACGGCCCCCCTGCTGCTAGTCTGGCTTTCCCTTCATAAGCAGCTGGAAAGGGGGAGGGGGCCTTGAGTAAACGTTCCAAGACAGGGCTTAATTAAAAGACTTTAAACATGCGATGGAAAATGTCTTCCAGAGAATGCAAATCTCACTTCAACTTCAAACATGACACGTTCTGAAACACAGCTTCATTTACAGTACACTCCAGGACGACAGGTGATCTAATTGCAGTCACACAACTTTATGTGTAAATCAAAGTACTATTCTTGTGTTTTTTGGCATGAAATTAAAATGGCACTCTGGGAAAAAAAATTCAGTTGTGTCTTAAATATTGAATATCAGAGTGCTGCACTCCACCGTGTAGCCTAGAAACACTAATAGAGATTTTTCTGGGTCACAAGCAGTTTAAGTGTCAATACAAGATTGATTGTTTGTTCCAAGGGTAAGTTCCCCCGCTTAATTACTCACAGCTGTTAGTACAAACAGAAACCTGGAATGGCTCATGTCAAAGATATAGTGGCCCCAGTGCGCACTGAGCCCATCCATTTCTCATTGTGAGCTGCTGAACCAGCGGCCCAGTGGCGCGCTGCTAAATGGGGCCGATCCAGTAAAACACGTACCGTCGGGGGAGCGCCAGTCATGGGGGGCGGACCCGTCTGCATCTGCCTCTGGAACAGGCCCCCGGGGGCCTGCCTCTGACCAGTGTTGACCTCATCGTCCTCTCATTAAACACAGCACGCCCACTTGTAATGACCTGACCGGCCATAGGCCCCAGGCTGCTCTCAGAGCAGGAGTGCACCGGGGCCTCTCTGCGTTTCTCTTATTGTTCTTCTGTGAATATTGACTGTCTGGCTCTATTCATATGCATGTTTCATTTCCTGAGTGTGTGTGTGCATTCAAACATGTAATTACCTTTGTGTTCATATGTATATATTTGTTCACCATATGTATAGGACGTTTGTGCATTTGTGTTAGTGTGTGTGCGCACGTGTGTTTCTGTGTTAATGTGTGTGTGTTTTTCTGTGTTGTGTGTGTGTGTGTGTGTGTGGGGGGGTTATGTATGTGTGTGTGTATATGTGTTTGTGGGTGGGGGTTATGTATGTGTATCTGTATCTGTGTGTGTCTATGTATGTGTGTGTGTTTCTGTGTTGTGTGTGCGCATTCGGGTCCCCATAAAGATCTGTGCATGCAATCAAAAGACTAAACATGCCTAAGGTCTTGTATTTTGTTTGGTTACTTATGGTTATAGATAGGGCTGGGTGGGGGTTAAGGTTGTCATAGTTAGCGTTAGCATTTTTCCCATAGAAGTGAATGAGCGGTCCCCATAAGGATAGGTATACCCGACGTGTGCATGTGTGTGTGTGTGCATGCGGGTGCCACCATAATGCAGTGGGCCCAGCCCTCGCCGGGTCTGGGTATTCAATTGGTACTCAGGTTTCCCACAGTTCAGATTTCAGACATGCAGTGAAGTGAATTCCCATCCTGGAATTGTCCACAGTGTTTTCCCTATGATGGATCGGCAACCCCTCAGTGGTGCCCCCCCACCTTGTCCTGGTGTAGGCTCCAGGCTCACCGTCTCCATCTAATAGTTGATTACGTAATTACGACGTAATGACGTGAAGTGTGTTCTGCCTCTGCTCTGTCTCAGTGCTAGCGGTGCTAGTACTTGGCTGTGGGTGTTTCAGTTTTAGGTGGCTATGTATAACAGACGTACTTTTGTGGTACTTATTGGTAGCACTACATAATATGCACTAGAACCGATATAATCTTTTTCAAACTGCAGAGGGCTGCTTTGCCTGCTTTCAGCTCATTTAAAGACACCACTACTCCTCTGTGGACACTATGCTGCAGCATAAAGTTACATGTGCAGCCTCAGCCTGAGATCACATGTGTGAATGTTTTTAATTGCCACTAATTTACAATATTATAATTTTCCAAAGCCAAAGAAAGATACGGAAAGAAATCTAATCAATCAAAGATGTTTTACAAATTTAGTATTATAAATCTTGTGACACTTTATAAAACCATATTGCCAGCAACTAGTCTACCATGACCAAAAGCATCAACTAATAAATCTGTTAGTCAACTAGAATGTAGAACCCCTAGGTTCCACTTGTGTAGATGTGTGTGCATCCCAGTGTGTGTGTGTGTGTGTATTTACAGGTTCTGGCCAAGAAAGTCTTCACATTGTACTCACTGGCTGTACAGCAGCTGTCGAAACAGGACCACTATGACTTTGGGCTGCGCGCCCTCACCTCTCTGCTCCGATACGCAGGGAAGAAGCGCCGAGCATGCCCTGGAATCACCGACGAGGAGGTGGGCCGGGCCGCAGTGCATGCAGCGCCCACGGCAACAACGGGTTAGGGCTAACACACAGGGGCGCGAGACAGCAGAGGCCATCGTTACCGCAAGCTATCATTATCTCTGTTAGAAAGTGTTTCACTCATGACAAAAGTTCTAGGAAGATGTTACCCAAATGTGTTTTTTTGTTTTTGTCAGATGTGTCAATGTGCAAAGTCTGTTACTGCAGAAAAAAACACTAAGCAGGGGTGACACACAGCTTGTTTTTGTCCAGCCAGCCCTCTAATCCATGCACGTCACTCTCAAACCCACGCACACTGTCCCCTATTAGCCTTAGCCTCACTGGCCAGTATGTGGTATCAGAGCAGGGCCCTTTGCAGCTACAGTGTTCAGCATGTATTCCCTGCCCCGCTCAGATCCTCCTCATGTCCATGAGGGACCTGAACGTCGCCAAGCTGACCTCCGTTGACCTGCCGCTCTTCGACAGCATCATCCAGGACCTGTTCCCTGCCACGGAGACCCCCACCAACGACTATAGCAAGGTGTGTCTCCAGTGAGCCACATTCCCTGGACTATCCTTGGTGTCACTCAAACCCCCTTCCCCACACCCCTTCACTCATTAAAGGAGAACATGCCATCAGCAGGTTGTAAGCTGACTTACATCACATATTTATTTCCAACAGGAAGCTATATCAGCTCTAAAATTAACCTCATGCATTTTGAATGACCTGATCTTTCCCAGAGATAAAGGCTCCTTTGAAGCAAAGCATCATCACGTTTTTGAAAGTGCACACCTAGCCGCTGGTAGCTGCTAGCTAGTTCTTGGCACAGTTAATCTGCAACTTCTGTGCCAAGCTTTGAAACAAAGACAAGCCAAATTGCAAACTGTATCATTACAAATAGTCTTTAGTTTGATTTTCCTACCCATACAAGGTCAATCACGTGCTTCGAACTAAAAATAAACAACTTGCCCCTAGAACTCTGTGTTGGATGAGGAGAAGCCTGAAAATCTTAGCTGTGGTTTTCACTGATTTTAATGAACTATTTTCACTGGAACCATTTAGTGCAGCATATGCTGCTATGGGCGTTAACACTGGAAGAAAGCCACCATGAAACTTTGAAAACGCCAACTTAAAACTTTAAAGTTAAAGAATGTCTGACCTTGCTTTTATTTTTGTCACTAAAATGATTAATATTCCGTATATATAATGTGACAGCCCCAAACTTATTTTCTTCATGGCTCAGAATGAATGATCAGAATGGGCATTAACCCACGACAGTCAGCTGGCTCAGTGGCTGGCACCCCAGCCTCACGCCTCAGGGTTTAGGGTCACCGCTCTGCACCTGCTCTGTTCGCCCCCCTTTGCCTGGGTTTCCTCTTCATTCTCCCAGGCAGGTAGCATACCTCTGCATTGCCTGCTGTATGGATTTGCACCCTGTTCAACGCATACTGCTGCCTCATGCTCTGGAATAGGCTGCTGTGACCCTGTACTGCATAAGCTTTTAGAAGATGGATGCATGTGACAACATTAAACTTCTTTTCTTCAAGGCTCAGAATAAATGATTATGGGCATTAATCCACAATAAAAAAAATTTTAAATCCCAGAGAAAAATGCCTAGCAATGCAAGACCTGCATTTGAAAGCTGTCACATTTGTGAATGTATATGGAGTAATTGTCAAAATGTGATGCATTTCTTCTGGAAGTGTGAGGAAGGTGTTCATACTGGGCCCTGTGGTGTAAAATAATACACTAAACAGCACTCTGAATTTAATGACTGTCCATTACAAAAGCGTTTGGGTTAATGCAGCACTTACAACAGCATGTCATATTACTTATGAAGGTGTTTGGGAGATCAGCCTGTGAAGTCCTTTTAACTAAAGTGTTACTGTTAACAGACAACACTTCTAATTGCTGAGATCAGATACAGCTGAACTGTAGAGAGCAGTTAATTAACTGAGATCAATGTTAATAACAGACAATTTAGTGCTAACACACAGCTAAGTGCTGGGATCAGTCAGTGATGGCGCACGGATTAAGTGACATGATCAGGCAATGCTAGTCTGATCAGGCAATACTAGCATGTGGCTAAGTGATGTGATAAGGAAATGCTAGCATGTGTGATCAGGAAATAATAGCCTGTGGCTAAGTAATGTGATAAGACAATGCTAGCATGTGTAATCAGGCAATACTAGCCTGTGGCTTAGTGACATGATCAGGAAGTGCTAACGTGTGGATGATTGATGTGATAAGGCAATAGCATTGCTGCGCTAGCACAGTGCTACATACTCAACTCAGAGCATTCATTTTTTTCCTTAGCTGCGAGAGACTATAGAGCTGGAACTGCAGCAGAGCAGCCTGCAGGTCACACCATTCACTGTGACCAAGGTCATCCAGTTGTACGAGACCAAAAACTCACGCCACGCCTCCATGATTGTGGGCACCCCAGGCAGCGGCAAGACGGTCACCTGGAGGACTCTGCAGAGTGTCCTCAACTCCATGCACCGCAAGGGCGAGCCTGGCTTCAACCTCATCCGGGTCGGTTCTCCAAGCTGGCCTCTCTGCCTGTCTGTCTGTTACAGCCTGTATGACAGAGTCACCAACCTGTAGCATGTCACTACCTTAATTAGAAGACACTTTTAAATTGTGTTTTTTTTGCAACTTAATTCACTTGTACATCACCAGTATACAAATGTACCTTGTACCACTGACTGTTTCCTGACCCATCTGAGCACCTTGCATTTACATTTATTTATTTAGCAGATGCTTTTGTCCGAGCAAAGCAGATAGTACATTACAAGCATTAAGGATACATTAAGGACACAGCAGTAAGCTTCCTCTCTTCAGCACCAAATGCCTGTGTGCTTAGCGGCCTGCTGACACATTCAGGGCTCAGTGCAGCACATCTTGGAGCTGGGAGAGGAGGAATGCTGTGTGGAAGGGGATCAGTCACACAAAAAAAAGTGGCGCTCAGTGCCATAGCTGACCCTCACTCTCATCCTCCTTACTCATTAGCCATACTACATCACTTTACATACCCTTTACCCTACTCTGCTCTTCTAATTTTATTTTCTTTCTGATTTTTTTGTTGTTTTTTTTTTACTACTATTTTGCTTTTGAGAAATGCACTAATATCCTCAAACTGAGCAGGGATGAAAAGACAAGAAGAGAAGGAGAAACTGAGTTTGTTTACTGCTAAACGTCGGTAAGGCTGCTGCTGTCTGTAAAGGCTGCCTGCTGTAACCGTCGGCAGTGGGGGCCTAATGAAACGGCTCTTTTGCACCGCTGTCGGCCATGATGGCCTGCGTAGCCGTGCATCCCCTTGAAGCCAGATCTTTGTCTGTCCTCTAGTGCCGCATCAGCTCGTGTATCTCCTAGCTGTGGTTAAAAATAGTTGTTTTTTTGGGTAGATTTTTCAAGCCCGTCGTTACCCCCTGTCTATCCATACATATTTGATCTACCCTTTCATCCTGTCCTTTAATCCCTTCTCTCCATCCCTTCCTCTTCTCTTCCCCTCTTCTTGGTGCCCATTTCATCCCAAACCTCTTGTCACACCTTCTCGGCGTATGTTTCTCTGGGGTTTTAGACTCGTCTTCTTCTCCCCTGTCGCCTGTGACTCAGCCCCCTCTCCGCATCTATTCACGGCCCACCTCTCCTCCGCTCTTTCTTCCTCTCCCTTGTGACTCAACGCCTCGCTTTTTATGCTGCTATTTCTGGGATCTGTCTCTCTCCTCCTCCGCCAATAACACCTCCACCTTCCCCTCGTTAGCTTCTGCTGCACGTGTAATCCTTTACCCTCTTTCTCACATTTTCATGCTTTCAACAAGCACAAATGTTTTGCAACCGTTACCCTTCTGCCCTACGTATGGTGCCCTTTTCTCTCTTTGTTTCTACTGCCTTGTTTCATTATTCATACACCTTGTTCTAGCTGGTAAACCCCGCCCCCTGCATCTGGTTTGACCTCTGACCTTCTGCTTGTAGGAATTCCCCTTGAACCCCAAGGCCGTGAGTCTGGGTGAGCTGTATGGGGAGTACGACCTCTCTACCAACGAGTGGACGGATGGCGTGCTCTCTTCTCTGATGAGGGTGGCCTGTGCAGGTATGTGCAGGGGGAACGGGAGAGTCGCTATTAGAGCAGAGGGAAGTACAAATTAAATAGCGATAGATGGAGCGAGAGGGAGGCAAACACTTCATATGAAACCAATGCCATGTCCTGCTACAAGCATTACCTTCACTCCTCTGTAAACAGCATCCCACAGGTCCTCAATCGCATCTTGAAACTCAATCGCATCTTGAAACTCCGGATTTCCCAATTAGGCCTTAATGGCCAGCCCTCAGGACCGTAGTCCTTAATGCTGAGCCACATTCCCCCAACCGCTTTCCAGTTCCCTACGCTGTGGAGGGCTGTGGGACTGCTGCTGTTTGACGCCCGTGTGACGTCTGTGTGACTCACAGCCTCGGGCCTCACTCCCAAGTCACCCGGCATCTTTCTGCTCATCAGTGTGCACTCTACGCTGGTCACGCTGCCCCCTCACCACGCACAGAATTGTTACCTGGGGCTGCTTACTCACAAATAAAACTGTGCACTTGCATATTGTTGGGCTCTGCATAAAAAAGGATCATTCACCTAGAATTTATCCATCTTACATAAATATAGTACAGGGCCAAGGCGAAATGGGAACCTTCCCCAGGAAACACAGGGAGTAGGCAGAGAACATCCTGGACTGGGTACCAGTCCATCACAGGCACAGACATCCAGATGCACATTTAGGGACCTCAGTTCACCTAACTTATTAATTCTGGGCAGTGGATGAAGTTAAAAGGCCCAGAGAAACCCCAGGAGAGCATTCAAACTCCACAATCACAGAGCCAGGTGTGACAAACGAACCCACATCCTAGGAGGCCTCCCAATAAGAAACTCACATAGGATTATTTATTTGTTAACATTTCCCTAAATATGACAGGAACTGATGCAGCATCAGAAAACACTGTTTACCTTCAGGAGAGCACTAAGCTCATGCTAGGCAATACGGTGACATTTAATGAAGCAGCTACTTACATCTGTGGCTGCAGACCATTTGTATTAGTAGTTCAATTCTGCATGTTTTTATTGGCCTCTAGTGACCCTGTCACTGTATGAATGACTGGCTGGCTGTAAGGCTGTCTTACACTATCACCATACAACTGTGTGTGAATGGGTATCAGTGTGTCCGTGTGACTCTGTGACTGTCAGACAGTTCTGATTACCTTATCCATCCTCTTTGTGTTGTTTATCTGTGCATTTGTGAGTTTGTTTGAATCATCTTTATTCTCAAAACACTGTCCGTTTGACATTCATTTTGTATGGTGTAAATCAGACAGTAAATGGAGGTAGTCAGGCTCTGTGGTATAATCCGGATGGTGAGTGTAGGTAGTCTGACTGTACGGTGTAAACCGGATGGTGATTGTAGGTAGTCTTACTGTACGGTGTAAATCAGATGGTGAGTGTAGGTAGTCTGACTGTACGGTGTAAACCGGATGGTGAGTGTAGGTAGTCTTACTGTATGGTGTAAACTGGACAGTCAGTGTAGGTAGTCTGACTATACGGTGTAAATCGGATGGTGAGAGTAGGTAGTCAGACTGTATGGTGTAAACAGTACAGAGAGTGTAGTCAGGCTGTGTGGTGTAAACTGGACAGTGAGTGTAGGTAGTCAGACTGTATGGTGTAAACCGAACAGTGAGTGTAGGTAGGTGAGCTGTATGGTTTAAACCAAACGATGACTGTAAGTAGTAAGGCTGTATGGAATAAACCAGACAGTGAGTCAGGTTGAACTGTGTAAAACAGGCTGCGAGTGTAGGTAGTCAGGCTGTACAGTGTAAACCAGGCTGTGAGTGTAGGTAATCAGGCTGTACAGTGTAAATCAGGCTGTGAGTGTAGGTAGACAGGCTGTACAATGTAAACCAGTCTGTGAGTGTAGGTAGGCAGGCTGTACAGTGTAAACCAGTCTGTGAGTGTAGGTCAGAGTGTGCAGTGTAAACCAATCTGTGAGTGTAGGTAGTGAGGCTGTACAGTGTAAACCAGTCTGTGAGTGTAGGTAGTTATGCTGTACATTGTAAATCAGTCTGTGAGTGTAGGTAGCCAGGCTGTACAGTGTAAACCAGTCTGTGGGTGTAGGTAGTCAGGCTGTACAGTGTAAACCAGTCTGTGAGTGTAGGTAGTCAAGATGTACAGTGTAAACCAGGCTGTGAGTGTAGGTAGTCAGTCTATATGGAGTAAACCAATCTGTGAGTGTAGGTAGTCAGTCTATATGGAGTAAACGAGTCTGTGAGTGTAGGTAGCCAGGCTGTACAGTGTAAACCAGTCTGTGGGTGTAGGTAGTCAGGCTGTACACTGTAAAGCAGTCTGTGGGTGTAAGTAGTCAGGCTGTACAGTGTAAACCAGTCTGCGAGCGTAGGTGGTCGGGCTGTACAGTGTAAACCAGTCTGTGAGTGTGGGTAATCAGGCTGTACAGTGTAAACCAGGCTGCAAGTGTAGGTAGTCAGGCTGTACAGTGTAAACCAGGCTGTGAGTGTAGGTAGCCAGTCTATATGGAGTAAACCAGTCTACGAGTGTAGGTAGTCAGGCTGTATGGTGTAATCTGGACTGTGAGTGTATGTAATCAGACAGTACAGTTATCTGATACGGTGCTAGTTTCCCTGGTCCCCTCTCTCCCTGATTTCAAAAGCAGCCACGGTGTGCTCTCTGCTTGTGTCTGCTCATGGCTAGATACAGTATAACATCATACCTAAGCTGTCAGCTACAGTCTGTATACAAATCCAAAGTAAAGTCTATGCCTGTCTATGTGCGTTTGCATCAATAACACTGCCCCGCGCAGATGAGAAGGCGGATGGAAAGTGGATCATCTTAGACGGGCCAGTGGACACCCTGTGGATCGAGAGCATGAACTCTGCCATGGATGACAACAAGGTGCTGACACTCATAAACGGGGAGAGGATCTCCATGCCAGAGCAGGTAGAACCACACGCTCCACTGAGTTGCACACCTCGAACAGCGCTGTGATAACAAAGACCACGAGCAAGAGAGAGTCTGTGTGGCGTCTGTTTGTCCATCTGCTCCACTCTGTCCACAGAGCACCATAGTCTCTGTGTTGTTTTCATTGTTTGTTGATCTGCTTAGCAACCGAGTTTATCCAGAGCAACTCGCTCTGCTTAGTTGTTAGACTTTCTCCGTGAAACACAGCTGAATGGGGGTGTTACAGCGGTTAAATGGGCAGCGCTGTTCCCCCCCCCCCCACCTCCAAGGTTAGGGTCTGAATCATGCCCCTTTTGTGTGTGTGTAGAGTTTGCATATATTCTCTATATTTTGTGGCTTTTCTTTGGGTATTCCTGTTTCCCCCGCAGTCCAAAAATATACGGTTCAGTGAATTTGGCATATTTAATTTCCCCATTGTGTATGTTTGTGTGTGGCCTGCAGTGCACTGCCATCCTCTCCTGGGATGAATGGGCCTTAGTTTCAGCCATGAACATTGCTCAAGATTCCCCCTGCAGCTGCTTGGTGATGTGTCTGAATTTACTGTGTTGTCTCTAGGTGTCGCTGCTCTTCGAGGTAGAGGACCTGGTGGCAGCTTCCCCAGCCACTGTGTCACGCTGTGGGATGGTCTACAATGACTACACAGACCTGGGCTGGAAGCCCTTTGTGCAGTCTTGGCTCCAGAAACGCAGTAAGGTACAGGGCTTCGCCCCAGCAGCACCCACGCACCCTTCAAATGTATCTCTATGCCGGCTGGATTTCAGACATAAACCATGTTGGAAAAGACCCTTTATGTATGTTCTGTAGCAGCCGATAATGTAACAACTACCAATACCGTGATAATTATTACATTCTTACTGTGATGAAAGTCGATAATGTAATAACTTACCAATAATGTAATAAAATTTCTGAATCATAATAAATGTTTGTGCATAATGTTATTACCTTATTGGTTGGTTATTACATTATTGCCTGTTGTAGCAGCCAATAATGTAATACCTACCATTAATGTATTAAGAAATAATTACATTATTGGCAGTTATTACGTTATTGGCTGCAGAATGTGTGTCAAACAGTGTATAGCACTGTGGCCTCACCTATAGGGCTATAAGATGATTCCTGTTTGGGTTCCATCTTGGTGGAACTTGCCTACAACTTTTGTGTCAGTGTGGTTCTTCTGCAGTGCAGAGACGTGCTGTCAATTTCTAAGTTGGGTGTACATATATCCAGCCATGGGCCGGCATCCCATCCAGGGTCTACCCCTGCCTTGGAAAAACTCCAGGTCCTCCCAGTACCTTCTAAGAGATAAGCAGCAGAGGATGGATGGATTGAAATTACACTTGGCCTGTAATTGTGTGTGTGTGAATGTATGCCCAGTACAGCAGGGTTCAACGAAAATAATCAGACTTAACAACTCAAAATGATTAATCAGAGCAAACACACCACAGTGAAAAACAGTAATGAACCCCTACAGCTAAAAAAATAAAAGACAAAGCAGACACAGAGTCAATGCGGCAGTCCCCAAAACCTGCTGACTGGGCCACTTTGCCAGGGGCGGCCCTCTTACTCTTCAGCTCTCCTTCCTGAAATCCACCCAGCCAACCCTGTTTATACACTAATGAAACCAGCAGCCTAATCACGGTCAGCTGGGTTTTATTAGTTATGGTTCTTGTGTTTCTGGGACCGGTGATCAGTTGTTATGGAGATACATTTGGCCTCCCACCCACTCACTAATATATCTAGATGAACTGTTTTACCTTAGATGACTTGGCCAGCTATAATAATGAATAGCTATTAGTAGAAACTTGAAAGCGTTGAATATTTTTTTTTCATTTACAAGTGAGTCTTCATCTAAGTTTCATTATGGTGTCTTATAACTAACAAATGATTTCCATACCAGCTGCATTTGGTAGTGTAAACGCCTACTGAAACTCTGCTGACAGCTCGTCAGTCTCGGTGGTAGGGAGACACTTTGATGAACACAGCAGCACATACCATCTGCTTTTTGCTCCTCGAGTCGCCAGTTAAATTCTTCTGCCAGTTTGACCAGGTGGGCAGGGAGATTTTTTGCTCACTAGAAAAGCTGTTTTTATATGACATCTTCTCCGTGACTGGGCCTCGCGTTTCTCAGCCAGGGAGCCGCACTCAGTTTTTGCCCCTTAAATTCACTGACCGCACTCATCTCTTGTAATGCCTCTCTCCCCTCTCTGTAACTCACTACTGGGCTTGTCCAGTATTAAGGTTAAGTCAGTGGAAAAAGCCCACATTTCTCCCAAAAAAATCCTCCAGAACAGTTAATTAGGGCTACATTCCCCAAATCAACACAGAAATGTTAACTTCAGCTCTGTACATGAAGAAAAACGTGACCATAATCAAAAATGCAATGTGAGAATAACACATGTATGTCCGTGGTATACATTGGGAATAAAGCCTGAATCAGTTATTAACTCCAATTACTACAGACACCACAGAACGTGTGCCACATATGCTTCAGCATGTTTGATGGGGTTAAGGTCAGAGCTCTGTGCAGGCCACTCAAGATCTTCCACGCCAAATTTGCCTACCATGTCTTTATGGGCCTTACTTTGTGCATTGGGGCACAGTCATGCTGGAACAGAAAAGGGTCTTCCCCAAACTGTTCAAACAAAGATGGAAGCATAGAATAGCATTAAGAGTTCCTTTCTTTGGAACTAAAGGGCCTAGTCCAACCCTTGAAAAACAACCCCATATCATTATCCGTCCTCCACCAAACTTTACAGTTGGTACAATGTAGTCAGGCAGGTAATGTTCTCATGGCATTCGCCAAACTCAGACTCGTCCATCAGACTGCCAGACAGAGAAGTGTGATTCGTCACTCCACAGAATGTTTCCACTGCTCCAGAATCCAGTGGTGGCATGCTTTACACCGCGCCATCCAACGCTTGGCGTTGTACTTGGTGATGGGAGGCTTGCATGCAACTGCTCGGCCAAGGAAGCCCATTCCATGAAGCTCCCTGTGCACAGTTTTTGTGCTGGGGTTAATGCCAGAGGAAGTTTGGAATTTTGCAATTATTGAGACAGCAGAGTGTTGGCAACTTTTATGCACTATGCGCCTCAGCAGTCTGTTACTTCATGTTGTCTGCCACTTTGCGGCTGAATTTTTGTTGTTCCTAAATGCTTCCACTTTGCAATAATACCACTTGCAGTTGAACGTGGAATATCTAGCAGGGAAGAAATTTTACAAATTGACTTGTTGCAAAGGTGGCATCCTATGACAGTACCGCAGTTGAATTCACAGAGCCCTTTAGAACAACCCATTCTTTCACAAATGTTTGTAAACCTGACTGCATTGCTAGGTGCTTGATTTTATCCACCTGTGGCAATGGGTCTGAATGAAACACCGGAATTCAGTGGTTGTGCGGTGTGTCCCAATATTTTTGTCTATATAGTATATGTCCATACACAGTATGTATGTCTGTGACATATACACATTACTTATTGCTATACAGGTACACGAGATGTGTATGTCTGCTACACTGTGTCACGATGCTGTACTTTACCAGAAAAGTAACAAGGAGAACATAGAATTTAGGTTACCTTAACAACGGGCCAAGATGACAGCCAAAACATTGCCTGATGAAATTACTCTGCTCCATAGCTTCCTCCTCTTTCTCCTGCACACTGCTTTATTACCTTCAGTACCGGGTGGAAAATCTGTGATTGCATTTGAAAGGCGTGTGGGATGGATTGATAAGTAGCAGTCATCTGCAGTAAATCATATTATTTGCTTAGCGGACAGGTTTTTTCCAAGCAACTTAAACATCCTACCATTTCACACTGTTTCGTATTTACACAGCCTCTTGACACATTTCAGGTTAGGATCTTGGTTGAAAGATGCAGCAGAATTTCCTTTACAAGGTTTTAAGTGTGTAATCCACTTATAATCACTACGTCACTTAGTATCTCATGCTTTCATACTCATTTTCTCCAATATACTTACTCATGCTCTGTAATACTCTCGTGCACTTTGTCACACTCACATTCTCATATGATTATTACTCTCTCTTATACTCTCTCATACTCTTCCCAGGTGGAGGTTGACCACCTACAGCCCCTCTTCGACAAATATTTAGAGAAGACCATGGAGTTCAAGAGGACCCACTGCAATGAGCTGGTGGCCATCACAGAGCTGAATGGCGTGAGCTCCCTCTGCAGGCTGTACCACACTCTGGCCACTCCTGAAAACGGGGTCAGCAGACTCAGCACTACTCATCCAGTCAGTCTCTCTCTCTCTCTCAAGCATTCTCACTCACTGTGAACCCTGTTTACCCACCCAGGTGAATCCTTCTGACTCGGTCAGCTATAGCCGCATGGTGGAGCTGTGGTTCACCTTCAGTCTCATCTGGTCAGTGTGTGCCTCAGTCAACGAGGACGGCCGAAAGAAAATTGACAACTTCCTACGTGAGATGGAAGGCACCTTCCCCAATAAGGTGACTTCCTTATATTACTTCTGTTTATACAGCTGGCTATTTTGCTACAGCCATTTAAATTAAATACTTCCTCAAAGGAACAACAACTGTTACCCCTCTGGGATGTGAATTTTTGGTCAAGTCCACTACACAAAAACACACATGCACTTTTAATTAAGGTACTCTTTATACTGCGTTGGTATTCATCAATAAGCTCTTTGTTTTGTCATTTCAAACGTCTCTACCAGGACACCATCTATGAGTACTATGTAGACACCAAGAACAAAAGCTGGGCCTTGTTTGAGGACAGGCTGCCCAAAGGCTGGTGCTACGCCTCCAAGTAAGTGCCAGCCAGCCAGCGGGCGGGTAGGAGGGGGGGCGGATGCACTCATCTGCAGCGACAGACTCTTGGGCTTTGACCAGTCCTACTTATCCGCTGCATTGCTCACTATCAGACAGAAGTGTTGTTTATTATTGTTACTGTGTGCATCCCTCTCTGCTTCTGAATCCTGACATGTCCCTCTCTGCCCCAGTATTCCCTTTTACAAGATAATGGTGCCCACAGTGGATTCAGTGCGATACCGCTTCTTGGTGCAAGCACTGGTATGTGGGCAGTACCCAGTGCTGCTAACGGGGCCAGTGGGCACGGGCAAGACTTCTGTGGCCCAGAGCGTGCTACAGGGCCTGGAGCCTGCTGAGTGGGCAGTGCTTACCATTAACATGTCCTCCCAGGTGAGCATGACCGACTGGCAAATCACTCATCCTGGGTTGCCTGGCCTATGAGTCAGGGTGCTGGTGCATGATGGGTGTATTTGGGATAGGCAGGGTGCTTGTGCGTGATTGGTGGGTGTGTTGCGGGGTGCTGCTTTGTGGCGAACCTGCATTGGGTTCCCTTGAGGCTTTGCTGTAGGGCTCATAATCTAGGGACAGCTTGAAGACTGAGCTCGTGTCTTGAACTCTGGTCTCTGTGCTGCCAGACTACATCCAGCAATGTGCAGGCCATCGTGGAGGGCCGAGTTGAGAAGCGCACTAAGGGTGTCTATGTGCCCCTGAGAGGGAAGCGCATGCTGGCCTTTCTGGATGACCTCAATATGCCAGCCCAGAACGAATTCGGGTCCCAGCCACCTTTGGAGCTGCTCCGCCTCTGGATCGACTACGGCTTCTGGTACGACCGGCAAAAGCAGACGCCTAAGTGTATCAAGGTGAGAGAGAGAAGGGTGATGGGAATGTGGTATTGGGAGGAAGCCGTAAGTGTAATATGTGTCATAATGTAAGGCAGTATGGGTGGAACACTTATGTATTTCCTTGTTTTTTCAGGATATGTTCCTTTTGGCAGCCATGGGGCCTCCTGGTGGAGGGAGGACTCACATCTCTGGTCGCCTACAGAGCCGCTTCAACCTCATCAACATGACTTTTCCGACAGTGAGCTCCTAAAGGCTTATTCATGAATAAGTCAAAACAAATAATGATTTTATTTGTTGGTTACACCTTAAAGTTTAAGATAATTTGATAAAACACCATGATATGGAACCACTTTCTTGAAATGAAATTATTGAAATGCTTGTGATAAATTGTGGGACGGTCACAAATTTAGTATTTATTTGTAATGAATGATGATGATATGCACTGATATGATGCCTTAGTAAGAGTTCATGGGAGCTCATAATATGGATGTGTCCGTATAAAGGGATGTCTAGTTAGATACTACACAGCCAAAGGTAATGAAAAATGCCACCATAATGAACACAGGGGGTCAATGGCATTAGACTCCATCCCTGTACTTACCTCCACCTATCCCATTTCTGTTCCCCAGGAATCTCAGATCAAGCACATCTTTGGCACAATGATAAACCAGAAGCTTCAGGAGTTCCAGGAGGAGGTGAAGCCCATTGGGGCAGTGCTGACGCAGGCTACGCTTGAGCTGTACCGCGCTGTTGTGGGCCGGTTCCTGCCCACTCCTGCCAAGATGCACTATTTGTTCAACCTCCGAGATATCTCCAAGGTGGGGGGGGGGATCTGCTGGTCTCATGGTGGCATCTCAGTGAAATATAACAGTATTTTCCAAAGGAGAGGTGGCAGATTTTTGTTGGCTTTTATCTGTCCTGTATTTGTAAGATTTATTTGTTTTTGTGACTTCAGCTGCAACACAGAGAAAGCATGTTCCCAATTCCCACACTCATAGATAAAGAAACAATAAAAGCAAAGGAGATCCAGGAGAAGGGAGGCACCCAGACATTAAGAAAAGGAGAAAAATCCATAATTGATTAATGAATATAATTCTTATTCTTTTTGTAAAATTCAGATTAATCACAGTTGACTTATGCTGTACCAGGTATTCCAGGGCTTACTGAGAGCTCACAGAGATTTCCATGACACCAAGCAAAGCATCACCCGACTCTGGATCCACGAGTGCTTCAGGTACTGACTGCCATGTTCAACCCCGAAAACCTGGAAGACTGGTTGATCGGAGGCTGTAACTGGCTTTGAAACTGTTTGATGAAGTTTTTATTGAGGGCAGACCGAGCTGGTGTGTCTCTGCAGAGTGTTCTCCGACCGGCTGGTTGATCAAGGAGACATGGAAGCATTTGTGGTCCTTCTGGGCGAAAAACTGGGTTCCTACTTCGACCTAACGTACCACAGCATTTGCCCAAACAAGCAGCCTCCCATCTTTGGTATGCTGTGCAAGAGGATGGATGAATGATGTATGGGGTCTGACAGACCGATGGGTGATGGGATATGGACAGATTGATAAAGCAATACCTGCATCAGTGTGCAGATGCACTTCACTGCCTTCTGTGTCTCAGGGGACTTCCTGAACAATCCCAGGGTGTATGAAGACATAACAGACATCAAGACCCTGAAAAACTTCATGGAGTTGCAGCTGGAGGATTACAACCTGAGCTCTGATGTGGTGCCTATGAACCTGGTCTTGTTCCATGATGCCATCAAGCACGGTCAGTGTCAGTCTGCTGAGGCGCTGGATGGCTTACAGTTTAATGTGGACTGGGAATTGAAGCAGTCATTTTGGACAAAATGGCATTTAGTCTCTTGGCGCATCTGATCCATTGATCATGGCCAACCCCCAGGGTCTTGCCTTTTATTTGATTTTCGGTCTCCCGTGATTAATTTTCCATTCAGTGCCATGCTTTTCTTATTACTGACAGCTCACGGTCAATAATAGGTCTCTATTAAAGTTCAAGAGTTGCCTAGAAATTTAGCTGTCAAAGTGTCACTTGGCTTCTTAAAGCATTTTCCCACAGTATTTAAAATAATCTGCCTGTGAAAAGTCAGTGTCATCTCTGTGATTCATCACGTTAGTTTGCTCATGACTGGAAGCATGTCCAACAGCGTGTGGGCTGCTCTAGCAAATGTATACAACTGTATTTGTTCTTTGATGAGCTTGGTTAGGTGACATTTTCTTGAACAGATTTCCTACACCGCTGTGCTCTGCTTATCAGCCCTCCCCCTTGCTCTGTCGGTCCTCATCTATAACCCCGTGCTGTTTATCAGTCCTTATCCATGCCTGTGTAGTCTCCCTGGTGATCCTCCTGCTGGCTTTTTTCTTCTGAAGTGCCTCTCCAGCCTGCCTGAACACATGTCCTGCTTCCCTACAGTGCACATCATGACTGAGCACAGGACTCCTCGACCTTCCAGTCATTTTCTATTCTTGTAGACATTGTTTTGACTGTTTCTTCTTTGAGCAGACCTGTTAATTTGCTTCCCTGCTTTTTTCTCTAGCTCTTGAAGTAAGGATTTCTTTCCCTACAGCTGTTTTTGTTGCATTGACAGTGAGCTGCTTTAGTCAACAGATGTTCGTGTCTGTTTTGAAGTCAGGAGCTTTAACAGAATCCAGAAACTCTACCTTGCCTTCAGGTTGATGGCTTGCATTGACTGGATTTCTTTATTACACTCATTATAGACTGTTGTTGTGTCACACTTGTTGCACTGATAGGATCTCCATATCTGTCACGACAGTTTATAGCTGAAGTCTGTGGGCTTACATCTTTTTTTGAATTAATTTCTTTGGCAGATGTTTTGCAACACAGACTAAACAGTTTGTCAGTGCTGTCAATTTTTAATGTCTTAGCCTCTGAAACCACCACTATGGCTGAAGCATATTGAGTTTTTTGTGTTCTCTCCCATTGGGAATCTGTTCGCTGTACACAGACTTGTTGATAGCATTTAAAAATCTACTCTCGTTTGTTCTCATTTTCATAAGAATTGTCTCTAAGCCTGACAGGAGTACATTGCAAATAAGTTTAAATGACACTTCAAGTCTACTGTGTTTTGAATACTCTGCTCATACATATGAATTTGAGCGGTGTGTTAACCATGAATCAAGTGAAATTGTAGTTTAACCAATTCAGGAATAGTATTTCTTTGTTAATAGAAATCAGATTTTAAAAATGTAAATCAGTTAGTCAAAATGACTCCCTGCCATTTCAGTGACATCTCCCTGTTCAACAAAAAAAAAAACAATCCATGCTTTTGCATCTTCTCATCTTTGATTCTCACAGTAACCCATGTGGTGCGGGTGATCAGCCAGCCTCGGGGAAACATGCTGCTGGTAGGCATCGGAGGATCGGGCCGCCAGAGCCTTTCCCGCCTTGCATCCTTCATCTGTGGCTATCAAGTCTTCGAGGTGGAAGTCACCAAACAGTATCGCAAACAAGAGTTCAGAGATGGTAAATGTCACCTATCAAGGAGTAATAGGGAATAACAGTCATCTAGCATCTTGATCAGAGACGGCAAGAGTCACCTGGCAAGAGTTCATAGAGAGAAAGAGGCAACTAGCAGGAGGTCAGAGAGGGCAAGAGTTCATAGAGAGAAAGAGGCAACTAGCAGGAGGTCAGAGAGGGAAAGAGTCACCTGGCAAGAGTTCAGAGAGAGAAAGAGGCA
>JAODKC010000002.1:18323775-18349094 GCA_026777985.1 Mormyrops attenuatus
GCAGTTCTGAAGGCGAAAGGGGGTCAAACACCGTATTAGTATGGTGTTCCTAATAATCCTTTAGGTGAGTGTATATCTTTCATGCTCTCACCTGTGCCCCTTATCTCATACAGTGTGTTACCTGTGCCCCTTATATCACACACACTCTCACCTCTGCTCCTTATATCACACATGCTCTCAACTGTGTCCCTTATATCACACAAGCTCTCACCTCTGCCCCTTATCTCATACAGTGTGTTACCTGTGCCCCTTATGTCTCACACGCTCTCACCTGTGCCCTATTATATCACACACGCTCTCACCAGAGTGTAACTTACGAATACACCTACACTGCCAGTTACACTGAATTTCTATGCTCTATATATGTTTATTTTTCTTTGTGTGTGTATGTGTGTGTGTGTGTGTGTGTGTGTGTGTGTGTGTGTGCGCACATGCCCGTGGGTGCCCAGGCTGCTGAACGAGGCCACTGGATCTCTTCTGGATGATGTTCAGTTGGTGAACACTCTGCAGACCTCCAAAGTAACAGCCAGTGAAGTGTCTGAGCAGCTGGAGACCAGTGAACAGACAGAGATCAAGATTGACATGGCCAGAGAGGTATGTGTGGGAGGGCAACAAGAAATGCTATTGGATGGTTGGAGGAAGAGGCAGGACCCCGCTTAAGATTAAGATCCATATGGAGTTTTTGCTCTCTTGTAAAATAACCCCTCTAAGAAACAAATTGCTCATAAAACATTGACAGGACGTCCCCTTTGTGGGGTTAGAGATCAGTATCTGCAGTATAGTTCCTCAAAGACTGATACAAGTGTGCATTTATGTGTGTGTCGACCTGCAGGCATATCGGCCATGTGCCCGGCGTGCCTCTATCTTGTTCTTCGTGCTAAATGACATGGGCCTTATTGAGCCCATGTACCAGTATTCTCTGGACGCCTACATTGACCTGTTCAACCTCAGCATCGAGAAAAGCCAGCACAGCTACAAGCTGGAAGAGAGAATCAACAGCCTTAATGACTACCACACCTACGCTGTCTACAGGTATAAGTTCATACATTGCATATACCACACCTAGGCTATCTATGGGCACATGTACACACATGGCGTATACCCCACACATTCTGTCTACAGGTACATGTACACTCCTGACATGTACCTCACCCACACTGTATATAAGTACTAGAACATACCTCCATTGCTTTATGGAGGCCAGGAGTATTTAAGGACTGTTTGCGTACAGATTCACCTGCCGTGGCCTGTTTGAGTGCCACAAGCTGCTCTTCAGCTTCCACATGTGTGCTAAGATCCTGGAGGCAGCAGACAAACTCAACATGGATGAGTACAGCTTCTTCCTGCGGGGAGGCCTGGTGAGCTGGCTCTTAGCATCAAGGAAAATCTAGTACTGCATCTTTGCATCTTTGTTCTTGTCTTTTGCTATTTGTCTATCTGAGTGTATCTCTGTCTGTCTGTCTGCCTTTCCATGCAGGTTTTGGACAAAGAGGGTCAGATGGATAACCCATGTAGCAGCTGGCTCCCAGACTCCAGCTGGGACAATGTGACTGAGCTGGACAAGCTGGCCAACTTCCACGGGCTGGTGGACTCCTTTGAGCAGTACCCAGACTGGCACGGATGGTACACCAGCACAGAGCCTGAGCGCACCTCCCTCCCCGGTGTGTGTCATCAAGGCCGTGTGCCTGCATGAACCACTGTCAATGGTCAAGTGAGTCATTGTCATTTTCTCCATGCCGCTCCCTACAGGTGAATGGGAGAACAGATGTAATGAGCTGCAGAGGATGCTGATTGTCCGCTCACTGCGTCAAGATCGCATCTCCTTCTGTGTCACCAGCTTCATCGTCAGTAACTTGGGCTCCCGCTTCGTGGAGCCTCCCGTACTTGACATGAAGGCCGTAGGTGTCAGTGGAGGCCCTCCACCACCCCCCACTGGTCTGTAAGCAGTACAGCACCCATCACACCTCATGGCGCCAGATACATTGGCTGGATATTCTCTTCCCAGGTGGTGGAGGACTCCAGCACCAGGACCCCACTGATCTTCGTGTTGTCACCGGGAGTAGATCCCACGGGTGCCCTGTTGCAGCTGGCAGAAGCTTCTGGCATGAGTCGCCGCTTCCACGCACTGTCCTTGGGGCAGGGACAGGCACCCATCGCCACACGCATGATCAAGGAGGGGGTGAAGAACGGTTAGACACACTCAGACAGCTCCTTCCTGTAATAAACCACATACACTTCTTTACCTGGCATGTACATACACAGAATTTATACACCCTCCCTTACCTGATATTCATGCCAACTGAAGTAACACACACTCCCTTATCTGGAATGTATATACACAGAATTTATACATGCTCCCTTACCTGGATGTTATTTAGACAGAATGTACCTGTAGTGCCCTAACTAGTTGTTATAAACAGAGAAACTGCTCACAGACCCTTAATTGGTCATAGACTCAGCAGCCTTGAGTGCCTACTCCCATGGTGTGTATTTTGGTCGTCACTGAAGGCGTCGAGTGCTTTACACTGTTCAAATGTATTGGGACAATGTGTACTTCAAAGTCACTGTCAGCCCCTGTCAGGCTGTTTACTCTGTACACTTCTGCACAAGTACTGCACAGGTACCCTTCTAGTTAACCATTCAGGGAGCATTCAGAGAATGTGCTTTTAGTTGAATGTGGTCAGGGTGACATGGTGGGTGGCAGTGAGTCTCACAGGCTTGGGGTTCAAGTCCCGCCCACGCTGTGTGTGTCTGTGTGCGTGTCCGTGGTTGTGTGTGTGTACACGTGTGTCTGTCTGTCTGTCTGTCTGTGCGTGCATGTCTGTGTGTTTGTGTGTCTCTGTGTCTGTGCCTGTGTGCGTGTGTGTGTCTGTTTGTCTGTACCTGTCTGTGCGTGCATGTCTGTATGTGTCTGTGTGCGTGTGTCTCTGTGTCTGTGTTTGTGCCTGTGTCTGTGTCTCTGTGTCTGTGTTTGCACCTGTGCTTGTGTGTGCCTGTGCCTGTGTCCATGCCATTGCATGTGTCTGTGCCTGTAAGTCTGTGTGTGTGCCTGTGCCTCTGTCTGTCTG
The DNA here is from genome assembly GCA_026777985.1 of Mormyrops attenuatus. NCBI lineage: Eukaryota > Metazoa > Chordata > Actinopteri > Osteoglossiformes > Mormyridae > Mormyrops > Mormyrops attenuatus. Next base: position 18,326,844 of record JAODKC010000002.1, read on the forward strand.
TGCCTGTGCATGGGCCTGTGTCTGTATGTGTGTGTGCCTGTGCCTCTGTCTGTATGTGTGTGTGCCTGTGTGTGTTCCTGTGTCTGTGTGTGCCCTGCCATGGACTGGCATCATAGCCAGAGTGCCTTATGCTGCCAGGGCCCCTCCTAACCCTGCACTGGATTGGTGCTTAAAGAAGATGGATGGACATTAAGCATTGTTTGTGTGTAACAGAAGCATCATTTGTTGCTATATTTGTCATATACTGTTAATGAGATTTAATGCCTCACACACAGACTTATGGTAATGATATTTTTCTAAAAAGGTTCAACATGCACACTAGATCAGACAGGGCCCTGAGGCCAAAGCTGACCCTCCAACTGGATACACTGGAAATATGATATACTATTGTTTGGCTTTTTGGTCATGAGAATGGGGCAGGTAGAGTTGTCCATTTGTGATTCAGATATTTTGGTTCTCCAGGGTAACCTAGTGAACTGCGTTGCCCCCCTCCCAGGTCACTGGGTGTTCCTGGCAAACTGCCACCTGTCCCTCTCCTGGATGCCCCAGTTGGACAAGCTGGTAGAGCAGCTGCAGGTGGAAGAACCTCATGCCGACTTCCGCCTGTGGCTCAGTTCTTCACCCCACCCAGACTTCCCCATCGCCATCCTGCAAGCTGGCATCAAGATGACCACTGAGCCACCCAAGGTGGAGCTGAGGCGCACGGACATGGACCGATCCTGCTGGCAGCACATTCTGACGCACACTGACACGCACATCATCCGAGTCACACACGGTCACGCTCGTTTTAGACCAGAGATTTGCACACAATAAGCAAGTTGTAGTACTTGCCATATTAGTGACCTGTTCGTCATACATGTATGACTGATATGTACACCTTTCCCCTCTGTCTGTCCCTTCATCTCCTCCTCTACTCCCTGATTCCATAAGGGTGTGAGATTGACCGCTCTCTGTCGCCCCCTACAGGGTGTGAAGTCCAACATGAAGCGCTTGTACCACCTGGTCAGCGAGGCCCAATTCAGCCAGTGCACGCGGCCATCGCCGTACCGCCGGCTGCTCTTCAGCCTCTGCTTCTTCCACAGCATCCTGCTGGAGCGCAAGAAGTTTCGACAGCTGGGCTGGAACATCGTCTACAGCTTCAACGATTCAGACTTGGAGGTTCTACCGCCGCATTCCCCCGGCCAGTGTCAGCTCTCACTAGCGCCCATAGCTGCTTACTGGCTCTGTCCATCTCTGTCCATCTTCTCGTTCACTATCCTTTATATCCCCAATCTGACTGTTACGCCCCCACTCCCCCCATCACTGCATTTTTCATGCACTTCCTCACTCCCCAACCCGCTGTCCTCCGGTTTGTCCCCCAGGTGAGCGAGAACCTGTTGAAACATTACCTGGACCAGCAAGAGGAGGTACCCTGGGACGCCCTCAAGTACCTGATTGCAGGGGTTATCTACGGAGGTCATGTGACCGACGAGTGGGACAGACGGCTGCTCACCACCTACATCAACGACTGCTTCTGCGAGAGCGCTATTACTGTGCCATTTTTCAAGTGAGGCCACACACCTGCGCATTCAGCCACGCACCCATTTACACAGTCATCTCCACAGCTCCCAGTCTGATGTTTACCACAGGCTTACACTAGCACAAAGAGACACAGGAATACCCATAGAAACTCACATCTCACGTTCGTGCAACATGTAGTTCACAGTTTAATTTTGTGAAGTACACTATTGCCACCATGTGGCTATTTTTGGTATTACTCTGTTTGTTATTTGTCTGCGTAAATTTCTTTAATGAAGCAGCAGTCAGTAGATTGGAAGTGTTGATTTTTATAATGTTTATATTTAAATGATAAATGCATAATGTAATCTTGTCTATCTGGCTGTGCAGAGTATGAGGCAGGTCTGCTGTTGTGGCACTGATTTGTTGTGATGGCTGTGAGCTGCCTGCTGTGTTTATGCTCCATGCTGTGTGCGGCCCCTAGACTGTCCCCACTGCCCACCCACTACATCCCACGGGACGGCCCCCTGTCCTCCTACCTCGACTACATCAGCCAGCTGCCCAGCGCCGAGCACCCCGAGCTATTCGGCCAGCACCCCAACGCCGACATCGGCAGCCAGATCGCGGAGGCTCGCACGCTGTTTCACACGCTGCTGTCCCTGCAGCCGCCCCTTTGCAGTGCCATGGCCCTGGGGGCGGGACCGAGCCCAGAGGCCAAGGTGTGTTCGTGCATGCACGTGTGCGTGCGTCGCGTGTCTGTGTCTGTGTCTGTGTGTGTGTGTGCTGGTGTGTTAATGAAGGTACACATCCCATTACCTGTGTTTGTGCATCTGGGTTCTCAGGTGCTTGAGATCGCGGCAGATGTGTGGCAGAAAATCCCGGGCCAGCTGGACTATGAAGGAACCCGGAAGCTTCTGCAAGACGACCCCTCCCCACTCAATGTGGTGCTGCTGCAAGAGATCCAGAGATACAACACCCTGCTTGGGGTCATCAGGTCTCCTAGCCCGCCAGCCTGCCTGCCTGTGTGTGTGTGTGAGCATGTGTGTAAGTGTGTGTGCCTGAGTGTGAAGGAGAGCACCCTTTAGGGGCGATTCAGGAGCTTTATTTCTATTTCTCCATGTATAAAATGTCCAAATATACATGAGGACACACACGTGAGTGTATTTTATTTTTTATATGGTGTTTGAGAGCATTCAATGACAGGTGTCTGTGTCACGTGCAGGTCATCCCTGGTGGAGCTGGAGAGGGGTGTACAGGGTTTGCTGGTGATGTCCAGCAGCCTGGAGGAGACCTTCGCATATATCCATGCTGGCCGCGTGCCTCCCCTCTGGGAGAAGGTGGGCAAGGATGAGACATCGGGGCCCACAAGGCGCCTCTGACACAGTGACACACTGAACCATACGTGTGGGTCACTGTGCTGTCAGTGCTTGCGTGGGGGCCATGTCAGATGCTCCCTTTTGTTTGACTGTGTGTGTAACAGTGCATCTGTTACCATGTGCAAGTATTTACATCTCAGCTTATTTTGTGTGTGCCAGTAAGGGATTGTGTGTGATTGTGTGTGTTTGTAGCAGACTGTCTGTGTGATTGTGTGTGTTTGTAGCAGACTGTCTGTGTGATTGTGTGTGTTCGTAGCAGACTGTATGTGTGACTGTGCATGTTTGCAGCAGACTGTCCGTGTGACTGCGTGTTTGTAACAGACTGTCCGCGTGACTGTGCGTGTTTGTAGTAGACTGTCTGTGTGATTGTGCGTGTTTGTAGCAGACTGTCCGCCTGACTGTGTGTGTTTGTAGCAGGCTGTCTGTGTGACTGTCTGTGTGACTGTGCATGTTTGCAGCAGACTGTCCGTGTGACTGCGTGTTTGTAGCAGGCTGTCTGTGTGATTGTGCGTGTTTGTAGCAGGCTGTCTGTGTGATTGTGCGTGTCTGTAGCAGACTGTCCACCTGACTGTGTGTGTTTGTAGCAGGCTGTCTGTTTGACTGTCTGTTTGTAGCAGACTGTATGTGTCATTGTGTGTGTTTGTAGCAGACTGTCTGAGTGACTGTGTGTTTGTAGCAGACTGTGTGATTGTGTGTGTTTGCAGCAGACTGTCTGAGTGACTGTGTGTTTGTAGCAGACTGTCTGTGTGACTGTGTGTGTTTGTAGCAGGCTGTCCGTGTGACTGTGCGTGTTTGCAGCAGACTGTCCGTGTGACTGTCGTGTTTGTAGCAGGCTGTCTGTGTGATTGTGCGTGTTTGTAGCAGGCTGTCTGTGTGATTGTGCGTGTTTGCAGCAGACTGTCCGTGTGACTGTCGTGTTTGTAGCAGGCTGTCTATGTGATTGTGCGTGTTTGTAGCAGGCTGTCTGTGTGGTTGTGTGTTTTTGTAGCAGACTATCTGAGTGACTGTGTGTTTGTAGCAGACTGTATGTGTGGTTGTGTGTTTTTGTAGCAGACTGTCTGTGTGACTGTCTGTTTGTAGCAGACTGTGTGATTGTGTGTGTTTGTAGCAGACTGTCTGTATGACTGTGTGTTTGTAGCAGACTGTCTGTGTGATTGTGTGTGTTTGTAGCAGACTGTCTGTGTGATTGTGTGTGTTTGTAACAGACTGTCTGTGTGATTGTGTTTGTCATCAGTAGAGTGAGCATCAGAGGGCTTCATAGGTTTACTCTCGCCTGATCCTGGTTGGTGTACAGAGACTCACTTCAGGCAAGTGTGACGTAATAACAGGCATGAAACACAGTGTGCTGCTGCAGTTATGGATAAGGAGCAGCCTTTTGGAGCCTCAGACGTGCATTGCAGTGGAGCAGCTCCTCAGGCCAGCGAGATGCCATAGGTGTCCGTCAGAGCCCTGAATGAGTCCCCCATGTGTAATTACTTTCAGTTCTTTTTGCTCAAGTGGCGCAGTCCCATCGAAGCACATGGCAGCCACCACCGCCGGCCAGCCGGCATGCGGGGGAGCGCCGCATCCTGCTCATCTGCATTCCCGCCTCCCATCTCAGTCATTAGTCCCTAGAAACAGAATTAATTTAGCCCTCTTCTCTGTCTTAGTCATAAACATTCTCTGTCTCTGTTCTGTGCCGGAGCGCGGGGCTCTTTGCTGCCATATTAGCTGTACTTCACTACTTTTGTCATCACAGATTTGGCTTTGTTGCGCCTCTCTATTTGGCTTCTCTTTTATCTTGCACATTCTTATTTTGCTGTGGCCTCCTGATGCATTTAGCGATAAAGCCTGCGGTGTGATCCAGCGGGAGCACGGCATAACTCTACCAGCTGAAATGCGTGCAGGGGAGGACAGGCGCAGGGCGACGCTGGCCAGCGGCGCCTGACTCCCGGTGCTCTCCCCCAGGCGTACCCCTCACTGAAGCCCTTAGCGTCATGGATGCGGGACTTGTGCCAACGTGTGGAGCAGTTTGCCTGCTGGGCGCAGACGGCACACCCCCCCACGCTCTTCTGGCTGTCCGGCTTCACCTTCCCCACTGGCTTCCTAACAGCTGTGCTGCAAGCCTCCGCCCGCCAGAACAACGTGAGCACCCCCCACCACATCCCTTAAATGCACACTGAACACAACAACACAACAGTGCGGGCATGAGGACATACTGAACCATGCTCTCACACAATCAGTCACACTTTACTCACTGTATATCACAGCCACAAGACTGCCACCACACATTTACCTCAAGCAGAAACGTTCAGGGCCCCTGTCTTGAATATAGAGCCACCCAGTTAAGTCATCTCACAGGCTGTATACGTCTCTGCAGGTGTCAGTGGACACTCTGTCCTGGGAGTTTACAGTCTCCACAGTGGACGACAACAACCTCCTCTTCCCCCCCAAGGTAAGCTCCTGCTCGCCCATCTCTGTCCGCTACTCCCCTACCTGGAGATGCCCTACATCCCCCCCCTTTCCACCTTGCCTTGGCAGGACGGCGTGTTCATCCGGGGGCTATTCCTGGAGGGGGCCGGCTGGGACAAGAAGCACTGTTGTCTTGTGGAACCGGAGCCCATGCGGCTGGTCTGCCCCGTCCCCACCATCCACTTCAAGCCTGTGGAGAACCGCAAGAAGACCACCAAAAGTGCGTCCCCTGCAGTGCCGCCACTGGCGCAGTCTCATTCTGCCTCAGAGCTGGGGCCTATCGCTTTACTCAGAGCGCTTTTTTGGCCAGTAAATACACTGTCACCATGCCAAAGCACACACAGCAGCAAGTGCGAATGTGCCATCAAACAGTCTGAGCAGGGGAGAGTTCCCCCTAAATGGCAGCAGTGCAGGCAGTGAGTCACACTTATTGTTATGGTGGCCACCATCACTCAGGCAGGTGCTACGCCGGCATTTACAGCTGCTCATCCCAAGGGAACTAAAGGAACTGTGAAGAAAACAAAGGAAAACATCCCTGTAACCCTCAGGCATGGAGGATGCGTATACGTGTACATGTGCATTCTGCAGGCCACGCAGCACATGGGCTTTTTTACGTCACAACACCTTTCATTTCTGTCATCTGTCCCTCTCTCTCATTTATGGTTATCCGCAATCGTCATTTCCACTGTTCTCAAAGTTGCGAAATTCAAGAAAAGTCATTTCGTATATGAGTAGATGCAGAAGTGCTTTTCACAGTGACGTGCAACTGTGAATCGAAGTGTGCATTTGTGATGCTCGTGTGCAGGTATGTGTTTGCATGAGAGGCCAGGCCGTCGGTCATTTCCTTTGTGCTTTAGCAAGCTTTGGTTGGCACTGATTCTTGCGGTGGGCACATGTGACCAGAAAGGTATCCGGTAACGTCTGGTGGACTGGCTGTCTAGGGTCCATCTGTTCCGGGTCTGCATCCTTCTGGGGGACTTTCTGATGTCTCATTGCTTCCACAGAAGGTTGTGAGGGCTACTGAGATCACAAGGCAGGCTGGTTGTGGTGGATGACTGGGTTAATGCTCTGACAGGGATGTGAAACGCGGACCATGCTCCAGCCAACTACCCAACCCAGACTAATGCTCTGACAGGGATGTGAAACATGGAGTGCTCTCCAGCTGGCCACCCAACCCAGACTAATGCTCTAGCAGGGATGTGATTCACGGAGCGTGCTCCAGCCGGCTACGCAACCCAGACTAACGCTCTGATGGGGATGTGAAATGTGGAGCGTGCTCCAGCTGGCCACCCAACCCAGACTAATGCTCTGACTGGGATGTGAATCACAGAACGTGATCCAGCCGGCTACCCAACCCAGACTAACGCTCTGATGGGGATGTGAAATGTGGAGCGTGCTCCAGCTGGCTGCCCAACCCAGAGTAATGGTCTGACAGGGATGTGAAATGTGGAGCGCGCTCCAGCCGGCCACCCGACCCAAGCCAGCAGTACATGCTATTTTTATTCAGCCAGTTGTCAACACCACTGCTGGGAAAGTTGGTCACAATTTCAAGGATAATCATTCATGGAAGTATGCTTCCTTTATTCCCCCTTTCACATGTATCAAAAATATTTATTACAACAATATAATATAATAAAGAAAATCATAAATTATGAGAGTGGATACTGATCCAGGTGGGTTACCTCAATGGATTCCTCTGTGCCTGGATGGGAACAGTTTGAGGCTGGGACACATTACACAAATCACATGTAGATCTTTCTGGAGTTTTATATTTCACTAGGGCCTGAAAGACCACATGACACGCCCACTGTCGTTTCGTGCAGTGAGACATCCGTAACCTCACAGGAGGCTGAGAAACAATCAGCTGAGCAATGCAGCCAACAGCACTGGCAGGCGCCAATTCACGGTGATGCCCGGTTATTACGCTGTCATTAAGCGTCACGAAAAATGCCACCTGGGAGTATCACAGACACGCATAAGCCGCCTTCTGTAGTTAGCAAAGAGCACGGCGCGAGGGCCATGATACTCGAGAGTGAGAAGATGGCTGGCGTCTCCGAAGCATCCTTTCCAGGCAGGGCCGCTGTCTGATGTGGGAGCACTGCTGGACAGGCGATGGTACCCGATCACCTAGCAGGCAGAGCCGGGACAGCGGACACATTGGGCACCGGCAAGCCCTGTTGGCCAATGTAGGTAGATAGGGGCTGTCAGCTGGTGAGCTCATCCTCTGACAGTGGGGTCTCAAAAGGGCCGTGGAGTCATCGTTACTACAGTTCATTGCTACAATCTCTGTTCATCCTGTGCAGGACGTACCCCTGCCTGGCATGCTATCCACCTAGGATTGGTGCCCAGTCCCCCCACCCCCAGGGTCCTGTTTAGAATAAGCAACTACAAGTTAAATGGATGGGTGGATGGATGGATGGACATTTTCTATTTGAATCAATTGCATGTATAACACTGGGCTTAGGAGGCAGCTGTCTTACAGATTGCTGTAGCTGGGTTTGGTTTCATTAGTGCCGGAGGTGCTGTTTCTGCATTAGGCGACCCGGTGGGACGTATGAGTCAGGAGAAACAGATATATGGCTGCCAGGATACACTTGTCTTCTGGATTAAATGTTTGTGTCTGTAGTCTGGGAGCTCTGGGGTCAGATGGAATTCATTGTGGACAGGGGCTTCTGGGCTCGGCTTCCTTCCTCCGTCTGTCGCCTGTGGAGGCGGTCAGACTAGCACAGCTGCTGCTCCATTGGGCCCCACTGACCTGCCTCCACCTTCTGTCCTACATAATCATGATCTCCTGCCTCTCCACCCTATAGGCGTCATTTTCCACTCATGCCCCGTCTCCTCTGTTTCTCCTCTATCCGACATGACCGTCATCTCTTACTTCTTCTCTGTGTCAGTATATGCAGTCACATCCACACCAGCTCCTGCTCCTCGCACTCACTCCTCTTACTTAAGGGTTCCCAACCTTTTGGGGTCTTATAAAAATATCATGGAGTCAGGAGGGACAGATCAATTGGTGGTCGGTGAGACAGATTTAATAAGTTTGACGGTTTCCATTTTTTTGCACACACGATCAAGACACACGAGAGGTTGTATAAAGGTGCGACTCGAAATGATGTCGTTTACTTTTGAAAATTAACCAACGGCCTTCAAAAGCCCATGGTGCTAACTGGGGCCGTAAACCAAACCACTGCCTCCTATGGCAGTCTCTCTCCAGAGACAGGGACTTGATGACAGCCTTACGTTCCCTAAATGAGGGCTTTCTTCCGCAGCTTGCCATCTTCCTCCTTTGTGCTTCAATTCATGATTCCCACTATTTGGATTTGGGGGAAATAAGTGGGTCACTATTAATGGTCTTTTTCTTTTTTTACCCTCTGCTATTTTTTGTGTGACCTAGCTAGAGCCTCTGATTTGGTGTATTATGGTGCCACTTTGCTACCTAGCTGAAGAGCAGGCTTTTATACGAACACCCTGTGTTTGTAGCATTCATGTCAGCCGTGCTCTCTGATCACAAACCTTCATGTCCTTTTCCTTTCAGATGTTTGGACTGTCTTACTTCTGTGTGCTTTTAAGCTTACTCTGATGACGGCTTACAGTGAGGGGTCTGAGCCCCACTGATTAATGGAATGTTTCCGTTTCAGAGCGACGTGCAAAAGGCCGCAGACGCATTCACACGGCACGCCAGCCAGGCTTGGCAGGAAGCACATTTTCAAATGATGATCACATGAGTTTGGTCCGCTCTCTTAGCTCAGCCTAGCCACACTAAATAATAAGCTTTAGCTTCTCTTTTTATAAACTAATAATCTCTAGCTGATGGACCTTGACTTTTTTCTTTTAGTATTTTTCTTTAAAAATGAAGAATTAGCTGCTTTTACATGGGCTTGTGGTTTCATTTTTAATCTAAGCACTAGTCCATTTCGCAGCACAGGAACGGGCAGAGCCCCATTTGAAAGCATGACTGTTTGTTTGGTTTCTTCTCGGGAGGCTAAGTGTCAGAAATATCCTGAAGGGTAAAAGGAGAACAGGTTCCTTCTTGGTGCTGATAAAAAGGTGCACGCAGTACGCAGAAAAAAAGCATATTTGCACCTTTCAGCCAACAGTCTTGGAAATGCCTGAAATGGGTGCACTGGGACCCAGATGTCTGAGCCAGACCAACAGGGCCCAGTACTTACAGAGGCACAAAAACCCCAGGAGAGCAACTATATAAATCATGTGTGTATCAGTAAGCATACTGCAGCCTGATCAGATGAAAATCACACAGGAAATGCTTGTCTCTCACAGCTTGCCTTGAGAGCTGAGGTTCCACCAGCGTAGGAATGCCATGGTGAATGTTTTCCACTGACACTGACATTCTCCGCCTATGACAACAGGGGCCTCTTAGGTGACTGGCTAACCAGCTAGCAGGAAATTACACATAGCGCAGCCCACCTTCATACGGCTGCTAATGGTTAGCAGGTCACACGCCAGCTTGCGGGTGGATCTAGCTTAGACTGCAATCACACTGTAACTCTTGGGGCCTAGCGGCCCAGCCAACCCAATGAGCTAAATGCTCAGCTATTTCAAGCAGAACAAATCTTAATCTAACTTTGACTAGCTAGTGAACATGTTTAGTTTTAAGACATTGAATACCTACATTTTTACACTTCTTTGACACATGAGATATTAATTCAAGCCAGTTAAAATTTTAAAGAACCATTGTTAGCATAGCTACCCCAAAGTCCTGCAGAAAGATTACAGTGAGGAAGTCTAAGTGTTAAGGTGTGTTTATATGTTAATGCCATTGCGACTCACTTACATGGCATAAGACAAAGACGTTTTGCCAGCACATGAGCAGGCAGGATGCAGGATACCACACCAGTGGAGCAGGGGCTGCTGGGAAAGATTCAGAAAGATCCACTCCATGGACCAAATGTAGCACCCCCAACCACACACACCCAGTACTATATGGCTGGTTTAGTATACCAGTAAACCAAAGAGAAATAGAGGTGAATAGTTCAGGACCAGAAAGTAAAAATCCAGACCAAGATTTTGTTTCACCAACCAGTTCAGTAATCTGTGAGTGTGACTTTATACTGACCTGGTTGGCTGAAACAAAATCTTGGTCTGGATTTTTACTTTCTGCACCTGAACTATTCACCTCTAAAGGGAACCTGTACAAAATGAAATTTTGAACTTCAATCATCTGAAATATAATGTAGAATCCCAACACTGAATGCACGTAACAGGTCTTCTATAACCCTAAGATACAGGAAATAAAAATCCCTATCAAGGCGGGCCATGGCTAGTCCTCATTCTGCTGCAGGAGGATTACACTGTGTGAGTGCCAGCTCGTGGGGTAGCATGTGGCTACTGTCTAAGGCGTCCTGTCGCTCGCTTTGTGTCCGCAGGTGTGTACTCCTGTCCCTGCTACTACTTCCCCATGCGCTCGGGGAGGGCCGGCCGCACCTCCTTCGTGGTGACAGTGGACCTCAATTCCGGAGCTTTTCCAAACGACCATTGGGTCAAGAGGGGAACAGCCCTGCTGATGAGCCTGGACAGCTAAGGAGCACACACTGTTGCTGTTACACACATACACAAACATGGCACTCCCAGAACAGAGTGCGGTCATACACACACATAGTCAGGACAGTCACAAAGCCTGTACCAACACACACAGCCAGGACAGTCACAAAGCCCATACAAAAACACACAGTCAGGACAGTCACAAAGCCCGTACCGACACACACACACACAGCCAGGACAGTCACAAAGCCCGTACCGACACACACACACACAGCCAGGACAGTCACAAAGCCCGTACCAATACACACACACACACACACAGCCAGGACAGTCACAAAGCCCATACCAACATACACACACACACAGCCAGGACAGTCACAAAGCCCGTACAACACACATACACACAGCCAGGACTGTCATAAAGCCTGTACCAACACACACAGCCAGGACAGTCACAAAGCCCGTACAATACACATACACACAGCCAGGACAGTCACAAAGCCCGTACCAACACACACACACACAGCCAGGACAGTCACAAAGCCCGTACCAACACACACACAGCCAGGACAGTCATAAAGCCACTACCAACACACACAGCCAGGACAGTCACAAAGCCCGTACAACACACATACACACAGCCAGGACTGTCATAGAGCCTGTACCAACACACACAGCCAGGACAGTCACAAAGCCCGTAGCAACACACACACACAGCCAGGACAGTCACAAAGCCCATACAAACACACACACAGTCAGGGCAGTCAAAAAGCCCGTACAAACACACACACAGTCAGGGCAGTCAAAAAGCCCGTACCAACACACACACACAGCTAGGACAGTCACAAAGCCCGTACCAACACACACACACACAGCCAGGACAGTCACAAAGCCCATACAAACACACACAGTCAGGGCAGTCAAAAAGCCTGTACCAACACACACACACAGTCAGGACAGTCACAAAGCCTGTACCAACACACACACACACAGCCAGGACAGTCAAAAAGCCTGTACCAACACACACACACACAGCCAGGACAGTCAAAAAGCCTGTACCAACACACACACACAGTCAGGACAGTCAAAAAGCCTGTACCAACACACACACACAGCCATTGCAGTACACACACAGCCATTGCAGTACACACACAGCCATGGAAGTTACAAAGCCCATACTAACACACACACAGCTAGGGCAGCCTGTACCAACACACTCACACACACACACTCAGGACAAGCCTTTAAGATGTGTGCTCACATAGTCAAAGTTAAAAAGAGTTGCTAGTTAGTTAGTTGGTAAAGTTCTACAAAGATCTTTGGATGTCATGGCATACAAACCTGTAGTCATATTGAAATGTCTTAAGAAATGCTTTGAAGTTTGACATTCTGAGGTATTTTAACGTATGGACATGTACACAGTAACAAGCGAACTGTGAATAAATCTAAAGGAGGAATAGTTTCATGAACATGCCAACGTTGTTCTCTGCTCCTGCTTCCTGCCCTGATGCTTTTACCATCCCACCTCCTCCATCTTCGCTTCCTCGCTCCCTTTTTACTGTAAGTCTCCTGTTCTTCTCCTCCAGTAAGCCCACCCCCTCTACACATCCTTTATAAATTCTGTCTCCCTCAACCGTACCCCCCCCCCCCCAACTTACAGCTAGAGGGGGAATCCTTCAGATCTACTCAGTAATGCAGTACAAGCTTACAGCACTGTTTCTGAACACACTCACACACACATGCTCACTCACACACACACACTCACACACATACAGTACTCACTCACACACACACACTCACACACATACTCACACACACACACTCACACAGAGTCCACACATTCCTATCTTTGTGAGGACTCTCCGTTAATTTTTATAGGAAAAACCCTTATTCCATCTATGACGACCCTAACCCCTACCCAGCCCTAACCTTAACCATAAGTAACCAAAGAAAATACAAGACTTTTGGCATTTTTAGTTTTTTCATTGCAGTCACAGATAATCAAACTGAGGTTATTATTATAGGGACCGAAAAATCTCCCCCCTAAGGTAAAAAGTTACAGGTTTTTATCATGTTGGGGAAATCTGGTCCTCACAATGTGATAATTACAAAAAAAAACACACACACACACACACAGCTCTGTGCTGTATTCTGTTTCATTTTCTCTTGTGTTTTTGTCATCATCAGTATTGGTAGCTAAGAGCATGTCTGAAATAGGAGCTTTCCTTCCCGTTTTTACATTTATCTGTAAAGCACACACAGTTCTAGCTGCAGTCAGCCTCTCAGATTACTCTGAGGACATGCTGGCTAACCCCTTAAGTGTCGCCAACCACCGAACACATGGCGTCACCCCACAGCCATCCCAGCTGTACAGGTCCGGCTCTCTTCTGTAGAAACATCTCTGACGGTCAGAATGCTGTCTGCTGCTATCTAGGTGAGTGGCGGTGACAACCAGCAGCCCATGTGAGCCACGCGATGGCGATTCCAGCCGACTCCTAAATGGAGGAAATGTAAGGGAAGTGGAAGAGGTGCACGGAGCGAAGGAGGTGGCCCCAGTTCAAAGCTGTATTCAGCAGATTGTCTCCTGAATGAAAAGGACCAGCAGACTTTAAGGGCCCCTTTATCCGGAAAAGGTCTGGGTTGCTGTGCTGGTGTTGTTGGAGAGCTCATAGCAACCTGTCCAATTTAAATTTAAATAGACTTAAGACACAAGATATTCCAGGCTTGGAACAGACAAAATTGGTTCAATTATTTGCAACGAAATTGCTTCTCTTTTATAATCATTTCACTGCTACAGATTTCCAGTTTCATTTTAAAATTTGAATAATTTCTTGGGTTTATTACCTATTGTCTGGGAATGATGGATTTCTTGAAGGACTCAGTAGCCGACACCAAATGTTCATTTACCATCTGCTGACTCCCTTAAACTGCTGTAGTAGCTCGATGCTGCTGAAGACAGTACTTTAGAAAATACTGAATATTTCAGCCTCCTGGTAGCCTGATCTACACTGGTCACATTTTTAATGGGAATGTATAAAGCACGGGACCTTCTCATTCTAAAATGATCGACATATCCATCAAGCACGACAAAAAAACCCCAACAAGTTATACACCATACTTTGGGTTTGGATTGTTCTCCCAAGAATACATTAAAAGAGAGGAATGTCAGTCATACTGTATCTGTTTGCCAGAGAAGATGGAGGCGGGGCACGTTTGACCAAAGAGTCCTCTAGTGAAAATAAACCTGTAAGAGACGGAGAGAACCTACCAGAGCGACCGAGAGAGGGAGGGAGGGAGCGAGAGAGGGAGGGAGCGAGGGAGGAGGAGGAGAGAAAGCAGACCGAGAGAGCGCTACCGAGCAGAGCAGTGTGGCTGCCTTGCAATGGAATAAAAACTGCGCAATTTCAAATCTGCACTTCTTTGATCCCGGTTTCCTCTCCAAATGTAGCGGCGCTTTCCGGCGCAGGCTCGCCCGATGCAGGATGGATATGCAGGCAGCTGCTGTCATCTGGTGCTGCGTAGGCACGAACGAGCGATTTTTAACGAACCGTATCGATGTGTTTTTTAAAAGATTTGCGTGGTCGTGCGGGCAACGCTATAATAGAAGAATTGATACTCGAAGACCAGGGAAGCCAAATAGCACGTTACGCTTTGTGGTATCTGGGTTAAAATTCTTCGCTGAGCGGTACGCATCATGTGTGTGCATAAACGTGCTCATCTTTGCTACGGTTTCATAATACATGTCTGCGTGTACAGCGCGGGTCCATGAAGACAATATTAAATTACATACACATTTGGGTGCAGGATTCATATTTTAACGTGGATGCATTTTAAAGATGCGTTACTGCACGAATGTCAGTCATGAGGAAAACACAACACACGGAATTATTTTAATCCCCTGCCCATATGCAACATTTACGCTGACCATGGCACCTCCCAGCAGATATCGGCGGTCAGCACCAGGTAAGCCAGCTGCCCGTGACTTTATATACTTCTGAACTTTCGTGTAATGCTGTTATAATGGCTATTTAGTCGCAGGAGAAATGGCTATTTCGCGAGCGATCCGTATAAGCTTTGTTGCTAGCAATACGTTCTGGGTTCGTGTATCCATTGATTCCCCTGTCATTGGAGATGCGTGCATAAGCTCTTTTTAATTAAAGAAAGCAGCTAACAGTCTCCCACGCAACCTAGGTTTACTCGTAGAATTCCTACTAAGTTATTTCGAAACTAAAAAACCCCGACTAATAATAACGAAAATCGCCTATACAAATCATTTCTATGAATGCACAATGATCACTGCGCTGCGTTTTCTTTTCCTTTTTCTTGAAACGGTTTTATGATGATCTCATTTTAACGCTACTGCTTTACGGGAAAGGGGGTAGGAGTTACGTTGCAATCCATAGCGTTCTACGGGAATGCCCACGTCCCCCTCCTTAGCTACAATATAGAATATACACGATCACTTTGTTTAAACGTTTTGTTATTATTATTTACCGCGGCTGTTTTAGCGCAAACGTGTAGTGTTTATCGCAGCTTAATTGATCATTGTTAGGCGCCTTCGTTTGCTGAATGAAGTTGGGCCTTCTGGTAATTGAAAAGGAGTGTCGCATTTTCTGAAATGTCATGTGGTGGAGTTGTGGCGGGTTAGTCGAATTTCCAGGAAGAACGTTTGATTTTTTTCTGTTATTTTTTTTCTTACTCTTTCCCCTCTTAGCGTCCCCGCCCCCTTTCCTCCTCCCTTTTTACGCGCAGTACCACACGACTGCCACCGGGAGGCGCATCGGTTATTGAAGGTTTTACAGGGCGCGCTGATTCGAGAGCCACAGCCCCGATTCTCTCGAAGTTAGAAGTGAATCCTACCGTGGAGAAAATCAGAAATAAATTTACTGTACGATACTTTCGCTAACGAGCTAACACTCAAACCTGAATGCTGGAAATGATTGTAACACCCACGTTCAAACTTGACTAAGTTTCAGACTTAGGGAAACTAAGAGCCAGATAGTTATATTTGGCTAAAGTGTTTTAAATTCTTGCCGCATTCGGCATGACTAAGGTAAATCAGTTTTCGTGTACAAAAAACGCGCCATGGGCCAACATTGTTGAGAATTTGACTATAGTTCAGGTCTGTGAAGGGAGCGAAATATGAGAATGAGAGAATGCCTTTTATTGTCATTATATACAATATACAATGAGATGAAAAGCAACTCCTCCAGTGCAGACATGGAAGTGGAAAAAGAAAAAAAAAATAATAATAATAATGCAACATAACACAATATATGCTGCTTAAACATTAATTCCCTGAGGATAGTGCAAATGTCTGAGATATTTTAAATTGTATATCGTAGTTATAGACATTCTTTTGCCATTATTTTATATGTAGCTGAATGTGTGTTATTTTATTTCTTTATATGCAGTGTAACTGACTGAAATAGCAAAAAATGTTTCTCAAATCCAAAGTACCGCTGGTGTGGAAATAGTCAGCGCTCCAACGCTAACTGACCACTAGAGGGCGACACGTACACGTTGGAAATTTTGGTGTCCTCGTGAAGTGGAGTTTTCTCTGAACGTTCTGGAACTTTCTGTGTTTAATATCTGCTTATTTAAAGACTGAGGAAAAATAGCCACAATGACAAATATAGTGTTCAAATGGGTATTTGTTGGATTAATATTTTGTGTGTGGAGCAGCAGGTGCAGAGTAACTTTTCTCCCATTGTTAGCTGCAGCAAAATGCTCGACCAAACAGTAATTTACTCTCCTTACTGTCTGAGGCATTCTGTTCGTTGAAACATTACTCTCCAGTGTACTCTACACTGGTGTGAATTGTGTGTATCCAGTTCCAACCAGCACAAGGTGCAATCAAACAAGCAGGCCCTCGCTCACTTGCGAATTTACCAGAAACATGTAAAATCTTAATTTAGTTTCTACTGAATGTTCTAAAAAATTTTTTTTCAATTTTACAGCGGGGCACCAAAAAAACTCATTGAAATCTCAAGGCTGTAGGTTCTATGGGAGGCCTCAGCCCTTCGGGTGGTACCCAAACCGTCACTACATGCGTCATCGCCAGCTATCAGCTGATATGTCCGTTCACCAAAGAGGAAGCTTTCCCTAGCAACAAGGTATGAAGAAACCAGCGTGTGTCAGCGCTGGCCAGCAGGAGCCTGCGGGGGTATCCTGGAGGCATGTTTTAAGGAGACTAAAACTGGCAAAGGATGGATCCATTCAGCACGAGCAAAGGTTAGTTGTTCTCTGTGTTTGGATGCACTGTGATTGCTAGTAATGCGAGTAGGTCATGGAAGAATATTTATGAAACATTAGGCCTGGACCATCAGAAGACAGGGCACATAAATCCAAGCTGTTTTTGTGCTCTTGGTTTGCAGAGAATTCAGATAGAAGTCAGCGATACGGTATCCATAGGTCTTCTTTCATCCTGTGCTGTGTGGGGAAGGTCAGAGAAAACGTCATATTAATTAGGCCTGATGCGTGTTACTGACGTAGGGTGACTGTGCACAAATAATGATCAGCAGCTTAGTGCCGTATGCAGCGGTGAGCGGGGAGAAGCAGCCAGAGCCACGGGATGCGAACAGCAGAATAGAGGCAGCTTCTGTCCGTGGCGTAGGTGTCTTCGGCGATGAAGAAATAGCATCTGGAAGGAGTGTTTTAATATAAGTGTCAGTCGGCATAACCAGTATTGCAAAGAAGGACCCCGAATGTAGGCGAGAAGCACAACAATTGGCATAAGGGTGGCATGAGGGCTGGTAAATGAGGGTAAATGTTATAAAATCAGTTAGAAGCAGTTTTCAAGTGACTATTTGGCATTTCTTCTGGGGGGGACAACTGAAAACTGAAAGGAGGGGCTTTTTGGAGAATATTTAGAATCCAGTGATGAAGATGTAAACAAACCAAAAAAAAAAAATGATGAGCAACAAGACAGACTGTTCTATCTTCATTTGTAAATTACCATGAAAGATATTTGGACAGGACCGTAACTTTTTTAATGTAAGTGAAGCTCTTGATTTAGTGTTTTCCTTTTCAGGGTTTGTGTTTGGAGTCCAGTGCAGCATAGAGGTAAGGAGGAATGTGCTTTGTGGGGTGCGGGTGGGGTGGGGGGGAATGGGAGGCTGGAAATTGATATTCCTTGATGGGTTACCGGGCAGCCTGAGTGACAAAGCCTGTGTTATCACAGCTGACTTTGTAGGAGTTTGTGAGGGAGGCGGCAGCTTGACGCAGATGCTGATCTGCCTCGTTTTTCATTTGTTCCCCTTGGTGAGCTGCAGATTTTTGTGTGTTCTCTTGTCCTCCAAGACCACACCTCCTAAACCAACTATATCACCCACTAACGGAAGGACACGCCTAGAGGGAAGCTTCTTGTGCTCCTTTGGGATGACGCAATCACTATATCAGGCTTTTTCCTATCCCTATTAATTTCCTGGTCTGGCTTTTA
The DNA here is from genome assembly GCA_026777985.1 of Mormyrops attenuatus. Taxonomy (NCBI): domain Eukaryota; kingdom Metazoa; phylum Chordata; class Actinopteri; order Osteoglossiformes; family Mormyridae; genus Mormyrops; species Mormyrops attenuatus. The sequence goes on from JAODKC010000002.1 coordinate 18,345,108, forward strand.
AATAGGATATTATATTATGTAAGTGTTTAATTTAGCTCTTGGGTGATCCCCGACTGGCCATAACTTAATTTAGTTATTTTGGTGGGTGCTGCTGATCCTTCCAGCTAATGAGAAAGTGCTATGTAAATCCGGAGCTCTGTGTTTGTGTGTTGAATGTCTGCCAAGGGCGTCCTGGGGGTGAGCAGCCAGTCATTCTGACTCACAGGCATGATGGCGTCCTGTGTGCAGGCAGATCAGAGATCCCACGGGTGTTTGACTCTGACTCTGGGTCTCGTTCGTCAGCCGCCTCCCTGCTCACTTTGAATATCATCATTAAAAAAGCATTAGCTGTCCCACCTGACGTGACACGAGACGAGCCTGTGCGTAACAAAGAACGGCACTCGGTTGAATCGACAGACTGAGAAATGTGTAGAGCTCATTCACTCTCATTCTTGTGGCTTTACGCTGAAGTTCTGGAACACAGCCATGTCTTTGAACCGGGAATAGAAAAGACGGGGGGGGGTATGAGGAGGAGGAGGAACAGCTGCATCATCACATGACCGGGCGTTGGGCCATGGTAGGCTTACGGAGTCCCACCTGCCTTCTCTATACGTGAGAATGAGATGAGGACAGGAAGTGGACCTTGTTTGGACTGGCAAAAGCGCAGTGTCATTTGATGCTGTGGTACACTTTGTCTCTGGCACGTTATGTGTTCTGTGAGTCCCTCCCATGGCTCCGTGAGCTAAAGGCCATGTCTGAGACAGACGGTTGATGACATCAAACATTGGCCATGGGGCGGCAGCGTAGGCATGCTCTAAGAAGGCACTGAGTTCCCTGTACTTCACCGCACTGACTGTTCTCAGCGTGTGAACTGGCGGAGCTTGTAGGGCCCCACGCAACAGATAGGTGGCAGTAATGGTCTGTCACTCAGAGTCTGGGAATAAGGGAGTCGGAGAAGCAGTAGAGTTAAGCGTCAGTCAGCACAGCGCTGGGTTGAAAGACCCGTATGGCATCGGAGGTTTGGGTGTCTCAGGGGCCGAGCCTCTGCACGAGTGTTACTGATCTACAGGTGCATTAATAGGTGTGGTTTTTTTTGGGGGGGTGGCCTTCCTGTGTGTTAAGCTCCCCCGTTTAAGTACCACATGTGAACTTTAATTTGTGAATGTTACTGTAGACAGCACCATGGATGGAATATGGTGACTCCATCAGGACTCGCATTTTCATGCCAGCCTTTGACATTGTCGCTTGTCTGCCTCCCGACTCCTCACACGGTGCCTCTGTAGCCCCCCCGAGGCCCCGGCCACCGGTCTCTGCGTGACCTGTCTCTTCTTCCTGGAGCTGCCAGCCTCGGACTGAGCGCCTGCCTGGTGACGGCCTTGCCGCCGGGCCGCAGTTGGCACAGCACCAGCCTGACAGGCTGACTGAGCTCACAGGAAGCGGAGGGGCAGGAAGCCGTGGGTGTGGAGACAGGAAGAAAGGGAGAGGGGAAAAGCAGCACACCCCTGCACTGGAACGAGTAGGATGTAATGGAGGGCTGAGTGGGGGGCTGACACACTCTACCCCCAGGATGAGGCCATGGGCCATATGTAAGGGTGTGACACCCCCATGTGCCAAGCCTTGTCTTAAGGACCTGCCCCAACCCGTTCAGCTCTCCCCAACCAGTAGGTGGCGATAGCTGCTCATTTCATAATTGCAGACTTAACAGGAAGAAGTCTAGTACTAGTGAAGTTGGAGTAGCAGGAAGGCCAATCCATTAGGCAGTGCTGTCACGGCACGTCGCGCTACTGCTCTTAAAAGGCCTTCCTGGATTCTCAGGAGACGGGTCTGAATTCTGGGCATGTTTTATGAGGGAGTGTGACCAGGTTGTCCTGGTTTTTCCAAAACATCCTGCCACCCACATAACGTTCTTAACACATGGAGTCACCAGGGTGAGTTCAGCTCTACACGACACATAACAAGCAAGTATGCTTACAGTTTACTATGGACCGATCCACTAGGACCTGGGGTGGCAAGAGAAACCCACTGGGGAACAGAAATGACCTTATAACCTGGGGTGTGTTCAGGTGCAGGCCTCAGTCTTTTGTGTCCGTTTGTGTGTGTGTTTGTGTACGTCTGTTTGTTTGTGTGTGTGTGTGTGTGTGTGTGGCACCGTAAGATGGAGTTAAGCTGATGAGATGAATCAGTGACAGTAAAGGCAATGGAGGTGAATGCAGAGGTAGAGGGCTGGTACACGTCTCAAGGCATGGGAGGGGGCACCCAGGGCCTGATCGACCTCGTATACCATGTCGGGATTGGGCTCAACTTACCCTTTACGGGGGTGACAATCAATTACCCATATGGCATCAGAAGGGTCTAGCCTCACTTCTCTTGACATTTTCTTATATTTAAATATTCAGTTGTGTGGTTGATGAGGTGACATTCATTCTACTGGCTTATATAGCTGAATATTTGCTACTGGCACAAATGTAGCATATCAAGTGAAGATGCACGGCACAGAAGTGCTGCACTGCAGAATTGTAGGGTGTAGAAAATAAGACAGACCTGTAAAATATAAAGAGGTGAGACGGAAGTGTGGGATAGCTTACAGTGACATGTCTGACGGTGGCAGGAATGGGGACTTTTAGTGGCGACATATGAGAAGAAAGTTAAGAGGTGTGGGAGGGACGTAGGAGCATTAGGGGGTGTGGTAGGAGGGACGTGGTAGGAGGGACATGGTAGGTAAAAACATCTGGTTTTACTTTAATGCACTCAGAGCCCTGGGCCGGAAGGAATATAGGTGTCTGTATGTGTTTGTGGGTGTGGATGTGCGTTTTTGTAATTTTTACAATTCGGGGACCAGATTTCCCCCCACGATGTGATAAAAAGCTGTTATTTGGAGGTTGTGGGGATGTTTTTTGGTCTCAACAAGGATAAAAAAAAAAAATCTGAGTGCAATCAAAAACTAAAAATGCCAAACGTCTTGTACTTTGTTTGGTTACTCATGGTTAAACTTAGGGCCACCATTGTTTGGATTAGGGTTATATCCATAGAAATGAATGGACAGTCCCCACAAAGAAAAGAATACAAACATCTGTCTGTGTGTGTGTGTGTGTGCGCGCGCGTGTGTGTGCTGTTTACCCTAAGGTCTGGTTAGCAGAGTGCTTCAGATCCCAGACAGCGCTTCTTCTCAAGGCTTTATGTTTGTCAAAGCGAGGTTTGACTGGAGCCTGGAAATCCAGCGTCTGGTTGATTTTTGTGTTTCTCAGTTGCCAGGTGACTGTGTGTGTGTGTGTGTGTGTGTGTGTGAGTTTGTGCGTATGTGTGTGTACATACTTGTGCTTGGACTGCACTAAACTCTACCGCATAAGTAAGCAGGAAGATCAGCCAGAGCCTTTATCTCTCCCAGACGACCGTAAGGCCCCCCTGCCCCCCCCAGCTGCCATCGCTCTCCTCACCCCCCCGGTCTGTATAGGCCCAGCCCACCACACCCTTTGTGCCTCCCACAGGCCCAGGCTCAGCCCAGCCCCCTCTGTTGTGTGGACGTGCCCTGTGGGGTTTTTGGGGTGGGGGGCGGGATGCAGGGGGGCAACAGTAGAAAAGTGCTTGTTCGGTGCCTCCCTGCCCTGAGGATTCAGGAAGGAGGGGCTGCCTTGCTTGTTTCTGGAGCCAGAGTGTTTCAGCTCAGTCGGCTGTGTTCCTGAAGTCCCGCTCCCTCCCAAGGCTGCGACTGGTGACTCCCGTCCAGGGGCATGCCCCGCCCACCCGGGCACCCCCCCCCCCCCCCCAAATGGCCGGCCCCGCCCTCGTTCTACTCAGTCCCCTGGGGCTCGTCATACTGGAGCCTCTCCTGCCCGCTTCGGCAACGGCTGACTGCGTTTTGTGCTGCTGTGCTCGCCCGGGGGGCCGATCGTGCGGCTACCGGCAGGGTGTGAAGTCGCTGCTCGCCGCCTAGGGCTGCGGGGGGGGGGGGGGGGGGGGGGGGGGGGGGGGGGGGGGGGGGGGGGGGGGGGGGGGGGGGGGGGGGGGGGG
>JAODKC010000002.1:18360678-18372486 GCA_026777985.1 Mormyrops attenuatus
CCCCCCCCCCCCCCCCCGGGCGGGGCGCCCCCCCCCCCCCCCCCCCGCCAACGGCCCTGGCGGTTTTGACCCCCGGGCCCCGCATGCCCCCCCCCCCCCGCACACACAGCTCCTCAGGCCGTTGACCTGGTAGACGGGGTCTGTTGTGTCTGCACGTGTGTTTGTGTTTATACGTGGCATATTTTTGTGGGGGGGGGGGCATGTTTGCGTAATTACAGGAAGCCTTTGAAGTCTGGGGTTAGGAGGCTTCAGAAGCCCCTCTCTGTAAAACCCCTCCTTCCTCAGACTGCCTCACCGTATTGAGAGCGCGCTTCAGCCTCCAGCCACTGGGGGAGCATAGCCAGTGGGTTTCCTGTCAGCAATATGCACACACGCTTGACCTGTAGCTATGCTGGCATTAGTGCTTTCAGGCAGCTCAGATTCCTCCTGGGGGGGTTCCTGGGTCACTGGGTGCAGGAGCAGCTCCTGATCCTTCCTGGCCGTGCGCCGGGAGGGGGGGGGGGTTGCTATGTCAGCTAGACGACTGTCCGGGTATTTAATTTGCTACCATGGCAACGTGGGAAGGGCCAGCATGTCGAGTGGGGGCACCGGGCCAGACTCGACGGAACTCGCGTCCACAAGCGCGTGGCTGCCTGACTGGTTTGCGTGAATCATCACCCTCTCCGGTTTCATCATCTTCCGCCGGCACTCATGGCAGAGACTGACACACAGGGCTATTTTTATGTGATCAGCCGTGCCCCCGCTCTCCCTGCGGCCGGCCACGGGGGTGACTCACACCAGCTGGGGACCTGCTGCTAAAAATGGCCAGGAGTCAGCCACAGGCACAGCCACAGGCACAGGCACAGGCACAGGCAAGCGCACCGCATTGCGCAGACACACACGCAGGCACAGGCGAGTGCATCGCGCAGACACACATGGGCACAGAGACACACACGCAGGCACAGGCGAGCACACCGCGCAGACTCACACAAAGGCAAATGCAAGCGAGCCATGCAGTCACACAGGCGAGCGCACCATGCAAGCACACATGGGCTCAGAGACACACGCAGACGTGTCAGCCAGCTGCGCACACTCTGCGTCTGTATCTGCCGATGACCCCCCCCCCCACCCCCATAAATCCCTGCACTGCGTAAATATAGTAACTGCTTTGTATCGACTCTTAAGAGATTCCAGATGCTGACCCAGTCACTGGTGTGTAGGATTCCCTCTGTGTTTCATGACCCTCGTCACTCTGTGCCTTACCGAACGCATTCACACAGACACAGGCGAGCAACCCGCAGACGCACACGCAGGCACATCCTCCCATGGTGGATCAGTGTGCTCTTATCCTAGGGTCCAGTTTAGCTGAAAACATGCTGGCCTGTGTGTGTGCAGGGGAGTGAGCCAGGGGTGTGAGTGTGAAGGTAGGGCTAGTAGTCACTGTTGCTGTGTGTGTGTGTGTGTGTGTGTGTGTGTGTGTGTGTGTGTGTGTGTGTGTGTGTGTGAGTGAGAGAGAGCGAGGGAGGGGCTCATGCATGCTCACACACGCACACGGATGGGTCAGCCTTCAGAGATCATGGTGGTCACGGGTGGACAGCTGTCCACGACAGCCACACGTCTTCTGTGTTGAGGGGGTGGGGTCAGGCCAGCCTACCAGGGGTCAGAGGTCAGCACATGCTTTTGTGTTTCTGCACGTGTCTGACGGCAGTGCCTCTGTGAGTCTGCCTACATCTCTCTCGGGCTTTGGGCTACCTGCTGTGTGTGCGTTCCCCACATTTCCTCACAGTGGAGAGCAGGGCACACTCACACTACTGTCAATGCTCCCACACCTCCTCGCACGGTGCCGCTTCCTAGTGCTAGAACCCTTTGCACCCTGCGCGCCGGGGGGTGGGATGCAGGTGGCTTCACGTTCCATCTCTCCTGCAGATGACCAGGGCTGCAGGCCAGGGAGGGGCACGCCGGCCATTCTGGCCCGTGGCTCTGCCCCCCAGATCAGCACAGTCATTTTGTTATGTAGTGCTCCTGTTCTATCTGCATTGCCACAAAGACACACTGAAGAAAATAAGAGTGTGTGTGTGTCAGGGATTAAACACATAAACAAAGGAATGAGTGCATTAAAGCTCTACTCACTTACTTATGTGTGTGTGTCTATGTGCACCAGGGAATAAACACATACACATCTCAGGTTAAAGATTTATCTTAAGGAAACTGTATAGGTTTTCTTTTAGATTAAATATGTCTAGTGTCTGCTTTGCTCTCTTTCTTTGCAATGGTGTCTCTTATATGCTCTGTCCACTGCTTCCTGGTTCGTGATGATTTGAGCCTTATGCAGCTAGGTGTTTTCCTGGAGCCATTTAGACTTGTCTGCCTGTCAGTTCATTCTGTCCGGGTCCGTCTCACAGTAACCCTGGGCCTGTCTGGCCCGCCCTGGGCTCTCCTCTGCCGGGCTTCCCCATCTAGGCCACCCCGCCCTGAGTTCACTCCACACTTACCTGAATTGCTACTGCTTGTTTCTGAGCTTGTTTTCGTCTCTATCATAGTGTTTATGATAGAGGAGGACAGATTTCTCTTCGGACCCTGACCCAGCTCGCCGCTCCTAGTCCTCCTTGTGCCACAAGCAGGACCCAGATTGGCGTGCCAGTGTGCTTCAAATCACCCGTGGTGACTGTGCTGTGTTTGTCTCTTCAGTCTTGTGTGGGATGAGACAGACAGCAGTCGCCCTGCCTCGCTGAACCCTGTCGTGTCCCAGTTCGGTACAGAAGATGAGCAATGGGTCACGTCGATCTTGTCACTTACATACTTAACCTCTGTAGGCCTCATGCTGATTTAGTGTAATTACAGAGCCAACAGGAAGTGACGGGATGGGCAGGAGGTGAGGTTATAGACAGGAGGTGAGGGGATGGGCTGGAGGTGAGGTTATAGACAGGAGGTGAGGGGATGGGCAGGAGGTGAGGTTATAGACAGGAGGTGAGGGGATGGGCAGGTGGTGAGGTTATAGACAGGAGGTGAGGGGATGGGCAGGAGGTGAGGTTATAGACAGGAGGTGAGGGGATGACTGTGTACTGTAGGGGTAAGAATTGGAAGAGACCACCCAAATCAATATTAAATCCATATTTGCTGATTTGATATTTATCACAATTTGAAATACTTTTTGCTGAGCAACATTTCAGGTCTACATTTAACGTAAATAGAAGGACTGTGTCGTATTCATCGTGTCGAGTTTGGTTAAATCATTTTTGGTTCAGAACATGCGTTGAAACAAATGAATACATTTCTTGACACAGGCGAAACCTAAACTCACAAGCAGATGTGAAACACTACACTAACTGTGGCTGTGAGGTGGTTACGGTTAGGACTGGAGAACTCAAAGATCCTCCCGTGTGACTGAGATCAGGAGTTTGGGAACATGACACCAACACCAGAGAGAGAGTCGTCGATAAGACTAGGACTGCCTGCCGGCTCTATTACAACAAACTCAGATGCTCATTGGAGACGACATTACCTGAGTGTGTGTATGACCAGGGCAAGGCAGAAACAGCCTCTGCACGTTATTAATCTCCCTGTGACATTTAGACAATTTTGGCAGGAAATTCAGACCGGGCTAAAAAACAAAACAGCTAAGGCTATAGGAGTGTTTATCACTACAGATATGCAACCAGACTCTCTGGTCAGGGGCACCACGTTCATTGTGATGGTTATGATGGAATCATGTTTTTAAGTTATTTTGCATAGTTTTAGTGTGCAAATAAGTGTCTCTTAGGTTTTGTTATTCAGACGCACTGACAGACGCACTGCCTTCAGATTGCAACTGTTCCTAATTGTGTTCACAGGTTTAATGATAAACAGTTTTGATCCAGATTCGGTTTCCCTGCTGAATCAACTTTGCACCAAACAGTGAACCCAAGTAGCCATTCTCACGTCTAAGTGGAACAGTTTGCCCAGACATAGGATTTAAATTGAAATGGTGCCGGAAAAGTCTCTGCACTCTGCTCCTTGATGGTCTCACCATGTCAGACTTGCACATGTCAGTCCCTTAAGAAAATCAGCCTCACTTATTAGCTGGAATAAATGTGACCAGTATAATTACAGTAGATCCTCAATTTGTAACTCAATTGATTTTTCCCTCCAGCCCTAGTTTACTGTGTGGAGTGTCCTTTACATTTTCCTGGGGCCATGAGACATGCAGCCTTGAGACTTTTTCTTTATTGGAATGTTCTTGGACCCCCCTCTCGTTTGTAAATTTCTTATGTTCTTATGTTCTTCTGTGGGTGATGTGAGGTAGGGGTCAGGGTGGGAGGGGTAGGACGTGCCCCTCATTGTCTGTCCGTGTCTGGGTGTGTGTTCTCCTCATGCCCATGTGTGACAGAGGGAGGGAGCACTGGCTTTCTGCAGTTTTGTGTCTTTGCTTGTAAATGTGTGTTTATGTGGTGTCCAGCCTGCCTCCCCAGCCCTGCTTCCCCAGTCCTGCCAACAGTGTGCCAGATCAGGCTTCCCCCCTTCCATGTTGCCATCCCCAGGATCTGTATCCTTCACAGCAGTACTTCTGGTGTCTGTGTCCTTCCCAAAACGCCCCTGCCAGGCCTTTCATCACCCATGTGCCTGGCTTTGCCGAGATGCCCTCAGACGCGAGCGGGAGGTCACAGCCAAGCGGCTTGTCACAGTGCCCGCATCCTAGCCACACACACACAAAAACAGACACAGTTCATATATTCCTATCTTTGTGGGGACTCTCCATTCGTTTCTATGGGAAAACCCTAACCCCAGCTATGACGACCTTAACCCCTACCCAGCCCTAACCTTAACCATAAGTAACCAAATAAAACAGGTTTTACCACGTTGTGGGCACATTTGTTCCCCAGTGTGGTAAATACAAAGCCAGAGACTCCCGCTGCCCACCCAGCCGCCACCTACAGTCCAGCAGACAGCAGCTTGTGTTTTCATTGCTCCTCCCAGGGGTTCAGTACCAAATCCCGGTGCCAATATGGCGCTGGTTCCTATGCAACCAGTATGTACCAGACCGTACTGCAAAGTGCCTCATTTCAGTGCCACTTTAGCGCCTGAGCTGTCGATTGAAGTACTGGCCCTGTGATGCTCAGCAGAAGCATCACCACTCCTGTGCTGTCACTGGTTAACGGCTAAACAGACTGTTAGGTAGCAGCTACCTTAAGCACAGTTAAAATGCCTCAAGCTAAATGGTCTGTCTGGTGGGGGGTGGGGGGTGGTTTGTGCCCCTGTGGACCCCCATCAGTGGCTGTGCAAGTCCGGCCAGCTCCCCTCGTGCAGTACTTCCCATGCTGGCAGCCTCTAGCGTGTTCCATGCTTGGCATCGCCACGCGATGGCGTGCAAACTGGCCAAGGTGCCACTCTGCAACTACGCACGGCTATGTGGAGGCTGAGGCCTGTTTGTGTTCATGCTGTGCAGTGCTGGTTTCTCTGGGAAGGTGGCACTGGAGCAGCGTGTGTGTGTGTGTGTGTGTGTGTGTGTGTGTGTGTGTGTGTGTGTGTGTACGTGTGTACGTGTGTACGTGTGTACGTACGTACACCAGCGGATATACCTTACCTTACGGGGACACAATGTCCCCACAACTTGAAGAAGACCTGTTTTTTTTTCCCATAAGGGAAAACTCTGTGACTGCAATGGAAAAACTAAAAATGCAAAAACTCTTGTATTTTTTTTGGTTACTTATGGTTATGGTTAGGGCTGGGTGGGGGTTAAGGTTGTCATAGTTAGCGTTAGCATTTTTCCCATAGAAATGAATGAGCGGTCCCCATAAAGATATGTTTACCCGACATTAGTGTGTGTATTTGCATGTGTGTGTGTTTCTGTAGGCTTGTGTGCATGTTGCTGTCCTAGCTGGCCCCCATCTCCCCTAGCAGCTGTGAACATACTCTAGATTTCTAAAAATAACCCATAAAGCCGCTTCCGCACCCTCAGCTCCCCCCAGACCCCTGTGCCAGAGCTCCCTCCCCCCGCCTCTCCCATATCCGACAGCTCCACCCTGTCATGAAATGCAAGCTGTCCCTGGTATACGTTCCACATGGCATAAGCCTCTGAGGAGCATACCAACTCTGCAAAAAAAAGAGGGGGTGTTATGTGTAGGGAGGGGAATGAGCTGATCATATGTTCTCCTTATTCCACAATGGATTTGTGTCCAAATGGCTAGGCTCCAAGTGCTGGTGGTTTGGAAATGAGTTTTGTCAGTAGCCGCTCTATCCTCTGCTCCCCTCGTGCAGTGATGAGCGGCCCCATCGCTGTTGTCAGGCAGAATGAGGGCGGTGAGTGAGCCCAGCTGTCTTTAGGTAAATAGTTTGGCCTCTTTTAAAGGGGGGAACAGACCTGGTGGGGATTCCACATTTGCAGAAAACATGTCTGGGGGCTTGGAAAGCCTGTAAGGGTTAATGGCTGGGCGTGAACATCAGGGCCTCATTATCTCACATACACAGTGTGCAAAAACAGGCACACAGGCTCGCCTCCTCTGCGTTTCACACACAACATACAACACACGTGTGCACATGGTACAAGCCCACACACACACACAATCCTCTCTTTCCCGCATATGCAGTGCGCACCTGCAACCACACACACACGCGAATGCACACACTCACCCTGCTCGCCCATTGAACTGGTGACAGGTCATTTGGTGAGCTCAGTGTCAGAGGTCACAGAGATCATTCACAGCTTACCTCTGACTAGCCCTCTGAACTGGAGAATGGAGGTCCAAGGCCTGACCTCTCCGTTCTCGCAGGTCCGTCGGGCAGCGCACCGGACAGACCATGATTGATGGACCCATTGCTACTGAGATGAGGCCGCCAGCAGTAAAGATGGTGCTTGTCTGTCAGTGGCAGCTTTGGGTCATGTTTGGGAATAGTGTGGGCAGAAAGTGGAGGGGGGGGGATGCACTGAGGCAACACAGAGGCAGCTGCCGTGTTTCAGCTGAGGTGGTATGAAGGCTCTGAGCCCCCTAACAGCCGCCTAGCAGAGCCCACTCTCTGCCTGTGTGTGTCTGAGCTTAACCTGAGGGCTAAAGACACAGGCAGCCTCTGCCGAAGCTGTGATTAGCCACTGTGGCAGTCACCGGGCACAGGCTCCTTCCTTCTCCTGCTTCCACACACATTGCTGCTTATGGGCTCCGCATGCATAGCTGCTGTAGCTGGGAGTCCCTCAAAGCCTCACCCGCTCCTGTCTTCTTCTATCCCAGGGCCTTCGACCGACACGTGAACGAGCTCCTCTGATTGGTTCATGGGGACGGCACTGGGCACACTCCTTAAAGGGGGTGGCAGGCATGAACAAGACCAGCCTAGTGATATGGCAGCAAGAGTGGGATACCCCCTCCGGTGGGTGGAAGGTCCCAATCATGGCCACTTACGATAAGGAAGGAAGCAACACCCACCCACTGGAAAGAGGGGAACATTAGACCCCACCCACACTGAAGACAGGAAAGAAAGAGGAGACGGGGCCAGGTAAGCGAGACCTGCTCTGTCACCGTGTGTGTGTGTGTGTGTGTGTGTGTATGTATGTGTGGCTCAGTGCCTGTGACGGGCGCCTGATGGATCATTGCTGCTCTGCGCCCGCCGAGAGGCACACAGAGGCAGCCTGCTAATGGCCTGCAGCTCCCCTGGCATTACCTGATACTCCCCACCTGCTGGCTTCCCTGGGGGGGCGGGAGAGAGAGACAGCAGACAGGAAAGAGGGTGAGAGAGGGAGAGAGAGGAAGGAAGAGGGAGAGGGCTGCCCCATCACCTCCTTTATCCCCCAGGACCGGGGCCTTTGTTAGGCCTGGCGTGGGTGTGGGCCGCTCCTCAGGGCGTGGTCTCGCACCCCCAGGACTTGCTTCCTCACCCACAAAGCCTGCAGGCACACAGCCTTCCTCTCTCACACACTCACACTCATTCATTTGGGCGCAGTTTGTGTGTGTGTGTGTGTTACAGTGTGTCTTTATCCTGCATGTGTGTGTGTCTGTTAGTGTGTCTCTACCCTGCATGCGTCCATGTTACAGTGTGTCTCTACCCTGCATGCGTCCATGATACAGTGTGTCTCTACCCTGCATGTGTGTGTGTCTATATTACAGTGTGTCTGTCTCCTGCAAAGATGTAGATACCTAATCTGTGTATGTTTGTGTGGGTGTGTTGGACTTGGATGGATACCAAAATTTTGACTTTGATACTGATACCAGCTTTGGTACCTTGATATCAGTACAAAATCAATATTGAATCAATACTGTAAATCATTCCCATTTAAATATTTATATTGTGTTGAAATAAACAAGCCTATTTATGAATTAATCCAACAGCAATATCCTGTAATATAGTTTTAACTCTCAGTGAAATAGACTTGGATTAAACTCCATTCAGTGCATAGATCTTGATATTAATTTGGCCTCAGCTGTTACAAAACATCTTTGATAATACACTAAAGTTAGCTTTATATTTGTCTTTGATCTGTTCATCATTTAGCCTAGCCTACTTTTCATCGGGGAAAGGCATTTGGCATAACTTTAAAGGGAAATACGAAACATAAAAAAGCTGAATTACATTACAATCATGTGTCTTACGTCTGTTATCATGCACACCTGCCCATCTTTAAACTCCTTATATAAGTCAGGGTCAGACAGAGATGTGTTGCCCCTTTGTAGCAGCGTTTGGATACCAGGGCTGTTACCTTGTCCTTCTGTTTAAAGCCAGAATAACGGCAAACCTCACTTCTGCTGCCCTGTTTGTCAACCAGAGATGGGCAGTGGATAACAATGGTTTCCATCTTCCATCTGCGTAACTTCTCCATAGAGGAGACATGTGAAATGAGTGTGATTGTGTGCAGATTTGGCACATCCACGGCGTATCTTAACTTCTGAAAGTGTTTTTAGATGTGTGGTAAAAGAGATATACAGCATATTTTCATCAAAAGTCAGAGTCTGCAAAATGGTAGAATTGTACGGTTTAAATTTTATTGTATTTTTCGGCAATACGATACTGATATCGTAACAATACCCAGACCCACACATGCAGGATACAGACACACTGTAACACGGACTCACGCACATGCAGGGCTGACTATGTGGAGTCTGTCTGCATGCGCCCTCCGGCGAGGATGTAGAGCTGGCTGGGAGCAGTGGGATGGGACCAGAGAACAGTACATTTCTGGGGAAAATATCCATGAATTATGCGATTCTTTTTTCTACATTTTTTTCTTTTTTACCCCTGAAAACGATCAACTTCCCCTGGAGTAGTGATTGTGATTAAATGGCAATTAATGTTTAACCATCTACAGCTGTGTGCAATTAATGCTCAGTTGATGACACTCCCATCAAAAGTGCACACTGCTGACCCAGATCCCCCACCCTCCACTGTCTCCCATTCTTCCACATGCTTCATGGGAGGGGTGGTGGGCAAACTGAGAGGGGGGCAGATGGAGACAGAGAGGCAGTGGGACAGGGTGACAGGGAGAGGGATATAGCAGCACAAGGTCCTCGGCGTCCGGGTCACCTGTCTGTCTTCCTTTCATATTTGCACTCTCAACCTACTGGATGAGAGTGTCTGTGACAGCAGCAGCAAGAAACAGAGAAATTACATAATTTCCTCCTTTTAGTTACTTATTAATATGTTGGATGTGTTATGTCACTCTTATGTAAACTGTAAGTGGAGCACTGAAAGTTTGCAAAAGCACCGTGGAACAGAGACTGGGGATGGGCGAGCAGCCGTGTGGGGTGGAGCGGGGCCCCCACCAAGCACGTCCGGGTGTCAGGAGCGTCCATGCCGGCTTTGCAGAGTTAAGTGCCTGTCTGCTTCCCGGTGTTTTGGGACACTATCCTGCTGGAGATCAGTCACTTCAGACGTGACGTCTGCCGTCCTGTCAGACAGACAGCGACTGCGTGCGCGCCCACACCACTGGCACACGACAGCAGCTGAACATACCTGCCGACACACATGTCAGGCGTACAGGTATGCTCACCCCTGCTTATCCGTGAAATCCATCTTCCTGAAACGCAGAGATCACATGCGCGATGGTAGCTGCTCCGGATGAGCAGGCCTGACTGGGTGGATGAGATTGTGAAGTAGCCCGGCTGAGATCCGCCATGCCCTGCGCAGCACTGAGTGGCAGTGCGGGACCGGGCGGCGGTGCTGGACTGGGCGGTGCCAGCCCAGAACGGCGTTGCTGGATTTGGCCTTGCAGGACCGGGTGGCGGTGCCAGACTGGGCAATGCGGGACGGGCCGGCGGTGCGGGACCGGGCAGCGGTGCCAGTCTGGGTGGTGTGGGACCAGGCGAAAGTGCAGGACTGGGTGGTGGCGGACTGGGTGGCTGTGTGGGACCGAGTGGCTGTGCCCTGTGGGTCTGTATAACAGTGCCTCGCTTCAGTCCATATGACCATGTAGGACTGTGTGTGTCCCTATGACTGTGAATGACCACGGTGCTCCAAGCTGTAGTGGGCCAGATCAGGACAGAAGCCCAGAGGGAAGCGCACGCTGTTGCAAGTTACTGTACTTAACAGGAAAGAGACGACCTCGGTACACAAACCACCTATACGTGTATGTGAAACATCAACCGTACCTTGTGAGTGTGTGTGCGTGCGTACGCCGTCTGTCTCAGGGACGACGTCTGTGCTCGTTCCGTGTGGGTGTGACCCGATTGGCAGAACACTCTGCTGAGCCTGTAATTCCTGCATGTCTGCCACTGTGTTATGTAACTGGGCTGATTACCATGTGGGCTGAGATAACAGCCCAGCCTGACACACATTCTCCCTCTGCTCCTCCAACTCTGTCTCTCTCTCTCTCTCTCTCTCTCTCTCTCTCTCTCTCTCACACAGGGTGTGTCTGACTGTCTCAGAGGTCTGACTACACTCTGCTTCACTGTGTCAGGGAAGTTTTTGCACTGTGTAAAGAGACAAAAGCCCTGTCACTGTGTCATTGACTTTAGCTGCATCAGCAAGTTCCTTTACTGTGTCATTGGGCTGTTGCTGTGTCAGCCAGTTTCATTATGTTTTTAGGAGTAATTTTGTGTTTACTTTACATGTGATCCAAAGTTGTTGTAGCATTTACTTAATGTAGACTATTGAAAGCACTCCTTTTGTGCTGATGGTGTTGGGGCCTCTGTGTCTGCCTGTGTTGCATGAGCAGAGTCCTATCAGCGCAGGAGGGACAGGAAGCCTTGAAGCTGTTGTTCATCTTCGATTTCTGGCCGTTTCATCATCCTGTCATTCCCTGTCCCTCCTTCACATACACACAGAGCATGGATTCCTGTGGCCCCCCAACGGCGCAGTTAGTCAGGGCAGGCGGGGAGGCTGTGGCTTTGTGCCCTAGGTTGACGTGACGCGTGTCAGACTTCTGCCCTCTTTAGGAATCTCCCTAAATATCTGCCAGGCATCAGAAGCTGTATACGTACGCCGACAGACAGTGATTCACACAAACGCTCACACACACATTTGCATACTCCCACAGTCAGAAACGGTCATTCAAAACAGCCAGACTGTCTGCCTGACACACGGGTGTTGGGGCAGGGGGGTGGCTGACTTATGACTGCTTCCTTCCCCCATTAATTCTGAGGGTCACCCCCAGTGGGTCTGGGGAGCAAAGTTGTGTCCTCATAGGTGGTTATGTGGCAGGGGGAGGGGGGGGGGTTGTTTTTTTCTCAGGGGCTGTGTGTATTTTTTTTTGTGTGTGTGTGTGTGTGTTGGCCCCTCCTCCGGTTCCCCACGGCGGCCAGTGGGGGGGCGCGTGCCGTGTCCTCATGCCAGCAGAGCTCTTTGAACGGAGCCGCTCTGATAGGGGGAGGGCGATCCTAGCCATCCTCCAATCCCATCTGCCTGACACACTGGGAAAGGGGGGGGGAGGCCGGC
>JAODKC010000002.1:18376047-18388374 GCA_026777985.1 Mormyrops attenuatus
TTTTTTTTTTTTTTTTTTTTCCGCTTTTTTTTCCTTTGGTCCCCTCGGTGGGGGGGGGGGTGGTGTGGGGGGCCCGGGGGGGGGGGGGGGGGGGGGTGGCTGTGTCTCTGGTCTTTACAGCAGCCATGTAGTTGGCTGCCACACCACAAACCCCTCCCACTGTACTCGGAGTTCCCTCTGTTTGTGCAATAACCTGGACTGGCTGGGGGGGTCGGGGGTCAATTTACAGAGGCCTGTGGATGTCCATCAGGGTCGGTGTTGTCAGTTCTCGGGATTGGTTGTATGTATGTTTTCATTATGTTGAAGAGCATCCCCCCCCCCAGTAGAATAGGTATGGTTTCTGGACACCCTATGACATTCACTTCTGGCCACAAGTCTGGTGATTGAGGTATAGTTTGGTCTCGTTTGTGCACGCGTTTGTGTCATAACATGATCCGAAATAGTGATTTTACAAACGGGATGCACATCGAGCTCTACGGGAATGTGTGTGCAAGAAAGGGGGAATGTGTGAGTGCTTGTGTGTTGGTGTGACTGCACATGTGAATGTTTTCCTGGCTTTTAGGGAACATTTATGGAGAGAGAGTTCCCCCGGCTCGGGAACCCTGAAGTCACACTGTGAGGGTGTCACCGTGTCATCGAATGCAGCTTCGAAAAGGTGCTAAAACCCTTGATTATCTGCCGCCATCGATTCCTTCTCTTTCTCTTCTCCATTCTTTTATTTTTTTTGGGGGGGGGGGTGCCTGTACACAGGGGGCACAGGGTGCATGCTTGACATGTCTGTGAGTGAGGCATCGTGTCTTCCTGGGGGTAACTTCAGCCTGCCCCCGGTGAAGAGAGAGGGGTCTGTTTCCTGTGCTAACCCGGAGACCCCAGTCTCTTTCTCTCTCTTCTCCCTCCCTCCATCTGTCTGCACCTCCCCCTTCCTTCCTTCCTTCCATCAGTATCCATTTCAGCTGGAAGTCAGAGTCAGTGTTGACATTGTCGTTGATTTCCTCCTGGTCACCCCTGTGCTGGTTCTGCAGGCTTGATCTGCTTTGAACTCGGCTGTGAGAGACCAGCTCAAGGCGTCTGATTCTGCTTATTGAAAAGCTCAGTGTGACTCTGTGTGTATCTGGGTGTGTCTGTGAGTTATGTATATATTACATTGTGGGACCAAATATGAAAACCTGTCTTTTTGATGCTGTTTGGCTACTTATAGTTAAGGTTAGGGCTGGGTAGGGGTTAAGGTCGTCATAGTTAGCGTTAGCATTTTTCCCATAGAAATTAATGGAGAGTCTCCACAAACATATGAATATAAACGTTTGTCTGTGTATGCGTGTCTCTGTCTGTGTATGCGTGTCTCTGTGTGTGTGTGTGTGTGTGTGTGTGTGTGTGTGTGTGTGTGTGTGGGCACTCCCCAGGGTCTCTCATCTCCCCCAGCCACATCTGCCTGGTGTTTTCCTAAAACACATAAGACAGAGAGGGATTGAAAAAAGCAGCTGTGGGTAGCGAGGCGCCGCTGCACACCGTCCAGGTCAGTCGGCCATTGACGGTCACACTCATCACAGGTTTGTGCCTGGCTGCATGAGGCGTCCCAGTGCGGAATGTCCCAGCTGATTTACAGAGGTATTTGAGATGCAGCATGTGAACAGCAGAGCGTGTTAATCCCCCCACCCCCCACCCAGTGACATCTGGGTTCATTTCCACAGCCCTGTGTCCTGCTGAATGTGTCATTCCTGTATATGTTTGCGTGCGTGCGTGTGTGTGTCTGTTATGTTTATATTATACTGTGGGCAACCAAATGGAGAGTCTTCACAAAGATAGACACACACAAAGATTTGTAATTATATGTGTGTGTGTTGCTGTGTGTGTATGTGCATGTTGCTGTGTGTGAGTGTGTTGCTGTGTGTGTATGTGTGTGTGTTGCTGTGTGTGTATGTGTGAGTGTGTTGCTGTGTGTGTATGTGTGAGTGTGTTGCTGTGTGTGTATGTGTGTGTGCCTTCAGGCTGTTTATGCTGAGCAGGCACACATGCAGCCAGACAATGTCAGTGTTGTGTTTGAGCAGTCTGCCGTCTGCCCCCCCTTTCCATCTCTCTTCCCCCTCTCCTCTGCCTGTCGTCTTCTCCCTCCTCCCCCCCCCGGCCAGTGCGCACACAGGCCCGGCTGCCAGGCTGCTCAGCATCTGCTCTGCATGCCCTTTAAATGCCGCTGTGGCTGTATGGATCGCAGACATGCAGACACGCACGTTAGCAGGAGAATCAGCACAGCCCAAGTGGGCGAGGTGAAAACTAGCCGCCCCCAGCTGGCTGCAGCTGCCCCCCTGCATCTGTGGCATGTATCAGCCGGCACTCTCCCGGAGTGGCCCTCCTCCTCGGTCTCATCGCTCACGCTCAGCCGGCCGGCCCCCACCCCTCACCCGCCCTGCCTGCAACTGCAGCTCTGTCCCTAGAGAGGCCTGTTGTTGTAGCCTTGAGTGAAGTTTTTGTCCTGATTCACTCAACTGGCATCTCCAGCTGAATGAATGAGTAAATGATTATTATTGCCGTTTTTTCTGACAGACGCTTATAAGCTTCCAGTGTCACAGATTCCATCCATTCAGGTTAAGCAGCCGGGACTCAGCTTGAGGTTAGGGGCATGTGTGCTGTGCAGCCAATGACAAGTATGCAGGGAGACCATCGGAAAAGTGGACTGTGTGTGTGTGTGTGTAAACAGGGCAAAGTGGTGAAAGCCGGAGGGACCTCTGTTAACTGCAGCCTTTGTGTGTATTTGGAGTAAATATTTTTAAAAAAATCATATTCCTTTTAAAATTAAAGTGTCTATGTGTAGATATTGTAGCAAGTGTAGCTGTACGTGTGTGTGTGTGTGTGTGTGTGTGTGTGTGTGTGTGTGTGTGTGTGTGTGTGTGGGCACGCCCTGTGTTGCCTGCATGATGTGGCATGACAGCGTGAATGTGAGGCTTTGGCTGGGCGGAGCTTCCGGAGTGCCGGTTGCTGGGCAACCACAGGTGAGACACATGCAGGAATCTGGTGCTTCTGTTGCAAAACTTGGAGGTACTTTAAGGTGAAGTATGTGGAAATGAGTTACTCCCCAAGGCACTGTGTGTGTGTGTGTGTGTGTGTGTGTGTGTGTGTGTATGCGTGTGTGTGCCTGAGAGTGTGGACTCACTCCCTGCCCCGAGGGCCTGCCCGCCACTTCTCTGAGCCATACTGAATTGCTGGCTGTGTGCTGCCCTGCCTCTGTTCAGTCCCACACAGAAATGCGCTTCTGCTTTAGGCATCCAGCAGGGGGCGCCACATAGGTGGTGTGGCACACCGCTGAGGCCGCAGGGGCTGCCTAGAGGCTGTGAAACTGCTTCCTGGGCATACTGGGGCACAGCTCCTTATCGGGTTTATCCTGTAATTACCCCACTCCCCCCCAAGCTGTCCCCAGCGGGACTCACCTGCCGCTTCCTGACTGACAGTTTAACCTACCTGGGTGCCCTCCCCCACCCCATGACAGCAGAGCCCCAAACACATGCCATGTGTGCGGTAGACGGGGCAGGCTGCCTGCACTCCTCCATGCCGTAATTTCAGGGTGGGAAGGTGGAATCTTGCAAACAGACACAGGGCTGCTCCTTCACAAAGCTGGGAGTAGCTTTCGGATTTTCCCTCAGAAACAATTTAAGAGTGAAGTGAGAAGTTAATGAGATTCTTGTTTTTCCTGTGAACCCGCACCTTCACGCCCAGCTGGTAGAGGGACCCCTGCCCTTTCGTCTGGTTCAGAGGGATTTCTGTCTCCACCAATGCCAGGTTTACAAAGCAACAAAGAGGACAGAATATTTTTTGACAACCACAAAAATGGTGATTCTGAAACATACAGCTGCATCATGTTCCAGAACATCTAGCATGGGATATTATACATATTTGTATTCTGCAATGCTGCATCTTTTGTTGCCTAGTCAATGATATGACCTTGTTGTTGTTGTTGTTGATGATTGTTTTCTTACACCAGTATGAATGTGAGGTTGTGGAGGCCCCCATGTCCTGATATGTCTTTTCAAAGACCAGTCATCTATCTATGGACAGCATTGTAATATATCTTCATGGCCTGTGAATGCTGCAGCTGCGCTGCGACGCAGGAAGCTTAGGATTTCACAGACTGGAGAACAGCCAGGATCCCATCCCTTTAACCAGATGCATGCTGTCCCTTTAAATAGCCCGACGTCATCCCTTCAGACTCCCGGTGTTTGTGAGCGTGTGAGGAATGTGATGCACGAGTGTGATATGCATACTCATGTACTGCACTATGAAGGCACTTTTCTTGTGTGGGTCTTATGTGTGTGTCGAGGGATGCGTGCATTTAGGTGGGAGTCTGTGATATCTGTCCCTATGTAATGTAGTGCGCATGTGTGTGTGTGTGTTGCGCAGGCAGTGGGAGACACCCATGTGGGGACCACATGTGAGAAAGGAGAATAAATGCTTCTTTGTGTTTCTGTGTTTTAGTGTGAACAGATGCTGGATCCCAGGTCTCCCACACTTCGCTTCTTTCAGCCACAGCAGCCCTGGTCTCCCACAATGCCGTTCCCTTAGCTAGAGCTGTCCAATTCTGCCACATTTCAGCCATTCCAGCTACAGCAGCTCATATCTTGCATAATGCAATTATGTCAGCCAGAAGCACTGCTGTGGCTATAGCTTTAAGAGGATTGCATTGTGGGAATAGTAGTCCATAATCCGGAGAGGTATAATGGCACAGCAGTACAGTTTGGTCAGTGTCACACAGAGTGTCTGTGTCTGTATTTATACTAGCAGTAGCTGTGTGTGTATCCATGTGTAGCTGCCTCCATTTGTGCCTCTACTCACTGTCATGACCTGGCCTGTGTGAGCCTCAAAAACAAATGAGTGGCAGATGATTAAAGATGCTTTATTCATAATATGAAAATACTTCTCACAAAGGGAGAATTTACCACTAGATTCTGAATGTGCTTTTATTAGCCTCAGTCTAAATGTGATATATGTGCTATTTGCCTGAGCTCATTCTGTATAGAGTTTATAGATTTACATATATATTCAAATTCTTTGAATATAATTCAAATTCTGTAGCAAAGAATGTGCATCAATGTGTGTATGTATGAGCAGTGTGGTCACCATGTGTGAATTTCTGTAGTATTTGTTACTTTGAGGGTGAATGTTATTATGTGTGTCTGTGCTGTGCTGTGCTATGTTTGTATTACAGTTGTTAGTGTGCATGTATTTTGGTTCAGTCTGCATGAAGAATGTGTATGTCACTGTTTGTGTAACGTGTGTCTTTGGGTAAATGTCTGTGTTTATGTGTGTGTCTGGGTGGTGGCTGTGTATGTGTCTGTCTGGGTCTGTGTGTGTGGGTGCATTTGAGTGTCTGTTTGTGGGAAATAGAGAGCGAGAACTTTGTGATGATTATAAAACACACCCAGTTAACCAGATGAACTTAACCATTCTCTCAAGCATAAAACCCAGCACCCCCCCACACACACACACACACACACACACACACACACACAGATGTGCAGTGGGCAGAGAGCACTCCGCCGCAGATTTGCTGAGCTGATCTTTGGGTCAGTATGGATCACTGCACGAGAAGGTGAAGCGCTGTTGAGCTAGTCCTGTTATTAGCTCTGCTGTGGTTGGGTGTGTGTGATCGTGTGTGTGGGGGAGGTGACATCAATGACAGACATTTATACACATGTCAGAGATGTTAGGCGCTTTCACACAGCCTTTTTTCTGGAACCAGAACCTTTTTCCGGAACCAGGGAGTTTTGTCATATTCACACTGCAGGAACTCGGCCCAATTGTAGTTCCTCGGAGGCAGTTCCAGTACTTACTCCAGACTAGGTACTTATCATTCGAACACAAACTACTTAGGAGGTGCTTACAGGGATAAACTTGATGATTGGTTGACCACAAGCACTGGGGCTAAATTACAAGTGTGAAGTTATCTGTGAAGTTAAACCTACAAACTTTTGTGTCTCACATGCTTTTTTAGCATGAAGGTCCCAGTTCCTATTGTGCGGTGTGAAAGTGAGACAGGAGCTACAAAAGTTCCAGGTCGAGACAGCCCAGTTACTTTTAAACTGAGAGCGGGTTCTGGAACTTCGGTGTGAAATTGCCTGTTGTCCTTTTGATTTACTCATCATTGAGTCAGGTCTGACCACATCATACCTCCATACACACCTCCCCCCAACCACATCATACCTCCATACACACTTCCCCCAACCACATCATACCTCCATACACACCTCCCCCAACCACATCATACCTCCATACACACCTCCCCCCACTTCACGCACCTCCATGTATGCCTGGCAGTTCTCCTGTGACAGGCACGTGCCACACACACACTGCTCACACCCATTGATGCCTTTCTCTCTTCCATATAAACACACACTAAGGAGGGACATTGTTATCACACTCATCGCAACCACTGCCATGGCCATCAGCATGGTGATAGTGACAGCATGTAGGACACAGTATCAGGCTGCACTGGACACTCTCCTGCGGGCTGGGGGACAGCTGAGTAGCACAGAAACAAGCAGCCGGTGGTAACTGCAGTTGCACCTCTAGGTAGTTCTTAAGCTGGGCAGATTGGATGAAACATTTAGTGGTTATCCATAGGTAACTTGAGGTAAAAGTTTTGTCCAAGTGAGGACACATGTGAACACTCATGTGAAAGGTAGGGTGAGATGTAGGATACTCTTATGATCACTCTTGTGGAAGGCAGGGTGAAATGTAGGATACTCTTATGATCACTCTTGTGGAAGGCGGGGTGAGATGTAGGATACACTTCTGAGTACTCCTGTGAAAGGTGGGGTGAGATGGAAGGGCAGGTTGCCTTTTTGATTCCCTTCCGCCCACCAGTTAACCTTTAGATCTGGGAGGTGAAAGATGATCCAGGTCACGCTGTCTGATCCAGAGATCAGCCTTTGCTGCATCACACTGAAACCGGTGTTTGTGTGTCAGGAGCCGCCGTGCGGTCTGCCGCTCGAGGTGGCAGCCAGAGGGCCTGGCTTACTTTCGGCATAAATGTCAAGTGCCTCAGCATTACTGTATCACTGCACGCAAATGTCCCTCTGACTTTGAATGTTTCTCTTGAGTACTCAGTCTCAATATTTATGCATGACCTGTCTGTGTTCTGCAGCCGTTTCTGTTTCTGTGAAAATGAAAGAGTTTTGCAGAAGAGTGTGTGGTTGTATCTGTGAGTTTGTGTGTGCATGTGATTAGGGTTATATTACATTGTAGGGACCAATGTAATATAATGTAATTTTTTTTGACATTGTGAGGACCATTTTTCAGGTCCCCACAAAGATCTGTGAATGCAATCAAAAAAGTAAAAATTCCAAAAGTCTCGTATTTGTTTGGTTACTTATGGTTAAGGTTAGGGCTGGGTAGGAGTTAAGGTCGTGATGTTGGGATAAAGTGAATGTAGAGTCCACACAAAGATATAATTACAAACCTGTATGGTGTGTGTGTGTGTGTGTGTGTGTGTGTGTGTGTGTGTGTGTGATATTACATTGTGGGGACCAAATGTTCCGCCCCCACATGCTCACTGGTCAATAATGTGAAGGAGCACACAGCCAAGGCCTCCTTTAGGGTAGGAGGAGGAAGAGGTGGAACACAGGAGGGCACGGTGAGGGTGGGAGGGTGACATTTGACTCTGCAGAGTCACCCTGACTCAGCCACTGCCCACACAACCTCCCAATCAGCATATCAGCTTTGAGCACACTCAGGAGCACATGGAATGACTTGGGGCTTATAATAATAATAATAGTAATAATTGGTGGTAGTAGTAGCAGTGGTATTGTTTGTGATAGTTGTGGTCATGTTAGTGTTATTATTGTTGTTATTTTTAGTTGTAGTAGAAGTATATTATATGTGTTTCATTATATTTTTTTAATAAGTAATCAGCAGTACCCACTTGTTCTTTGTAATAAAGTGACCTGGATAAAGAGTTTCAGGACAGCGAGTGTGTGTGATGCATGTGAATGTTTATATGACATGAGAATGAGTTGTGTGTGTGTGTGTGTTGACAAGCCTGAAGGGTCATCCAGCTGAACTATCCTGATAAGAAAGTTCCTCTCCAGATTCTGCTGGCCAGTGTGTCTGGCCTGGACGGCTCGCTCGCTGGCGCGTGTCCTGCGTGCTCTCGTCACGCGCCCGCCTAGCCTGTGCTACGATGTGACGCGTGTGCCACTGAGCCTCTCCTGTGCTTCTCTTTCAGTGTGTCCTGAAACTGAGGTCATTATGCTGAGCGGCTGAGGGGGAATCGGCTTGGATCACTGGCCGTGTTTCTGTTGGCCAGCCGTGACGCATCAGAGCAGGTGAGTGGCTAAAGCTTAGCGTTCTCCACACTGGCGCTCACACAGCCAAAACACACACAGTCTCCAACTGCCTCTATTGGGACTTTCCCACTGACTGATATTTTAATATCATTAATGATTCATAAGCCAGATGAAACCGATGAAATCTGATAAGTTCTTGCACTTCATTTTCAAAAGTTCAGTAGTACAGTTTTTTTTTCCCCCAAAAACATCACATATACTCCAGACATGATACTTTGGAATGGGGTTACTGGTCGATGTTGGCACTGGGAGTGTTTGAGGAGAAACAAAAAGAGGAGGTAGATGGATGGTGTGGAGGAGATGGGGAGGTGTGAAGACAAGGCTAGAGGGAGGAGACACCCAGGGGACAGGACAGTGAGTAAGAGGAGTGGGTCTTTGTCAGGCCGCTGAAAAGGGCTTATGTAATAATGTGTGAGTAGACTGGTCCAGTGTACCTCCCCCCAGAACAAGCCCCCCCCTACCCAGTGTGTGAGTCAGCACCACGCCAACCAGATGCTGCCGGCGGAGGCATGGTGAGAGCCTTTGAGGTCCTGAGTCACAGGCAGACGCTGGCAGGGGATGGGGGCAGGTGTGCGCTGAGCTTATGTCAGGTGTCCAGGGTGTCTGCTGGGGACAGTGCTGTGTTGTGGCCATCAGGCAGAGACGGACACTGCATTCGCTCTTGTTGCTGTTGTGTGTGTATGTGTTGGGGGGGGGGGGGGGTGACCTGGTTGTCTGACCTTGGTTTGCCTGTTTCATTGATGCGGTCTTATGATCACTCCCAATTACATACACATACATTAATGACAATAAGAATGTTCTGGAAGTGTTCATTCTGAGGCTTCTTATAATAAACAAACCAGCTCGTAATTCAAAGTGTCCGGTCAAGATATTTTCCGGTTTTCGTAATCATTGAGATTTATTGTTGTGGTAGTTTTAACATCATTCAGTTAGATAACAAATGCTAAGTAAATGCAGTTTTTATTAAAACTTCATATCTGGTACGCCACATATTTTCAAGGTGTGTTTAATCACTACTTATTAAAGCGTGCATTTATATTCAGTAATAATGCTGTACTTGGTGAACGGGAGAAGCACAGTTAATGTGCAGTGTTAATTAGAACTATAATGGCTGCTAATTTGTAGTTAAGAAGCTATACTTGATTTGTGTCCAGTTACACACACTTACATTCATATTGAAACACACACACTGATGCCAGCCTTTATTATTATTTTTTTCGTTGTTGATGAGCCAAAAAATACCTCCCCCCCCATTATGAGACATATGAGACATTGGCTCCTTATATTCAAAGTGCTATTTATCAGCATTAATGTGACTGTCACTGACCCATACGCTTAGGCACTGTTTCTGTGAGTGCACAGAGGTGTCTGTCTCAGCACCCTCCCCACCCCCATTAATTTAAATTAATTCATTTTCATTAGCTTTCCCTTTCTCGCTGTCTTCCCCCAGTTCCCCAGAGACATTGTAAGGCACAGATGGAGACATTCTTATACACACCAAATTTCCCCCAAAACTGAAACTGCTTTTTTAAATTGTACCGGTAAAAAAAAGGTTGTCAGTTCGAGCCCAGCCTCAGCACACCTGCGGGTCCTTGAGCAAGACCCTAAACCCCCAGTTCCCTGGATGGTGCTCTGGGTAGCCGCCCTTCATAGCCAGCTAGCTCTCACCTAGAGTTGGGGGAGGAGTAAAGAGAATTTCCCTACGGGGATCAATAAAAAGTATCTAAAGAAATCATTATGTGATTGGTGATTACTTAATCCTCTCTGTTGATGTTTTGGTCCCGGTTGATGAGTAAGTAGTGCTTAGTGTTCCTCAGTATATTTTCTAGGTCAAACGCACGGCGTTGAGAACTAGACTATCCATTACGTGTACCGGGGTAGGCAGACCCAAATGTGGAAAACGACAGGGGGGGCAGGGGGGGTGGGCGCAGAAAGAGTCAGAGTGTGACTGCTGAGGAGGGGGCCGGAAGGGGGAACTGAACGGTTACACACGTGGGTCGCTCATCGTGCCAGTGGGAACAGTCCGATGTCACAGTTACATTTACTATCTCGGGTAGATGAAGAAGAACAGACGTTCTCTGCCAAATGATCTAAGCGCATGTTTTTTTTTTTTTTATCCCCGATAGTCGCACATTCCCATGACGCAACTTAGTTTACCTTCTAGATTATGGATCTGCATATGTCTGCGGGAAATTGCATAGTTAAAATGCAAATGCGAGGTTCTGTCGGGAGATCGAGTGAGCTGCTCGTCAATGCGAAGCTCGGGAAACCGTCAGAAAAGGGTCAGTGTGTCATCGCTCAGAGCGATGGCAAAACATTTTTTATAGTAGAACCGACGTACAGAAAGTTACCCTGGAATATGGGTCAGAAAGAATAAGATCGTTCTCTCTTTACTACACGTTTGCGTGACTCGCCTCATGTTTCCCTTAATAAATGGCATCCCATAAACTCACTAGATATGTGAGACCGCAGTGAAACGGCTACACTGTTAAATATCCAGTTGCACACTGTGATTAAATGATCAACGAATGTGTACAAATAAAATATAAGTCAGACGATTACGGGTTACGGTTATATATAGGTATCGTCTTGCTGGCTGCCGGCAAGATAAACGTACGGCGTGTTTTTAATTTCACCGTGTGAAGTCCGGATTTTTCTACGCATCGTTTGGCAGAAAGAAGCTGGATCGTTGTTGTGAAGGGCAGGTTGGTCACGAGTGCGCCTTGAAATGGGCCAAAGAGCCGGACTTGACTTTGGTGCCAGTTTGCGCTGTCAGGGAATTCCGTCCGCGCGAGGAGCTGGACGTCGACGTCATGATGCGAGGCGGAGCAGGCCTGTTGTGCGGTGACGTCACCTGCGGGTCGAACGGCGTCCCTTTAAAACACCCACGGCACGACTCGGCTCGGCGCAACTAGACCCAGCTCCGAGAGCGAGAGGCTATAAAGAAAGAAAAAGAAAAGAAAAATCGAGGCAGCAGACGTTTAGTCACTCTCTGTGCGTCAAGCCATTTGAATTCCGAGCGGTCCGAAAGAAGAGGAACTTATTTTGGTGTCGGATTAGCGACGGCATTCCCGGTCCACCAGCGCCTCGGAGCCGCAGCACAGAGCGACAGCCAACAGGCGCTTTATCACTGATCGGATACGGTACAATCGGACACCCTGAAACCTGTATATTATTCTTTTTTTTTATCGGACAGGAATCCTCGACAATTGCGATCGCGTGTTTTCTGCGCTTCAGTTTTGGTGTCTGAGAAATGGCGAGGCAGACTTGTTTAAACAGTATTGCTGCCATTATTTTTCGCCGTCGCCTTTAAATGTTATAATAAAAATAACGAACTCGAATGTGAGAGTCTGGAGTAGTTTTTAATATTTTCATAATTCGAATACGAGTGATTTAAATGAGAATTATTTTGTTCTAATTTAAGCCACATTTTGTATATTTGGCAGCTAATTTAGAATTATAATTTAGTGTCTGTTGTTCAACAGACAGTTGCCTTTGACGGAACTTCGCTGACTAGGAATAGCGACGTGGGACAGTTGTAGGACGAGTTTACATTTTCGACGAAGGTAAGTCGGTTTTATTCATTATAAAGGATCTGCGCCGCCCCGTAATCTGCCTCAGTGTGTGCGTGTCCCTTTAGGGATAACAGAAATGCCATGAATGTCCGGGAGGTTTTGCGAATGCATGTGCTGTAGTAGCCAGTGCTTAAACGTGAGTCCCTTTAACAGTTAATAGTTGTCCGTGTGTGAAACCGGAAGAAAGACTTGCGCGTATTAACCCCTGAGTGACCGACTCTTAGTAATTCATGGGAAAAATCGGCTTGGCTTGTTTTGTAGCACAATCATCGATTAAATTAATGCCGTAGGGCGACGTACTATTGATGTGCCGTCTCTTACCCACGGTGGATATTTGTGCGTGTCCTGAAGTCCTCTCGCAGTCAGATATAATAACTCGGCACTTCAAAGCAAACGACCCACGTGTGTCCGTGGGAGGGGGG
>JAODKC010000002.1:18396506-18426354 GCA_026777985.1 Mormyrops attenuatus
TGTTCATTTCTTTGGCCCTCACCAGCCGCCGTCTTCCACCAACCCGGCGCCCTTGGTCAGCTTGTTGAGCCCCCTTCCCCACGTTTTTTTGGTGCCTTTGCCTGTGTCGCCCACGCCCCCCCCCCCCCCCTTCAGTGTTGGTCGCTCACTTTCATCGCCCCCTGGCCAGCAGTCCCGGCCGTTTCCAGGAAAGATCATAGGCCAGCTGAAGCGGCCCGCGCCCCCCCTCATGGAGCACTCCATCATCCAGCATGCCCCGCCTCCACACCCACCTCCAAATGAGGAGTGCCCCAGCCCAAGCAAGAGGAAGAGGAGTGGCAGCTCCGAGCAGGTCAGGGCACAGAGCAGACTCCTGTCTGGGGATGGGTACACAGTCAAGGTCCACTTTTAGGCAAAGTTGCCCATTAATGCAGCAACGTGTAGACAGTGTGTGCCTGACCGGTGTGCAGACGGTGTGTGCCTGACCGGTGTGCAGACGGTGTGTGCCTGACCGGTGTGCAGACGGTGTGTGCCTGACCAGTGTGTGCCTGACCGGTGTGCAGACGGTGCATATCACCAGCCAGCTGACCTTGAACCCACAGAGGTTCTTTTTTTTTTTTTTTTTTTCTCCTCTGTACAAGTTTTTGGTTCCTCTCCTAAGTTGTCATCTGACTTTGTCATTTCTTTCTATCCTTTCTTACTTTCTTTTCCCTATTTTTGAATTTATCTGTATAAATGATGCAGTAATGTATACACCCATGTAAAGCGCCCGGGGGTGACACTGTTGTAAAAGGCACTATTTGAAAATGAATTGAGTTAATAATAGTGATGTAATAACGGCCGCACTGCTTCCCCAGGCGCCTCACGCAGGAGCGCAGCGCCTCCCCCTGCTGCCACTGTCACCCTCTCACTACCCCCCACCCAAGCCAGCCTTCTGGAGCCCGTTGCATAGGGGCGGCGCCCCCTGGCCTGTGCTGGACCGGAAGAGCACTCTGGGAGACTTCCAGGTCAGTGCCTTCTTCCGCTCTGTGACAGTGACACGCTTGACGTTTTATTGCAGGACGCGGTTCATGTTGTGTTTTTGTTTTGCTGTCTTTGGTGACAGGATGTACCCAAACCACCGATAGGGGGCTTTTCTTACAAATTCCCCCCCAACACCCCCTTGCCAGTTTCCCCTTCGCCTCTTAGCTCTCCAGCTTATAGCCAGGGCCATGGGGGCCCTCCTCCTCCTCTTCCTCCTCCTCCTCCACCGCTGGATCACGGTGCCCACTTCCCCCCTCCCTCTTCCTTGCCCCTTCTCCAACTCGGCCGTGGCCTGCCCCACCCACGGGGTGCTGAAGGGGCCCAGCCACCCCAGGACAAAGAGAGGCTAGCACCGTCCCCAGCAAACTTCACCGGCGTGCCTTATAGCCACCGCCATCATCAGCCGTCTCCTGGCAGTGGCTTTTCAGAAATGCAGCGCTGCCCCCCAGAGACCTGGAGGCCACATGGCCAGCAGCCTCTCCATACTCAGGTGATAGAACAGTTTAGGCATACAATTTGCTGGTGTTACTATACCATGGCAAACTAACCTGACCGTGTGTATTTTATGTTAATTTTAATTGATCACGTGTTATATTTGGCTTTCTGCGTATTTCTCTCTACAGCAGTCAGGTCAGTACGGGACAGCACCAGAATCTCAGGGTACCCAGCAGCAGAATGGAGCCCAGGAAGCCAGGGGGCCCAGGGCCAGCCAGCATGCTGCACCCACCCGCACCCCTGTCATCACCTCCTGCCCCTCCAGCCTGTCCGCTTACAAGTCTCCATGCCGACCCAGCCTCAACACAGGCAACATGTCTGCCGTTCCTTCTGTAACCACAACGCCCCCTGCTGTCTCCACTGCACCACGCGCTCACACTGGCTGGAGTGGGAAGGTGCCCGTGGGGCTGGTCCGGCCTGAGCTGAAAGGAAGCCCCCTCGACAATGGCAGCTCCCGGGCTTCCGGAGGCTCCCACCGGCCACAGCCTCTCTCCCAGGGGGCTAAGTCTTACTTCAAGGAAGGGCCTGGTGTTGCTGTCTCATCTTGCTCCTCTCCGGGCTCAAGGCTGGGTAGAGTCTCCGACCCTGTGACATCGGCCTCGGCTGCAGCCCCTGCCCTGTCTCGCCCCCCCCTCCTCAAAGCTGCCCCAGTGGCACCTCAGACCATCGAGGAAGCCCTGGACAAGCTGGATGCTGAACTGCAGGGCGTGGAGAAACGGCAGGGATGGGAAGGGATGAAGAAGAAGAGGGATGAGGAAGAGGAGCAGAAGAAGGTACAGGAGGGCCGGTGTGAGGCGCGCCCAGGGAGCTCGATGGAGAACCTTGGCCAGCTCCTGTCCAGCAGTCCCTTGGGACCCCTCCGAGCCAGCAGCAACACCCCCTCTCCCCCTACCTCCCAGCCCTCTGCTCCATACCCCTGGCTGGGCCAGGCTGGAGCCCCCCCACAGCCTCAGGGCCTGGCCGAGAGGCCCCGGCCCCCACCCCTCCACCCGCAGACGGACTCTGCCCGCGAGAAGCAGAGGCAGAGGGCTGAGTGGGCGCGCGGCGCCTCCCAAAGTCCCCAGTCACAGGCTCTCTCAGGGATTGCCCGCCCCCCCGCCCTGGGTCTCCCCCCCTTGCCCACTCCACTCATGCCCAGCCTATCCAAAGACTCCCTCAAGGAGAATTCGGGCAAAGATTGCACAACCTCTACCCTGCCGCATCGAGAACCTCCCAGGCTCCTGCAAGCCCCCACCTCGTGCGGTGGTCTAGGCAGCCTCGGGAGCGGTACCGCCGACTCGGACAGTGCCCCTTTTGAGGAAGAATCCCCAGAGCTCTCTACTATCCTGCCCGATGGCCTGGCCAACATCATGAAGATGTTGGATGAGTCCATCAAGAAAGAAGAGGAGCAGTACTCGGGTTCTGACGTGCCATCTTACTCCCCTCCATCCCCCCTGCCCCGTTATCTGTGTGCCCCCCAACTTCTGCCTGCTACCAAGCCAAACCCAGGGGAGGATTTCGGCCCAGCAGGACACACCAGCCCTCCAGTACTAAGCAGGCAGGGCTCTCTGGCCTCCCCGTGCAGCCGTTCCTCCTCGCTATGTGAAGATGAAGAGGAGGAGGTCCCTCCGACTTCAAAGATTCTTCACTCACCAGATACCGGGACGGGACCTCCTACCCGGTACCGCTACAGTGACCTGGCCAAGCTGTACGGCCTCCCCGAGCCGGCTAAAGCAGAGGGCGACAATGAGGAAGAGGAGGAGGAAGAAGACGAAGAGGAGGATCATTCCGGTTCCCCGCCCCCTCAGCGGCCTCATCTCCACCAGACCGGCATGAGTAGTACCTTGCTGGATTCTGATGTAGAACGTCAGAAGTATACGTATCGTGGCGGCCCCTTTGGCAGGCCCCCTCCCAATGCCCTCGGGGGTGTCAAGTACTCCTCTTCCCTCTCTCTGGGCCCAGACATCTGCCGGCAGCAGCAGGAGAGCTCTCCCACTACGGGCTCTGTGCAGCTTCCTGCTCGGCCATGCCCTCATCCTGGACCACCCAGCCAGGAACTGACTTGGAGCAAGGCACAGAAACGTGAAGATGATACCTTGGACACCTGGCAGAAGGAGCACGAGGACACTAGAGGAACGCTGGGGGTCTTCCGAAAAGAGAAGGGCTTCTCGGCCCCGAGGGACCCCTCAAAGGCTGACTCTGAAGCTGGGCCACCACGGTCAGAGATGAAGCTCACCACTATCTCCGAGTCCTCGCTGGCTGAACTGGGTCGCAGCTGTGAGGTCCTACTGACCCGACATGGCGTGCCAAGCCGTACCCTAGCCGAGAAGGAGAGCCAGAAGACTGGGAAGGAGCGGGACAGAGACAGGGACAAGGAGAAGCGGAAATATGATAGCAAGAAACACCAGCAGAGGAAAGAAAGGAAGAAGAAGCACAGGGAGAGGAAAGATGAGATGACCTCCTCCTCCTCCTCCTCCACCACCTCCTCTCACTCCACTTCTAGTCGCAAGCATAAGGAGGGCAAATCGCACAGGGACAAAAAAGGTCGAGAGATCCTAGGGAACATCGACCTCCAGAGCAAGGAGGTCCGGGAAAAAGTCCGGAATGCAGAGTCTGAAGAGAGGAGGAAGAGGAAAGAGGAAGGGGGTGTGCCGACTGATGAGGGGGAGCAAGGCACCTGGGCGTCTTCAGACACCGGTGCTGGAGTGAGCACGGCCATCTCCAGCAGCGCCACCCTAGGCATGGGTCCAGCGGACTTGCTGAAGCTGAAAGCACTGTCCGATGGCCCACCCAAGGAGCTGAAGATACGACTGATCAAAGTGGAGAGCGGAGATAGGGAGACCTTTATTGCCTCCGAGGTCGAGGAGAAGAGAATCCCCCTGTCAGAGATCACGATCAAGAACACTGCAGCAGAAGTGGTGCGAGCCTGCAAGTGAGTGAAGAGGGCTTTGGGGCTCAGGGTTAGGGTTTAGGTGTCTTCCTCTTAAACCTTACAGTCCTTACTGGTGAGATGTCAGGGTGTAGGATCTGGTTTGACGTGTGGGAGGAGAGTCCCCCATGAGTGATTCCTTCCTGAACCTGCTGGTAGGATTCAGACTCTCTCTGCTTGCTTCCAGGGGGGCACGGATTAAGGGCAAGTTCCGCGAGTCCTATCTCCTGCCAGCCTTCTCCGTAAAGCCCGTCCTGCCCATGGACCACCCTATCCCACGCGAGAAGCTCAACCCTCCCACGCCCAGCATCTATGTGAGTCTCCCAGCCCGTCTCGTACCCCCTACATTCATAAATTTGGTCAGAATAATCCGTCACTCTGCCTACAAGTGTCAAGGTTCAGATATGTACCCAAGCATTCATCTTTTCCCATCTGGGTGCAAAATGTAGTGTAAGTTATTAAATCTGGAAAATAAGTGCTCCGCTGGCAGGCGCTCTTGATGATGGTGTCGCCTATGTCCCCCGCAGCTGGAGAGCAAGCGAGACGCCTTCTCCCCCGTGCTGCTGCAGTTCTGCACTGATTCGAAGAACCCCATCACCGTCATCCGGGGCCTGGCCGGCTCACTCCGCCTCAGTGAGCACCCCCTCTCCGGAGTGACGCGTCACACCACAGCCGCACTTGCCATCAATCACATGGGTGCATACTTTGCCCTGGGGTGACTTGTCTCTCTCTCCCAGACTTGGGCCTTTTCTCCACGAAGTCTCTGGTGGAGGCAAACGGGGACCACGCCGTGGAGGTACGCACCCAGGTACAGCAGCCGGCCGACGAGAACTGGGACCCCAGCGGCTCGGCACAGACATGGCCGTGCGAGAGCAGCCGCTCGCACACCACCATCGCCAAGTACGCCCAGTATCAGGCTTCATCCTTCCAGGAGAGCCTGCAGGTGAGGCCCTGTCAGTGCATCCACAGCCCGGCCGCAATGCCCTCACAGTCTTGGGGTGACCCTTACCGTGTGCACATTCACAATTTCACAGGAAGAAAAGGGCAGTGACGAGGAGGATGATGATGAGGAAGAGGAGGAGAAAAAGACCAGCGTCCCAGAGCCCTCATTCACTGGCCCAAGGTACTCAGCGCAGGGTTAAGTGCCTTTACAAAGGGCGCTCTGGGCTGAAGTTCTAGTGGCAGCTGAAGCCCTCAATAATGCTGATGTGTAATCTGTCTCTGCCCCTCCAGCACGGAACAGAAGCCAGTGGGCAAGATAATCAAATTTGGCACCAACATTGACCTGTCAGACCCCAAGCGGTAAGAAGGGCAGACTTGCCCTTGGTGACTTTCTGCTTGATAGCACAGCTCACTCTACTGTGTGTAAGCGGTTCCGCGGGTGCGAAATCTCAAGTGCTCCAGAATTTTCCATGCCTATGTTGCAGTGCTCTACTGACCCCTGGTGGTCACTTTTATAGTGTAGCATTTCTTTTTTAATTTCATTCATCACATAAGGGGTTTGTGTGTGTGTGTGTGTGTGTTCTCCTCATACCCTGCACTGCCTGGGATAGGCTTTAGGATCCCCATGATCCTTACCAGGGATTTAGGTGGACTTGGTCTTATTGTCTGTGACTAACGTAGTAAAATGGCCCTTGAGATGGTGAGACTTGCTGAGGCTGTGCAGATGTGGAGTGATGGCCTCTGTGCCCCGTGTCTCCTTGGCCAGCTGGAAGCCCCAGCTGCAAGAACTGCTGAAGCTGCCGGCCTTCATGCGCGTCTCGTCCAGCGGGAATATGCTGAGTCACGTGGGTCACACCATCCTGGGCATGAACTCTGTGCAGCTCTACATGAAGGTCCCAGGCAGCAGGACGCCAGGTCTGCCTCTCTCTCCCTCTCTCCTCCTTTCTCTACCCCTGTATTTCTCTCCTCCTTCTTCTCCCTATCTCTCCCACTCCACCCACCCCCCCGTCACTCTGTCTCGTCTCTTTCTGAATTGTGAGTTTACTGTGTGTCGTCCCCCCCCCCCCCAGGGCACCAGGAGAACAATAACTTCTGCTCTGTGAACATCAACATCGGCCCCGGGGACTGCGAGTGGTTCGCTGTGCATGACAACTACTGGGAGGTCATCAGTGACTTCTGCGAGAGGTGAGACCCCTGAACAGGGACTGGCCTGCAGGATAACATGTGGCCAGATACTGCTTAGAGGACCTTGTGTTAATCAGCTGGGTATCTATTATGTTAGTTTGCGTATGAACATAAGGCAACACATTGGGTTAGAGTTTGAATGTTCTACCTGGTACAAGGGGATTTTCCCATCTTTAAATTGTGTGTGTGTGTGTGTGTGTGTGTGTGTGTGTGTGTGTGTGTGTGTGTGAGCGACTGAGGCCGATGGAGGACTGGCATAGACTGTAGTCCCCCCTTCCTTCCCTTCTTCAGGAAAGCGATGAGAGGATTGATGGATGGACAGCCAGATGGATGTTGGGCATATAATGAAATAATATTCGCAACTATTTCAGGAACGGAGTGGACTATCTAACAGGCTCATGGTGGCCAGTTCTGGAAGACCTTTACCGGGCCAACATCCCAGTGTACCGCTTCATTCAGCGCCCAGGGGACCTGGTGTGGATCAATGCGGGCACAGTACACTGGGTCCAGGCTGTAGGCTGGTGCAACAACATCGCCTGGAATGTGGGGCCCCTCAACTGTGAGCAGCCCAGCCTGTCCAGATCAGTCTTTCAAAGACATGAGTGTAGCCATTTGTGAGACTGACGGCAGTAATCTGCAGATCCCTGTAACAATCGCCTACCTCCCCCCTTTGCAGTTCTTACCTAATGGCTTGGGTTGTGTTGCCCTGCAGCCTATCAGTACCAGCTGGCTCTGGAGCGCTTCGAGTGGAATGAGGTCAAGAAGGTCAAGTCCATAGTGCCCATGATCCACGTGTCTTGGAACGTGGCCAGCACGGTCAAGATCACCGACCCCGACACGTACAAGATGATCAAGTGAGTTCATAAACCCGCTATACATGAGGCTTTCATGTGAACATTGCTGTTGTGGGTAGCTTCAAAGATATCGGTACCCGCACAGAAATATGAGGCATGGGTCAATTCAGAGAGTAGTTGTAGTCGGGCTTTCCACCTAAACTGATCTTGAAGTTGTCAGAGTTTAAATCCCGTGTCCCCCCTTTCCCACAGACACTGCCTTCTGCAGTCCATTAAGCACATCCAGATCCTAAGGGACCAGCTGGTGGCAGCTGGGAAAAAGATCTCCTACCAGAGCCGAGTGAAGGATGAGCCCGCCTACTACTGCAATGAGTGTGACGTGAGTCTACCCTGTGAACTCTGCACTGTTACACGGCATCCAGATGCAGTGGAATCCTGACCAACTGTAATGTGTCAGTCAACATTCAATTAAGATCTCAGTTGTAGGCAGTGTGCTGTTGGGATCAGGGCTGGGAAGCTGTCGAGGTCAGCAGGCACTGCTGCAGTGTCGGGTTGTGCAGACGTTTCTATAATGAGTGGGTGTTGTGTCTCTCGCCACAGGTGGAGGTGTTCGACCTGCTGTTCGTGACGAGCGAGAACGGCAGCAAGAAGATGTACGTGGTGCACTGCGAGGACTGCGCACGTCTGCGCAGCCAGAATCTCTCTGGCGTAGTGGTCCTGGAGCAGTATCGCATGGAGGAGCTGATGGCAACCTATGACAGCTTTACCCTGGTGAGCGCAGTGTGAGCACATGCACACACACACACACATATACAACATAACATACAGTTCATAATGCCGGACCTTTACAAGAAGCTTATAAATCTCCCAGTGAAAACTGAATTAACTTCCCCTTTGATTTGACTGATTTCAATGCAAATGTTGGATGCTGTTTATGCAGCTAGCATGTGTTGGTGCTTCGATGCCCCCCTGACCATCCTGCTTTCACCCGCAGGCTCCATCCCCCAGCTCATGGTGAGGAGCTCCTCCTGTCTAACAGCCATAACCAAAACTCCTGGTTGCCAGGACAACCCAAGCAGTCTTTTAATATTGTAATTTTTGTTTTGTTCTTTTGTTTGTTTGTTTACATTTACTACTGCTAGTACTTGCTGAACAGCCAATCGAACGCCCGTTTACTCATTGTTTACAATACCACATCAGCCAATAAAAACTCCAGTTTACTGTCATTTGCCCAGTCTACCTGCTGCCAGTTGACTTTGGTGCTGTATTGGTTAGAATGGAAATCACATGACTGACTAAGGGAGTTTATCTCAATGGCATGTTTTGTTTTTTTTTTTTGTGTTAAATCTGAAATTTGTAAATACTATTTGTATTTTTGTGGGGTGCTTTTTTTATTTATTCCAGTTTTTAAACTAGATCAGCCTAGCTCTATACCACATTGGCCTTGTGACTTGTATTTAGATGAAAGATAATGAAAAATACTAATAATAGAGTATGAACATTTTTCTAAAGCATTAAGAAAAAAACAGTTTGGATGGTTCAAAACATACGGGTTTTAAGACAACTTTGTTTCATTTGTCCTTGAGAATCTTGTTTGTATTAATTGTAGAATTTTCCATTTTTTTTCCTGGACATTCTAATGACACGCCCTTGTAAGACCCTGTCAGACCTTTCCCACTCTCTTTGTATGTATATTATCAGTTGTTCATTGTACTTCCCATCCTGGGCTGTGTTCTGCTTATGGATTTTTAATTGTAAATTGTTTTTTTATATTTATGTATTTTTTTGCTTTTCTATTTATTGGAAGTCAATGTTCTCCCCCATCTTATTAGGTATGTCAAATTTTCAAAAGTTTTCTATTGTAATTCCATTGTAATATTTTGAGACGGGGGTCTGTGGGAGGGCTTCCCCCCCTTATGGTGCTCACCTCCCCTTCATCCCCATACTCACTATATATAAATGATATCTATAAATAATCCTTCACCTTTTTCCTAGATGGTAGGGCACTGGGCTGCAGTAGACAACTAATGTGATGCTGTCTTTGAGGTGGAAAGCAATTCTCCTTCTCCAGCAAGAGTAATTGTAATTATGCTTAGGGACTTTAGTTGCGACGAGTGATTAACAGTTGGAATCTGTTATGGGATAGAAGGTGCTATGATTTCTAAGACCTTTTTTTCTTTTTAAAAACGAAAATCTATTTTTCCTCTTGCAAAACACAGTTTGCTCTTTGTGGTCCTTTATTTAAAGTGCACTGTTTTAGTGAATTCACACACACCAAACTGAGCCAACCATGTCTAACACTTTGTGAACTTGTGTGATTTTTATGACTTAATAAATTCTTTTGATAAATCAGTGTGGAAGAATCTTTCTGTCGAGAAAGTGCACACGATTCCACTGCATACGACTGATGAACGAGATTTATGAGTGAAGCCTAAAACATTAAATTGATTGCTTTAAATCTGAGCATCCCATTTGTGTTTTCTGTGCTTTATTTAGCAAAAAGTAATTGTCAAATGCCCTCTACACTGACAACCAGCTCCATTTTTGTAAATGTGTAATCGTAATGCTTCCAATATTACTTGCGACACATTTAGATGAATAACAGAATACCTTGGTTAGAAATCATTTTTGTCATTACATTTAAGTCTTAGCAAACAATCCTTACATTTACTGTAAGAGTAAACCCTGGTGGTTCTTAAGAAAAGATTTTAAATTCGGCAACCAGATTTTTGGCACATTCTATTTGCATATTGGTGCACAGTTTAGCACAGCAATCTTGACATTATAGCCTCCTTACTTAGTATATAATTTAACCTTTTATGATTAGTCCATTATGATTTACGGTTGGATTCATACTCATCTTTCACTGTTCCAACTTTGAGCAATGGCTGCTCACTGGTCGAAGGAGTGCATTTTTAAGGTAGAATTTCATCTGTAAGATGAACTCATGTGAAGTATACTAGTCACCCCTACAGCACAGATGCAGGGTCGAGAGTCGGGATGCATGGGGGGGGAGGTTGGCTAACAATAATATTTGTTGGGAGGGGTGAATTGGTCTTTTTCCTTCCTGTTTTCTGGGCCTGGTAGTACTTCATGTCCTGCTGTCTTTAATATGAACACGTAAAGTAAATGACCAAGTGAAAAGAATATTTTAACATTAGAATAGATTAATCGATTTTCAAAATTAACCATTCAAATCTGAAGAATTGATAGTCCAATATCGATCCGCACATCCTTAGTGAAGAGGTTCTGCTACTGTTTGACTGAGAATTATAGTGTCTGAGATGCCCTAAGCAGTCAATGTGGTGCATATCTTGTTAATTTTTTAAGAGCTAAAAATAAAATTCGAAGCTAAATAAAATATTAACCTGAATTTTAAAATCGGCAGTTGAAAATGTCATTCTTAACTCAACCAAACTGATTTTTTCCGAATGTCTGTACTTCATTACACCAGTGGGTGGCAACAGAGAGGCTACCTTGGTCGCCTTCTAGATCTTGTTCATCAATTATGAATTACGTTGAGCAAAGCGAACGATTGTTGGTTCTAGATGTGGTGATTCCTGCACCTTAAAAAAATTCCTGGGATTTAACATGCAGCACAGTGTCTAGGAAATGTCCAGAGTCCTTAAAGCTAACAAAAAGGACACCCTTGTAAAAAAACAGCTTAAGGCAACAGTGGTAGGCAGAGAGGCACAAGTCCACAAATCCACAAATAAATTAGAATGTCATGATCTTGTCATTTAAAAAGTATAAATCATTTTATAGCATTAAGTCTGAATTAAGGTCAACTGGCATTGCCAGAATCCAACAAGCTTTTCCAAAACACAGCAGCAGTAATGAGATGATATCAAACTCAATTCCAGAGAGACATGAATAGGCATGCTGCAATACCATCTCCAGTCTCAGTGTCCATCCATCCATAATTTTCTATACCCGCTTCTTTAGCAGGAATTCCACAGTGCAAATACCACTGGAGAAGCTGTACATGCCCTAGCCGGCCTTAAGGGCCTTCACAGAGTTGTGCGGCCGGCCTTAAGGGCCTTCACAGAGCTGTGCGGCCAGCCTTAAGGGCCTTCACAGAGCTGTGCGGCCAGCCTTAAGGACCTTCACAGGTTGTCCAATCACTCTGATTTTGGATCATCAGACAAAATGCAGTATTAGAAAGGGGGCACCTACTGTAAGTAATGCACAACATATTTTTTAATATTTAAGGAACAAAATTATCCAACACCCAAGTAATTTCCCCTTAACTAGCACCACCTTTAGCAGCAATAATGGTTGCTTCCTATGATTTGATATCATTCTGTCACATTGCTATTCAGCTGTCTTCTCTACAGCGCTGTTTCTCAGCTGACGGGTCGCAGGACCATTTTCATTGAGTTGCAGAGTGTGTGGTTAAAAAAATATTTAGAATTTTTTTCTGATGTAGAACCTTTTTTGTTTTTTTAGCAGTGCGTGAAAGCATAGTACCAGTGTTACTGCACTATGTTCTATGTTCTATGTTCTGCACTGTTTCTTCGTGAAACAAATTTGGTTCAAAATTTTTTAAATTTGGGTCATGATTTAATGACCAAGGAAAACTGTGGGCCACGAGGCTAAACCACTGCTCTAAAACACAAGTTGCAGGACAAACACAGGGACATTTTGTGTGTATGTATTTCACACAGGGACAAATAAACCTTTTTAAAAGTGGAGGGGGGGGAGTAATTGTCCCTTTGGAAAACAAAACAAATCATTATTAACTTCCTGCGTTTCTACATTTTCTTTACATCAATAGTATGTGTAAATTATATCACGTTTTGATTTATAATGTAGCATCATACCACAACATGCTAAATTCATCAGCATGTCCCACTACTATGTAACAATTTTTCAGCATTCAGAAGTGTGTTTCAGCAAAAGTGGGGCCGTAAAAATTGCTCCACCCCACCCCCCCGACCTTGCGATGCCCATAGTTTTACATGTGTTTAGTGTTACTGCAAACATGGTGTGGCTCAGCAGACAATGTGTTGGTAAGAAAAGGACAAATGCTTTCATGTTCCTCTTGCCCAGTGGTTGTCAACCTTTTTTTGCCCATGACCCAGTTTTTACTGTGCCAGCTCAGTTGTAACCCTATAACAAGTGTAGGTTTATATTAACACTATGATCAAGCATGCAGTGCACTCTGCAGTTTGCACCAATTAATGCCTATTGCCACAAATCTGATTGGATGTGCCAGTGAATTTGAAATTGACTTCATGGATTGGTTGAGTGTTCACTAGTTTTGCACTAAGCATTTGCAGACCCAAGATGCATTAATATAGGTTAATTCTAGGATTCTGGCGGGGAAATCTGATTGTGGATCAGCATAGCAACTTGCTGGTTTTAAAATGCTTACATTTCCAGCGCTGCCTTGCGACCCTTTCAGCACTCGCCATGGCTTCCCTAGTGCTAGTGCTAGCCAGGACTAGGGATTCAAGATTTTTATTTGTCACATACATGAATATGCTGCTGTGCCTGCAGTGACAAGAAATTGTCGGTACTCTGGAGTTTCAAAGGCAATTTATCTAGTATTTTAGCTAATCTGGCGTACAGGCTGTTTCGCTTAATAATGGATGTGCCTTCATGTTGGTGCTCAATGTATTTCTCATAGTTACACTGGAATTAAATAAAGGGCAATAAGCTCCAAATTGGTGTTTGCGTCTTCTTACCTGTGGTTAACTGAGCCTTCAAAGAGCTGACTTACAGCGTGACTATTAGGACATAATGACGTCTGTGTAACACACGATGTGCTTTAGCAGGACTGGGTTGCCTTTTGTTATGAGGGTGGAACTGATTTCTGTCCCTACAGTCCCCTCCTCAATTATTGGCATCCTTGGTAAAGATGAGTAAAAGGGATTATAGGAAACTCACCTTTTAATGAATTAGCTTAATCGCATACTGAAAAAAATAGAAAAATGCAAGCTTTAATTAAAGCAAATTTATTTTTTAAAAAAAACCTTCATTAAGAAATGATTATTTTTAACAAAACCAGTAATTGTGGAGAGGACTGTAAATGGCCTTTGAACTGCCATTAAAGTGATATTTCCAAAAGGAAAATGAAACAAACAGATATTTCTTGAAAATGTATTTAAGCTGAAAATAAAAACATTAACTTGCGCAGAGGTTAGTATAAATATATAAAACATGTTACAATAGGTCCCAGGTTATAATGTAAGCATGTTTACACATATGCATAGAAATGTAATTAATTCAGTGACTATTTGACTGTAGGCTTTATAAGAATTCCAAAGTCTGTAACCAGTACTCTCCAGGGCTTCCAGTGTTGTTTTTTTCCCACCTCCCTGAAATTTGACTCAAGGCACTTGTGTACCCCTCCTACTAACATGGCCTCACACCCACACTTTGGCCTTAGCCCTGCCCTCTGCCACCCCCTGCTGGCCACAGCAACCCCCTGCAAGACCGCGATGCTGGGAGGCAGGCAGGTTCTTGTAGACAGCGCGGCTGTAAGGGATGAAGCAGAGACCCAGCTGCAGGTGCCGCGCCAGGCGGCAGTAAGCCGCGAGTGCCAACACGAGCAGCGGCGTTACCAGCAGAAAGCCCACCACCAGCAGTGCCACACAGCCGCCATCACTCAGCAGCTCCGAGCAGTACTGGGGCGATCCACTGGGCCACACCTGATGGGGGGGTACATAAGTGTTTAACACTGGCTATAGAGTTGAGCCACCCTTGTACATTGTTCACATTTCATATCCCAAGAAGTCCATAACCACCACCCCCCACCACTATTCAAGAGACTCTCAAAACAAAATTGACCCCTTCATTGCATACAAGAACCAAGTTAGTCATCAGGTTTTTAGGGTAGGACAGAGGCTTGTTAACATTCCACACCCCCATGTCTGAGGTTAGGGAAGACCTGGCTGATGTGCTCCCTTGTCCATTATCAGAGGATGGATGACATGAGCTAGCCAGGGTGCGTGTGGGGGGGAAGGGTGTCAGAGGTGAGAAAAGACAGAGAGCAGATACACAGGGAAGGAATGTCTGAGCGAATGGCCCACGGACACACTCTCTCCAAGTCATGCACATATGTGCTGAAGTGATCTACACACCATGAAAGAATCACCACTGTTTCGTGACATAGTACAAGAATCTTTAGACAAAAACAACAATATGTTCATTATTTTGAAAGTTATCATTTCTGGATAATTTGTTTTCTCCTTTCTGTAAAATGATTCCCCAAATGAACAGGAGGAGGTCAGAGCAAGTTCTGTGTGCAAAGTAGATTGGGAGGATAGGTTAGATCATCAGTGATGGTTCTGCATGCTGCCTGTCCTCCTTTCTCCTTCTGTACCTTAGATCTCCTTTCTCTTTGCTTAAGTCCAGCTTAATCCACAGTAATTCCCTCATGCAGGGAAATTAATTGGCTGAAAAAGGTAAGAATTCCATGGCTAATTGTTTGGACAAATAGTGCTGGAAGCCATGCCTGGGGTCGTGGCCCCTGCTGACGGTGATGCTAGAGATGTCAAAGGGCAGAATTAGGTGGAGTCAGAGGGATCTGTAAGAGAGAGACACCTGATTGTAGACCTGTCATCTTCAGAGCAGGTCTGTTTATATTAGTTGGAGTACGATGCATTTCTTGGGCCTTGTGTGGGTGTGGGTGTGTGAGTGAGTGTGGGTGTGGATTACGTTTATATTACTTTGTAGGCACAATTTTTCAGGTCCCTGTGAATGCAATCAAAAAAGTAAAAATGCCAAAAGCCTTGTATTTTGATTGGTTACTTATGGTTAAGGTTAGGGCTGGGTAGCAGTGGGTAGAGGTTAAGGTCCTCATGTTGGGATTACAGTTTCCCCCATACAAATGAATGGAGAGTCCCCACAAAGATATAATTACAAACCTGTGTGTGTGTATGTGTGTGTGTGTGTGTGAGAGTGTGAGAGAGAGAGAGAGAGAGAGAGTATGGGCACTGCTTAATCCCTTCCCCCGTGCTCTAGAAATGCTTTTCATTTGACGTCACTCCTGTTCTTGGGCCCCTGACCCATCATCTGAGCCTGGCTTAGAGGATTACACAGTGTAGAAAGTGGGGTCAGGTGTCTCTTTAATTTCTTCCCTCAATTTTTCTTTTTTTTTTGTTCGTTGTGGAGAATTTTGGCCCCCATACATGTGTTTAAGTATATCAGAGATTAGGCTTCATTTTTCTGATGTTACTTGTTTACTGGCAGTATGAAAACGTTATTTTAGGAGGGAAATGAGGATTCCCATTCAGGGATGTGGTTTTATATCACGGTGCGTGTTTATACGTGTTTAAACCTGGCGACTACCTTTCCGATGAAATACTGTCACTGTGGAACACGTGCTTTTTTAATTGTCTTAAAAATTAAGAACCAATAAAATTGTTTTCTCTTAAGACAAATATTTTTTTAGTTCTGTTTTATGATTTGATGTGCTCAGGGTTGGCTAGGTGGTCGTGTCAGGATGAAGAATTCAGACGACATAAAAGGGGGAGATAGTTCATGAGAGGAGGCTTCATACGAGCTACGCTGGGGAGACGCATACAGGCGGCTTACCGTGGAATGGCACAGGAAGCCGAACACCACCATGACGATGGCAGGCGTGAGGATGACGCCGAACACCA
Source organism: Mormyrops attenuatus (assembly GCA_026777985.1). Lineage (NCBI taxonomy): Eukaryota > Metazoa > Chordata > Actinopteri > Osteoglossiformes > Mormyridae > Mormyrops > Mormyrops attenuatus. Next base: position 18,412,445 of record JAODKC010000002.1, read on the forward strand.
GGCCAGCCAATCCGGCGTTGATGGCAGCAATGACCAAGTTCTGTGCAGTCACCAGCACTGAGCAGGCCCAGCAGTCTAGCGCCCCCCGCAGCTCCAGAGGGGCATCCCCTGCATTTTCTGCAGCTGAGTACGGAGGCGGCACCACCACCCCCGATACCCCAGCTTGGCTCCCTGTGGGGGCTGTGGAGGCCACGGAGTTGGAATGATGGAGGTGGGTGTGCTGCGAGTGGGAGTCCTCCCCCAGGTCCATCCCCTGCTGAGGGGCCGCGTGTTTGTCCAGGGTGCCGCTCAAACTCATGCTGCTCTCTGAAAAAGGGAGGGATGATTATCAACCTTTCATCTGGCCATAAATTTCCCGCTAATTCTGCAAAGGATGATGTGTCAAAAGGCACCAAATCTGACAGTATTTCGGGATTTTTTTCTATATCCTTAGGAATGTGATGTAGCACATCAAGGATGTGATCTTTGGAACTAAAGACTGAAAGTTCAAAATATCCTAAGGAAATTCCTTCAACAAATGATCCATATGTAGGTGTGTAGATGCTTCATGAGGGACAAGAGCGTTTGACTTGAGTGGTTTGTGAGGAGTCTATTAATGGAAACAGTACATCTGGAATCAGCAGGAAGCTGACCCGGGAGGACCAGTGTCTCCTGCAGCGGCCGCGTGCCCCGAAGAACAATGGGCTGAGCTCACAGGTCGGCAAGGTCGGCATCCTGTGCTGCCACACGCTCCCACGCCACGGCGCCCAGGCCCAGGCCACGGCCGACAACGACACGCAGGCTGCATTCCTGAGGCACCGGGAGTGACGCCGTGCCTGTTATTGACGGACTGCTGGGAAAGGAAAGCGAGGCACCCCAGGAGGAGCTCCGGGGCGGGGGGGGGGGGCATCCATCATGCTGCCGTCTATGGACCCCTCAGAAAGACAGAGCTGGGATATTCCTGGTATTCCTGACTCTGGAGCCCATTACTTCCTGAGTTTTAAATGTCTATTTGTTTTCTGTATTTTCTGCAGTGACGAGACCCAGCATTAGATGGCAGGCATTTCCGCGCATCGGCTCTCTGGTTGCAAACGGCATATGTGTTCCTGCGTGTTTACGCCAGCATACGGACGTTTAAATGCGTGTATGTGTGATTCCCCACGGATCCCTAACCCTGCTTGTCTACTCTCACTCACCGGCTAGTCGTCTCTCGTTCTGGTCCTCCTCGCTGTGTCTTCCTCACCCTGCCACTCCTCTTCCTCAGTAGTGGGACAGCAGGCTGGCACCCCTGACGGTCTGGCCACCCCAGCCTTGGCTGAGGCCTTCTCTGTGGCTGCAGCAGGGAGCTGATCGCTGTGATGGTGCCCCCCCCCAGTGGGTTGCTCTCCTGCTGGAAGCCGGCCTTATCTTTACGCACCACTCACTCCTGAATGCCTGCAGTAAGCTCCCCCAGCTGTGGGTCCTGGGTGTGTCCTCTAGCTGAGCAGCCTCCTGGTCTCCAGTGAATCCCCCAGTGCCTTTACATCAGGTATTTGTAGCTGGGCTGCCCCCAAACTCCCCCCACCCCTCTCTCTCGCTCTCTCTCTCCCCTCCCCTTGCCCTCCTTCTTCCGCTGGGGGTGTATTGCCTGCATTTGCTCCTTCTCTGGATGGGCTTTTAGGGGAGGCTGTCTGATAACCTGGGGACCTGGGTGGACCAAGGTCAGTGTTTACTTAAAGAGCCTGAGGGCTGCATTTAATTACTGCCTTTGGGGAGTGACAGGATTTTTGTGACTTTCTCCCCTTACTTAAAGCTGTGTGAAGGGCCTTCATTTGGCTGTTTCTCTTGGAATCTTTCATTTTACAGTTTTTGGTTTTTCGTTTTTTGAGTTGCTTTGATGACTGACAGCTACTTCACGAACAGTTTTTTACAACTTTACAAAAAGGTATATTTTTAAACTTAGACTTAGACTTTCTTTATTGTCATTGTACAGTTGCCTGAACAACGAAATTAGCCAGCAAGGCCACAAAGGTGCAAGAGAAGTGATAAGTGTCAGTACAGGATATAGAAACAAAATTAAAATTAAAGTAAAAAAGTTATATATATCTTTACAAGAGCATCGTAAATACAATAAACAGGGGGGGAAGGGCTTTAGTCATATGAGAATAATTAAAAACTATTGGGTAGAATGATAATTGCACATCTGCCGAGATATTGCACATCTGCCGAGATATTGCACAAGGCCATAGACAGTAGCAGCAATGGAATGACTGCGTGGGAGAGGAAATCTGCTCACGCACGCGCACACACATACACTCAAGGCTACCATAGTTCGAGGGGGGAGATTGAAGGAGTTGTATCAGCGTTCTGGTGTATTAAGAGTTCTGACAGCCCACGGGTAGAAACTATTCTTTAGTCTGTTGGTTTTGCACCTGATGGATCCGATCCTTTTTCCAGAGAGCAGGATGTTAAATAGGTGGTGGTTAGGATGGAGGTGGTCTTTCATGATCGCCCTGGCTCTGGAGAGACATCTGGAGCTGGCAATGGAGTCCAGAGAGGGGAGTGGGCAGCCCATCACCTTCTCTGCTATTCTGGTGACCCTCTGGAGTCTCTTCTTATCGGCTGCTGTACACCCAGCATGCCATACGGGGATGGCGTACACCAGCACACTCTCGATTGGGGCTCGATAGAAGGACACCAGCAGGTCAGTCCGCAGCCTGTTCCCTCTCAGGACCCTCAGGAAACAGAGACGCTGTTGGGCTTTCTTCACTAAGGCGGTTGTGTTTGTGGTCCAAGACAGGTCCTCGGAGATATGAGTCCCGAGGAATTTAAAGGAGGACACCCACTCCACATAGTCACCGTTAATGGGGGGGGGGGGGTCAGCTTTTGTCTTACGGAAGTCCATGATCACTTTGGTTTGCCTGGTGTTGAGGGTTAAATTGTTGTAATCACACCATTCTGTCAGACGCTGGACCTCATCTCTGTACGCGGTGTCATCGTCGTTAGTGATGAGCCCCACCAGAGTGGTGTCATCTGCGAATTTGATGATGGTATTACAGGGCTAAGAGGGGGTGCAGTCACTGGTGTAGATGGTGTACAAATAGATTTAACTTGAACCAGGTTTTAGTCACATCCATTCATCCATCCATCAATTCATCCATCCATCCATCCATCCATTTTCTATTCCAGCTTGTCCTATTCAGGGTTGCAGGGGGTCCGGAGCCTAAACACGAGGCTATGGGTGCAAGGCAGGGAACAGCCCAGGACGGAGCACCAGCCAATCACAGGGCTTTAGGTCTTTTACTCCACGATCCTGTACTGCGTTTCTCTCACAGAGGTGTATGACAGAAACAGAATGACATTTCCCAAGGTCAAGGTGCTGTACAGGACCGCATACTTTAAATTACACATTAGACAAACAGTTTAACAAGGATACGGTATCGGAATAATGTTACACATAAAGAATATACCTAAATATGTCCAAGATTTCCTTATACAAAATATAATTATTAAACTTAAAATTGTCTAAGTTGTCTAAATGTTCATGCATCACGTTTTCCCTCGTGTCTGAAAGAGGTGCATGCCGAGAGCTTATTGGCTGGCCCATCGCAGCCCTCTGTCCTGAATCACTGTCTGATTCATGCTAACTGCACTGTGGGGGGGAGGGGGGGGTGACAATGCACAGGCTTTTCAGTAATGGAAGGACAGTGGGGTGGGGGAGTGGAGCCGTGAGAGCGGGAAAAGCAAACAGGAGGGATAGAGGACAAACAAGGGGGAGACAAAGGTCTATCGTGATGAAAAGCATAATGGTGGGGGCAGGATTACAGAGATGGAGTGAAGCGGAAATAAAGGGGGGAAGGTGATAAGGGACTGGTCGGAGGTTCAGATCGCAGACGGCTCATTACTTTGATGTTTTCCTATTCTCTGCCGGAGATAATGGTCTTTATTTACTTAGACCCCCATGGATAGCAGTCAGTTATCAGACATCACTCTGATCTGGGGCTTCAGGGGTTTGGGGTTAGAGAGTCACATTGGGGGGCATGAGGGGGGAAATAGGAGGGACAGAGTAGCCCTACCCAGTGTCAGTGACATGCCATCCTTTAAAGTCCCTGTACATCGAGCCGTGATTCTGTGTTCAGGACGCCCACATGGTCACACGTCAGTGTCAGGGGCAGCAGGGCTGTGGCCTGGCAGGAGGGAGGGGGGCACAGGCTGACAAAGTGTGGGAAAAGTAGAGAGCATGGGCCTGTCACACAGCAGCGCATCACAGCACATTACAGTTTCTGCGTCGAGGTCATATAACTCTATATGGGCAGAAACCTAATTCAACTGCCTTTAATACAGGGCTGCCAATTCTCACCCATCTGGCGTGACACTCACGCTTTCATACTCTCACACTCACACAAGACATCTTATGGCAAATCCATATTTTTCTATTATAAACCTAAAATTAACTACATCAAAGGCACTGGGGTAGTTTGCAAATCCTACAGACTATTTACAAGGTAATAAAACTGTTACATACATGTAAACGTGTGTGCACACTTGTCAGAATTGAAAATCTCACGGCAGCCAGCTGACCAAAGTTAGCATCCCTGTTAATAACAATAATAATAATAATCAAAGTGAAATCATACATACAGCTGTTGCCTCCTTGGCTAATTTTTAATTAAATATCTCAGACTATGTATCTACCTTTTGTCTTTTCCTCACTAAGTCATTTGTCAGAAATGCTCATAACTTAACATTGCATGTCTTAATAGAAATATTATTTAACCTTTTGTTTTCTTCATCAGTTCATTAAATTTATTTAGCAGTCGCTTATATCCAAAGTGTTATATAAACTGGCCCTCCCCCCCCTTCCAGGGCAAGCTCACAAGTTCTCAGAGCTGACAGTGACAGCCACACCTGAGGTGACCAAGAAGGATTCACCAGGGCCAGAGTGACTGAACTAAACGAGGACTGACGACCAGCGAACAGAATTCCAAGACGGAAAGTAGACACAGAAACCAGAGAGCAAGCTGAAATCAATCGAGCAATCAAGTTCAAACCACCAAACCAAAGCAAACAAGCAAAGAAAGTCATCAGAAACAGATTCAGAAAATCCAGGTCAAGAGAACTGACCACCAAGCCTGAGAGGGGCAAACCAAACCACAAGGTGGGGCAATATGCTGATTGCAGGGCTGGCTGATGATTAAATACAGGAATCATACAGAGGTGGGTGTGGATGTGGGGAACAGCCACGGCGGCAGTAAATAATGATCTGGGTTCCAGCAGAGATGTGACACTTTCATTGCATACACTCCTAACATTGTAATACGGTCACTGTTGCCTTTATGAGTGTGCGATTAGTTTTGTCCCAGTGAAAATTTAACAATAGCTCTCGTTAATATAAAAATGAGTTTTGACCTGGATCCGGTACCAGTATAAACACTAGGAGTTCATGAAGCGAGCTGGGAAACTCTTGATCGTGTGAGTGGTAAAAAAAACACTGCAAGAAATGCAGAGAGGCACGGACATCCTGCTTGGCGCTTTACCCTCTTTGCTGTGGTTTTCTGCCTTTATTCTGCATTCAGTCCTCTGTTTACTCTTTTGTTGCATGCTTGTTCACACACAAATAACACTTGTGAATCCTTCTTCGTTTTGGATTTTGCATCTGCCTCAGTTTGAATATTTTATTGTTGTTTCTTTAATTGCTTATTTTTCTTGCGCACAATGGTGAAGTGCATTTTATTTCGCCATATCGGTTTCTCTCGTTAAAGATTCATCCGCATGCTTCAGATGGCTTTCCTGTATTTAATGGGCCCATGCCTTGTGCTCCTAATGCCTCATTGTCTCTGTAGGCTATGGCTCCAGGGTCACTACTGGATGTGTCTCCTAACCAATTAGTATGTTTCACATGGTGAACAAATAGGAATTATAATGTAATAGTATGTTAAATCGCTTCCATTGCCAAAGAGAAAGTGATATTCAATGACCTAAATTTAAAACTATTGCTGGATTATAGTCATTAACATATAAACATGATTGTGGACAGTGGTGGCTTAATGGTTAAGTATCGCACTTGTAATTGAAAGATTGCTGGTTTGAATCCCTGACCAGCAAGGCACCGTGGAGGTACCCTGAGCAAGGTACCCCCCCCCAAAGCACAGCTCCCCGGGCGCTGAATTAGTTGCCCCCTGCTATATCACATATGAGTTAACGAAATCTCACTAAATTTGAAAAATTCTAAATGAAGCCTGAGGCATCGTGGTGGTACAGTGGCTATCACTGTTGCCTCGCACCTCTGGGACCAGGGATCGAGTTTTTGCAATGGTGCCCCATGTGTGTGGAGTTTGCATGTTCTCCCTGTGTTGTTCTGGGGTGTCCTTCAGGTACTGCAGTCTCTCTCACAGTCCAACGATGTGCTGATGTTACCTGGAGCTACCAAATTGCCTATAGATATGCATGCATGTGTGAGTGTTCCCTGTGATGGGTTGGCACCCCATTGTTCTTTCCCTTATGCCCATAGGCTCCGGACCCCCTGTGACCCTAAATAGGACACGCAGTTACAGAAAATGGAGGGATGGACAATGAGCCTATTAACAGACTGATATTGAAGCATTCAGTAATGGGAACGCAATGCTTTTAGGTTTCATTTCATGTACTATGCACTGTATGACACCACGTGAATCCAGCAGTTAGAAGCATTCATAACTTTAAACTGCAGCTTTGCCCAAAACATTGAACTTATTAACAGAAAACAGTAACATAAAAAGAATACGTATAGGATAAGAGTCTTATGAAAACTAGTCTGGGGGCTGGTTAATCTGAAAGCTTTTCAAATCCAATGAGTTGGTGAATCTGTGTTTCTAATGCGCCCACAGTGTGAGAGTGTGTCCCCTGTCATGTGTGTCGCCCCCCCCGCTGCCAGACTTTGGTAAAAATCTCCTGGGTTCTGAGTTGCTTTACTGTGAAGCTCTCAGCTCCTAGGAACAGTTGTTCTGATTTTGTGAAGACATGCACTATGATGACCGCCAATGTCACCCCCACCCCCTTCCTGTGTGCTTTAAGATTAGTTGCTTCTCTGGCTCTTTTGTCCACTTGTTGGTCGTCCCCAGTCTGCTGTTTTCAGAGATATCACTGAAGCTCAGTCACACTCAGGAAGCACCGTGCTAAGCTCCTTCCTGCCTGTAGAAGTGTTGTGTTGTATGAGAACCTGATTTTACTTTGACTGATCATTATTTTATATATATATATATATATATATATATAAATAAAACCTGAAATTGTTGTGCCTTAAACTGTCTTGCACATTTATAAATGCTAACTGACATGGCTGCATGGCCTGTTCATGTGACCAGGTGTTTTCCTGTGCGAGACACTAGGAGGATATTGAGGAACAAGGTCTCTCAATTCACCTGTAATCAACTGTGACTGTAAAATTAAATAAAGTTACTTTGTGCATTACATAGTAATCAGCACGGCGATTCCAAGGACCTCTAAGCGACAGAGGTCCTAAAATATTTGAAACATAATTGGATTGGTCTGGGTTGGGGCCAAAATCTCTGATGGTGTCCCTGAGCGTAATGGTCTGGCTCCCACAGCATTTTAGTTTGTTTAGCTATAGTCTGAAAGCAGTTGTTTTGTGAATATCCTCAGCTTGCCTGCCCGTTAAAATCTTAATGTGGCAATAAAATTGCCCTGTTCCAGCCTCCATTTCCTGTGTCTTGTGGATCTGTTTGCCGTCATGAAGAATGAGTCTGTCACCCAGTGGTTTTGTGTGGTGCGTCAGGATGCTGCTGTCGTTGTGTGTTAGTCAGCCAACTCCATCAATCATTTTCCCATTGTGTTAAACAAAATCAGTGCTAGGAAGGATCGTGATGGTGAAGAGTTATGTTTCCGATTTGCTTATTTATAAATAATCAATTCAGCAATGCCTTTGAACAGTTGACTGATTAAAGTAAAGCATGTTCCTTTTAATTGAAGGACAAATGCAACTTAAAGGTGCATCTTCTAACCTCTCCTCCAGGTCAGGATCACCTAGAGCCTAGGACAGAGCGTGGGCACATCCTGCTCCGGATAGAATCCATCACAGGACACATGCAGCATGGGAGAATTAGTGATGCCTGACTGCGGAAGGAAACCCCCACAATATGGGGTGAACATCAAAACTCCATCTACACACAAAGGAGGCGAAATTCAAACATACAACCCGGAGATGTGAGGCGACTGACTTAGGCTCTATACCAGCATTTTGGATTCAATTAAATGCTGTCAGAAATGTAGAGGGAATAAGCTTTGCTAAATATGAATTTCAATATAATGGTCAATGATAAGCAGCAGGGCAGTTACAATGTAAACCAGCACGATATGCTAAGCAGAAACAAAGACATTGTTTAAAAAAGGTATTATTAGAAAAGGAGTTCAGAGACCATTTTGTGACAAACTTCACTGGTCAGTAACACCACTATTACTCTATGGAAACTTAACAACACTGTGTGTCTGTGAGCTGACCTGGCTTTGCCCTGCTGCCTTTGTGCCTCAGGATCACCATGGAACTCTGGTATCCTGTTCAAATAAGTAGCCATTGAAATTGGATACTTGGCTTATCAAAGATCCTGCTCTGTCAACTGCTGTCATCTTTGACACATTACAAAAATGAATGTAGAAAAGGCAGTTTGAAAGGTTCCAGATCAAGTCCAATGGAGATCACTCTTTGTTGTGCCCCTTTCGAAATACACTAGTTTCAGGGCTTTGAATACCACACCTGACTCTAAGTGTGTTTGTGTTTTCACATTATGCCTGTGGCCTGGGGAGCAGGACAGACTACTGACCTGGTGGGGGGCAAACAATGAGCAAAATGTCTCTTCTTTTAAATTCATAGAGCCATGCTTGATGAGGCATTTGGCAGGATTTGAGATAATATTTAATACACTATACATTTTGATTGACACTGGCCAATATACATACAATGTTACATTGTTGTCCTCAATGGAGTTGCTAATCACCGAGAAATGGCCTATAGGACAATAGCCTAAACAACAGCTAGACTTCTCTCCAAGGTGTTGCAAGTTTAAATTTACAGAACCCCAGCATCCTGTAATGTTACACGTTGTAGCGTCAGTGAGCTGCCTTCCACTAGCTGTACTGTGTCATTGATTGTCACGTGTGCCCTTACCTGTGTTTGTACTTGATCCTTGCCTGATTCTCGTGTGTCTCTTGGTAATGTGTAGTTATTCACTGTGTGTGTAACCAACTGTGTAAGACTACATGTAAAAAACTGCTACTGCAGTGAAAACTATAGGTAGCAATTTCTGGCAGCATAAGACTAGTTGTAAAAAAACTGCCACCAGGCCAGGCTATGAGGATTGTGTCGGTCCCCATGGGTCTGGTGACCGGGGTGAACGTGGCTCCATGTTCTTTGACTTTACAAAAGGTCAGGGGTTGTGTGTTGCTGGATCCCGGTTCCAACGCCTTGAGCCACATCGTTGGACTTGGATCTCCAATATTGGTGGTGCAGCGAAAGAGACTGATCACATCCTCATGGACAGACGCTGGAGGCTCCTGTAAAATTGCAGGGTCTACAGAAGTGCCAAGTTTGTGAATTCTGACCACAGACTTGTTGTTGCTACTCTGAAGATTCAGCTTAGATCCAGTATGCTACCACCTACTAGGAGAAGGAGGCTGGACTTTGCCAGACTCCAAGATCAAGCTGTTTCTGATGAGTTTACACTCATCAGAAGTTTGTGTGAGGTACTTGCAGATTTAGGTGCGACTGCTGACACTAGTGTGATTTGGGAGACCTTGCGTGATAAGACCCTGAAGGTTGCTGAGGGTTGTATTGGTGTTGCTGGTGGTCCCAGAAGGAGGTGTTTCATCTCGCAGGGCACCTTGGATATAATCGAGAGGAGACACAGCATATGAGTTTATGACAACTCCAGTCTGTACCGGGAACTGAGGAGGATGGCTGTGACGGCTGTGAGGGCAGATAAGGAGGCATTTGTTAGAGGAATCTGTGAGCAGGTGACACACCATCTGTGGTCTAGTGACCCACGTCCTGCTTACAGAGGAATCAAAGCATTACATTCATCTGAATCTGTTTCCTGGAGACTTGCAGTCAGGGAGGGTGATGGAGCGGTCCTTACGGATGACACTGCAGTTATGACCCGCTGGGCTGCCTACTTTGAGCAGCTTAATTATGAGTTTAAGGCTGTCTCTCCGGCTAGGACGCTGGACATCTCTGAGTTCTTGAGGCTGATCCTTCAATCAGCTGTGAACCACCCAGTGTCACTGAGATTGCACGGTTGGTGAATCACCTGGGGGTAGGGAAGGCTGCAGGGATCCGTGGTATCCAGGGTGAACTTCTCCAGGCTGGTGGTAAGGCTGTTCTCCTGGCATTGCAGGCAATCTTTGCTTCCATTTGGGAGATGGGTGTCCAAGTCTTTAGAAGCCTTTTGCTCCCTGTCTTGCTGCATGGCTGTGACACATGGACACTATCAAGTGAGCTGAGATGAAGACTGGACTCCTTCAGTACTGTGTCTCTTTGGAGAAGCCTTGGGTACCGCTGGTTTGACTTTGTGTCAAATAAGCGGTTGCTAGAGGAGACCCGAATGAGGCACATTACCTGCATTGTAAGGGAGCATCAGTTACGGCACTACGGCCATGTGACATGTTTCTCTGACGGTGATCCGGCTCATGGGATCCTCGTTGCTGAATACCTGAGCGACTGGGCCAGGCCAAGGGGACGCCCACACAACACCAGGCTGTGGTAGATGGATGGCCATTTCCAGAGGGTGGGACTGGCCTGTGTGTCTGCTTGGGGGGTTGCCACCCAGGACCCGTTTCATCATGTGGTGGGTGCAGCAGCGTACTGCATCAGTGCATGCTCCCCAACCTGACCTGACCTCTCCTGACCCTGAAAATGATAAATAGCAGTTTCTGACAGCATCAAATTATGGGTAAAAAACTGCTACCCCCCTTTAACATCTAGGACAGTTATTTTGATAGCATAAATCCTTATCAAATGTCCATTCTATAGGTAGGATATTTTAGCAAAGTAGCAAAAACTGACAGATAACTGAAAATTTCTGCGACGGTAGCAAATTCTGGCAAAGTAGCAAAAAAAGTCAGAACTTGGCTCAGCTCGGAACTTGTTCAGGACACAAAACCTGCAAACAGCGGAATATAAACAAAATGTACAAATGTGGGAAAAATAGTTCTATATGCTTTTGAGTAAAATCTTTTAGAAATTTGTTCTTTGTTTAATTGCTATGGTATGGCTAACAGAAGTGTGTGCACTGTACTCTGTCTACCTATAAACTAGGCAAAGGGAGACCGTGGGAGCGCATGAGTACAGGCTCAGGGATGTGCGCACATGTGAGGGGACGCCTACCTGCAGCAAACGTATGTTGCGAGTCCTTTGTGAGGCTCAACACAGTTTGATGAGTTCAGATGTTTAGATACCCATTCCTATTTAGGGAGCTACTTATTTATTATTTATAGTTTTGTTCCCCTCAGAAGTGTGTGTGGGGGGGGCTGTTCCCTTCCCTCCACCTGCACCGCCCCCCACCCACCTGTGTGTGAACAGTTATGAGAATTGGATGGAGAAAAAGAACTGGTTAGCCAGACCAGCAGGGTCCTAGGCACCCCGATTCCCAGAAGCCCTGGTATGTGTTCATGCCAGACTCCCTTGTTATTTTACTCTGTGGAAAAGCCTGTAGAGCTACAGGAACAGGGTGGTCGTACCTTTTTATCTGGCTGCAATTTCAAGACAAACACACATATACTATTGTAATTGCTGGCAGTCTAGGTGTTCCTCCTGCAGGTTGGCTTGAGTAAGGCAATTGGATGGGGGAGGGCATCCTGTATGTGCTGGAACCAGGATTTCCGCAGGTTTGTCCCCCCCCCGACAAATCATGCCTCCTCCCCTGTCCCCTCTATCCTCTCCACAGACTCGGGAATTCTCTCACACTCTGAGGAAACGCGACCCTCGCCAAATAAGCTGTCATTGTGATTAATAAACCCTTCCGCTACTGCTCTCTCTCCTCTCTCAGGTACATTTGCTCACAGAATCCACATGGCTGTTGTCTAATATTTCAGTAGTAACCTTGTAGGAATGTCACAAACGTTTAATTTTCTTTCTTTTTCATTCAACACTGAGTGTCATAAGACTGATTTACATTGCACTGTTTTTATTGCATTCTGTCACTGGTGTAAATATTTTATGGAAAGAGGACGGTTATCTGACCGGGGAAAAGAAAAGATCTTGGGAGGTGGGGATTGGGGGAGGGGGGGTTCCTGTGCCGGTTAGAGAGGCTTGGCTGAGGCTGCTGTGGGCTGCTGTTTAGCAGGAAACGCGACGCTGGTCTGGGCTGCACTGATAAAACCACCGGTGCTTATGTACATGTGCTTTATATTGTGTGTGATTTTGTGCTATCAATTAATGATACATTTCACATTCTTAATTTCTTTTGTTTGTTTGCGGTTATTTTTGGAACGATTCCAAGAACTTACGCTTTAGAGACTTAAACTTTATGCTGAGTATAAAGTATGTATAACAAATACCATGACTATATAAAATTAAATCTGGTTTTCGCGTTTATGATGCTACCAACTACCTTGAGACCATATCTGAATTTTCGCTATACTTCCCCTCCCTAAACTATTTACAGGAAGGAACTGAGATAAACGAATCTTAAAAAACATCTGAAAATACTATAAATACGCTACGTAGACATTTTCAGAAGAGAGAGCTGGGTTTCTGTGACAGTTAATACTTAACACACTCAGAATCATTGCTTTATAACTGCTGTAGTCTATAATCAATAATTAGTAGTTCTATTTTCTAATTAGGCCTAAAGGTTTTCAGATTATCATAATTAAATATTTAACTCCTACAGCCAGGTACAAGTCGAGCTTTAAAAACGTATCCCAGTCATTCAACTGACGATTATTTGGAAATATTTGGCAACGGTATTTTTCTATGGATTCGCCGTGTGTTTCTACTAAATATAGGCTAATTTAAAACAAAAGAAAAACATTTTCATGCGTTACCGGACAATCATATTCCAGTAGTCCTACCTAAGCATCAAACGAAAGTTTAAAACATGTAGTATGTGACAGTGATTTTACCTTACATGAGTCGTCTCCAGTTAGGGCACGGGTGTCAGCCTCCAGTCCTGGGGGGCCAGAGCCCTGCACATTTTTGACTTTCCCCTCGTTTAACACACCTGATTCAACTTCTTCTGCTAATTACCACATAGCTGTTGAGCTGAATCATTTGTGGTGGAAAAGGGAAAGAATTAAGCTATGCAGGGCTCCGGCCCTCCAGGACTGCATTTTGACACCCCTGAGTTAGGGCTTTCAGTACGATCGTTTCACATTCTCACATGTAACGTGATGTTTTTTATTCTGAAGTAGTTGTGGAGAGCTTGTTTGGATCGACCAGAATATTGCGTATTTTACTGTTAATGGAATAAGCAGAGGCATCGGAAATAGGGGAGGCGGGGAACGCTTCCCCCCAATATCGGCAAAACCCTCCGAAATAAATAAACAATAGCGTGTTCTTTATCTTCTCTTTCATTATAAATCCGCACGTCACTGAGAGCGCGAGGCGAAACGTATTTGGAGATTGTGTGTATATATCAGACACGTGCAGGAGGGGCGGAGGGGGCTTGAGCACCTGCCCCTTTCCTCTTGGGTACCCCAAGTGCCCTTTTCTTGAGGCATTTTTCTTTTTTATGTTTGTGTGCGTGTGGAGTCCCGCCTGTGCCCCTCAACAATAACATTTAACTATTAATCACAATTTTGCTAAATGAAAGGATATGGCTTGCATCTATGGGGTGCTGTTTGTAAATGTACTAAGCATTTTTGTACTTGCCAATTTTTCAACAGTTAGTGCAATTTTATGACATTTAGCTAGAAGTCAATGGTGTTGTGGATCATCAGATTTTTTTGCTGTGTAGATTATT